>JAAWVA010001052.1:0-14364 GCA_015227895.2 Colaptes auratus | reverse complement strand
GGGACAGCTCCTGGGGAGAGCTCTTGGGGACAGCTCAGGGACAGCTCCTGGGGAGAGCTCTGAGGGATAACCCTTGGGGACAGCTCCTGGGGACAGCCCTTGGCTCTGCTGTCAAGCCAAAAGCAGAATTTGGAGGGGTTCAGATACTTCCCCCTCTACCTGATGTGGCCTTTGGAGGCATCCCTGCAGGGTTCTGTTAGGAGCATCCCAGGTCAGAGGTTCATGGAACACCAGGTTGGGAGGGACCTTAAGGATCACCCAGTCCAGCCTCTCAGGGTAAGAACAGAGCTGAGAGGAGCTGCCCCAGCTGCCTGCCGTGCTGGGCCTTGACACCGGCTAAACGAGGGAAGTGCCCCGCAGGGCTGCTGGGTACGTGCGTGGTGGTGGCTCCGGCTGGACAGCTCGCAGCGGTAAAGAGCAGGCAGCTGCTGTGGGGGCTGGCAAATGTTTCCTCCGGCAGCCCTCTGGAGGTGGAAAGAGTGTGGCTCAGGTGAGGGTCAGGGAGGGAGCAAAAAAGAGCAATGAAGTTGGTGAAGGCTCTGGAGAACAGGGCTGGTGGGGAGCTGGGGGTGCTCAGCCTGGAGCAAAGGAGGCTGAGGGAGACTCATGGCTCCCTGCAAACTCCCTGAGAGGAGGCTGGAGCCAGGTGGGCTTGGGCTCTGCTCCCAGGGAATAAACGACAGGACAAGAGGAGATGGCCTCGACTTGGAGCAGGTGAGGTTCAGGTTGGACATGAAGAACAGTTTCTCCCCCAAAAGGTTTGTCCAGGCCTGGCCCAGGCTGCCCAGGGCGGTGGTGGAGTCTCCATCCCTGGGGGGGTTGCAGAGCCCTGGGGGACGTGGTGCTGGGGGCCGCGGGTCAGTGCGGTTGGGCTCCCTGATCTTAAAGGTCTCCTAAAGGTCTCTTCCAACCACAAGGACTCTATGATTAGATAAAGCATCCCAGCATAATTTATTGAGTCCACATTAGAGTGCTGAAAACCCCATTTATACACCTTTTGCTACGAGCTGGTCCCTAACTGAGTAAATCCAGGGGAATTGAAGGGAAAAAATAACAACTCTCCTCCCCCCCTTGCCCAGCCCCCTGCCTCTTGGCGGCCCCTGTAAATTTCCCTGTCACATTCCTGCCCTTAATCTGACAGTGTCAGAGGGATCTATCTTCATTTTCTCACTTTTCATAATCTCATCCTCAGCTCCAACATGAAATTAGTGACCTCCTCGCCCCCCTGCGCCCCGAGCAGGCTGATTGCTACAGCTCTCCCTGTGCAATCCATTTAGCCCCGCGCCTCCTAATGAATATGTACATTTGGAGGACCTCAGCCAGGAGGGTCACAGGCAATCAACCTTGAATTCAATTACCGGAGTCAAGGTTAATGACTCGGCGCAGTGGTCAGAGGCATTCAGCCCCCTGCAGATTAAATCAGGCTGTCAGGGCTGACAATGCCCTCTGCTGCGCGCCGCCGATCGCTCCCCGCAGGAGATGCTCTCACCCTGCCGGGGGGAAATCTGATTGTCAGCCCCCCCACCCCCCAAAAAAACGTGATTACGTGGAGGAAGGACAGGGCTGGTGGGACTGCGGGGGGGTCTGCCCAGTGACGCTCGCGGGGGCGAGCAGGGTGCAGGAGAGGTCTCTTCCGACCTGGTTGATTCTGTGCCGCCTGGGGAAGCAGCCTGTGGCCAGGTGGGGCGTCAGCAGTTCCTGCCAGAGGTGGAACCTGTGGGACGTGGAGGTGTTGGAGTTTGGGGTTGGTTGTGATTTTCTCCTTCCTTGCCAATGTCAAGGGGCAGGGCCGGGCTGGGCACCAGAACAGCACCAGAGGCTCTCCAGGAACTCTGCTTCCAAAAGGGAAGAGAAAGGGAAGAAGGGAGAGAGGCTGATGGGCTGGGAAAGAAACTAAGCCAGCTGGGATGGAAAGAAGAACAATGCCAAGGGACAGAGACACAAACCAGCATGGAACCCAAGCCCTGGTGGCAAGGATGGCACCACTGGCACCACTGGTGCTGGGGGCAGGCACTGGGCAAGTCCCAGACTGCACTCAGCAGCAGAGGGGAACTGAGTTCACAGTATTAGGGAATGCCAGGGGCTGGAAGGGACCTCGGAAGATCATCCAGTGCAACCCCCCTGCCAGAGCAGGACCACCTTGAGCAGCTGACACAGGAGCTCATCCAGGCGGGTCTTGAGTGTCTCCAGAGAGGAAGGCTCCCCAAGCCCCCTGGGCAGCCTGTTCCAGTGTTCTGTCCCCCTCAGGAGCTGGATTCTGGAACTGGATTCACCTCTAAGCTCTGTGACTCCCTGGGAGTGGACATCACAGCCACTTGGCACACCAGAGGCTAAAGCTGTGGGGAAACCCCTGTGGAGCAGCAAGCAACCCAGCGGGGACGAGGTCCTGAGGTGTGGCTGAAGGTCCCTGCCCACCCAAGGCCTCCCCAGGGCTGTGCAGGGCCGAGTGAGCTGTTATGTAGTAGTGCAGAGAAATTAAAGCCATAAATAAGCCGAGAGTGCCTGAACCTCTTCAATAAACACAACTGATGAGGTTTCTGTATGTAAAGCAGGAGCCTGTGGTGGGGAGAGCCTTGGCCCCATGATTTATGGCCTTATTAAATACAGGGCAATTTGTAGAACACCTCACTGCTGTGATTTCAGGGCTGTACCTTGCATTTAGCACCAATTCATAATGAATCTACTTTGCAGAAGGTCTTTCATGATGAAGCCTGTGGGCAGCTTGGAAATAGAAATGATTTCTTACAGAAAAAAGAAAACACCAAACCCCCCCAGGACTGGGTTTGGTTTATCTCCTTTCCCTTCCTTTCCACTGAGAGAGGGAGGGACAAGAAGAGAGGCCAAACGGGCAGCTCTGCTTCACATAACTCAGCTTGCTGGAGGTGAAGTCCAAGACCTAGCAGAGCATGTAAAGACATAAACATGCATCACTCCTGAGCATGACATGTTCCTCTGCTCAGGTGGCAACCATGGCCCACCCAGCAAGGTTCCCCACCTTGGGGGCAGCTGTGGGGAGGAGCAGGCAGCACAGGGGAGCCTCAAGGCTCACCAAGGGCCTGCAGCCCATGGAGGCATCTTCAGGAGCAAGCTGAGGGACCCCAGGGTCCAGCCTCTTCCTGGTGCTGTCCCAGCAGGACTCTGTCCCTTCTGCCTTCCATCCCCATCCCTCTGTGCCTGAATCTGGTTCCCCTCTGCTGCTGAGTGCAGTCTGGGACGTGCCCAGTGCCTGCCCCCAGCACCAGTGGTGCCAGTGGTGCCATCCTTGCCACCAGGGCTTGGGTTCCATGCTGGTTTGTGTCTCTGTGTCTCCATCCCATGGCATTGTTCTTCTTTCCATCCCAGCTGGCTTAGTTTCTTTCCCAGCCCATCAGCCTCTCTCCTTTCCTCCCTTTGGGAAGCAGTGGGGTTCCTGGAGAGCCTCTGGCACTGTTCTGGTGGTTGACACATTCCTGGCATGTGACAGGAGGCCAAAGCCATTAGAGGCTTCAGGCTGGAGCTGCCTCCATCACCTCCTCTGTGTCTTTACAGCCAGAGGCCAGTGTGGACCTGCTGCTAGGCTCCTCACCTGAACATGGAGCTGGAAGGACTGCAGGAGGCCATCAGTGATAAAGAGAGAGGGCACAATAAGGGTCTCTTGGCTTGTAATTCTCTCCTGCTACTTGGAAATGGGAGAAACCTTCTAGAGATCCATTCAGTTCTTCCATCATGACCTCTGGAGCTCCCCCAGCCAAGCCCCTGCCCCAGCAGGGCACCCCCAGCAGCTTGCCCAGCAGCACAGTGCCCAGGGGGGGTTGGAAGCTCTCCACACCAGGAGGCTCTACAACCTCTCTGAGCAGCCTGCTCCAGGCCTCCAGCACCAACAACTTTTCTCCTCTGCTCAGATCCAACCTCCTGGGTGCCACTTTGTGCCCCTTGGCCTGTCCCTGGGCACCACTGAGCAGAGCCTGGCCCCAGCCTCTTGCCCCCCACAGCTCCTTTAGCTCTTGCTGAGCATTGCTCAGCTGCCCTCTGGGGCTGCTCTTCTGCAGGCTATCAGCCACAGGGCTCTCAGCCTTTGCTGCTCCCAGAGCTGCTGCAGGCCCCCAGCCCTGCTGTGTTTGTCCTGGTACATCCCATAATGCAAGGGTTGCAGCAGAAGAGCTTGCAGGGCGGCCCTGGGCAGCCTGTTTGCAGGTGGGATGCCTGTGGCTGCTCCCAGCTTCTCGACAGCTCTGAGACTGTCGGAGTGGAGAGCAGGAATGGGGAGATTTGAAGTCCTGCACCCATCTCGGTATTGAACCTAATGACATTCAACCAAACTTTGCCATTAGTAACAGGATCCCCAACCTTTCCTCCCCCAGCGGTGGCTCCTTTCTGGGAGCATCCAGAGGCTCCTCAGTGAAGGCTGAAAGGTTAACTAAGAGCCTTCGAAGGCTCTGCCGGGTAAACGTTATGGATCGCTGGGGATTTAATTCACGGCCCGAGTTTGACTTTCAATTAGCAGGCTTCAGACTGAATACTTTGTGTTTGGAGCGCTGCAGCCAGCACTCCCACTCCAGCTTTCATTTACAGAAGGATTATCAATAATTAGACAGCGTGGCCCTTATTGATCAGCTAATCGATAGCCGCATTCATCATCGGCCGCCTGGAAACAATTCACTCTCTGAATTCAAAGGGTTGTGTGCAATCAAATTAGCATCCTTTGGCTCAGGCCTCTCACAGGTGGTGGCTTTGTGATAGATCTGCTTCCTGAAGCCCCTGCTGCAGGGCTGGGGCAGCTTTTCTCTTTCTAGGAACGTCTTGATTAGGTTGGGGTCCTAATTGCTTGATTGCCTCAGAATCACAGAGTCAGAGAACCCTGGAGTCATGGAATCAGAGAATCACAGAGGCAGTGAGGCAGTGATTCATTTCAAACACAGAATCACTGAATCAGAGACACAAGCTATTGTGGAACCCAGCCCTTGAGAGTTGGGATGGCACCACTGGCACCACTGGTGCTGGGGGCAGGCGCTGGGCAAGGCCCAGACTGCACTCAGCAGCAGAGGGGAACCAGATTCAGGCACAGAGGGATGGGGATGGAAGGCAGAAGGGACAGAGTCCTGCTGGGACAGCACCAGGGAAGAAGAGGCTGGGCCCTGGGGGTCCCTCAGCTTGCTCCTGAAGATGCCCTCCATGGGCTGCAGTCCCTGGTGAGCACTGAGGCTCCCCTGTGCTGTCTGCTCCTCCCCACAGCTGCCACCTCTGCCTTCCTGCCCCAAGGTGGGGCACAAGCTGGGGCAGTGCCCTTGTAGGAAGACTCAGGCAGAGCCTTTCTGCCCCCAGCCCTTGGCAGGAGCTGTTCCCATCCCTGCTAGCAGCAGCCCCTGGCTGTGCCAAGCTGCCCTGAGCTTCACAAGTGCCTGAGTGAGCAGGGCCTGAGCTGGGCAGGGCCAGCACCCAGCAGAGCTGCTGCTGGCTTCACCCAAACCAGGACACCCTCACTCACTTTCACTTCCCAGGCATTACAACGATCACTTTGTGTCACCCAGGTGAGGATGGCTTTTGCTTCACCCAGAGCAGGACACCTGGCTGGGTTTGCATTTGCTCCTGCTCAGCCAGAGGCAGCATTTCCAGCCATCCCTCTCCATCAATCAGGTGAGACTATTAGAGGAAAACAACAAACCACCCAATAAATTATCTCCCCTGTTGTAAAATGATCTTTAATCATTAATTTAGTCCATTCTATTTAACCACTTGGAAGGAGCCCAAAGAGTGCAGCGGCTCTGGGTGTGCCGTGAAGAGAACCTGAGCCAGCCGTGACGATCAGGCAGGCTCACACAGGGGTGGCACTTGCTGTGGCAGTGCTAAGCAGAGCTGTGCCTGGGGGGCAGATGGTCTTCACACAAGCACAGAAACGCTCAGGTTGGGTGGAAAAGACCCTCAGGAGCACCAAGTCCAACCCAGAGCCCTGCTCTGCAAGGCTCAGCCCTAAACCACAGCCCCAAGCACCACAGCCAAACCACCTTCAAACACTCTGGGGACTCCACCACCTCCCTGGGCAGCACTTCCCAGTCCCTGACCACTGGGTGGGGAAATAGGTCCTACTGCCCAGTTGAGCCCCCCAGCAGCAGCTTGAGGCCATCCCCTCTTGTTGTGTCACTACTGACCTGTGAGCAGAGACCAGCAGCAGCCTCTCCACAGCCTCCTTGCAGGGAGCTGCAGCAGCCAGGAGCTCTCCTCAGCCTCCTCTGTCTCACACTAACCACCCCCAGCTCCTTCAGCCTCTCTCCAGCAGATTTCTTCTGCAGGCCCTTCCCAGCTTCCTTGCCCTGCTCTGCCCTGGCTCCAGCACCTCCACAGCTCCCTTGTGCTGAGCTGCCCAAACCTGGACACAAGCCTTGAGGTGTGGCCTCCCCAGAGCTGAGAGCCAGGGGACAATCCCCTCCCTGCTCCTGCTGCTGCCTTTGGTAGTCAGCAATCACTTCTTGTGGTCCATGGGCTGTGTGGTAGCTGGTGGGGAGAGACTGATCACAGAATGGTGTTGGTTGAAAGAGACCTTTGAGATCCTCATGTTAGTCTTTACCCACCACTGCCAGCTCAGCACCAAACCATGGCCCTCAGCACCACATCTCCACAGCTTTGAAACCCCTTCAGGGATGGAGACTCCACCTCTGCCCTGGGCAGCCTGGGCCAGGCCTTGACAACCCTTCTGGGGAAGAAATTGTTCCTTATGGCCTGACTAAACCTCCTGTGGTGCAACTCGAGACTGATTCCTCTTGTCCTATCACTTCTTCCTGGGAGAAGAGACCAACTCACATCTGCACAAGGATGCTTTGCAGCACCAGAGAAGGGTTCACCACCAGGAGCCACACTCACAGAATCATAGAACCATGGAGTCAAGGGGTTATGAAACCCAAGAATCAAGGAATGATGGAATCATAGAATCAATGAGTCATGAAATGATGGGATGGTAGAAGCACAGAGTCACAGAATCATGGAATCAAAGAGTCATAGAATCAAGGAACCATGGAGTCAAGGATTCAAGGAGCCATGGAATCGAAGAGCCATGGAATCAAAGAGCCATGGAGTCATAGAGCCATGGAGTCATGGAATCATGGAGTCATGGAATCACAGTATCATGGAAACAAAGATTCAAGGCATCATGGACTATAGAGTCATGGATCATGGCATTATGTCATCATGGAACCATGGACTCATGGCAGCACAGAGTCACAGAGTCATGGAATCATAGAGTGATTGGATTTGGAAGGCACCTCTAAAGCCATCTGATCCTACCCCTCGACTTCCCAGGTGCTTCTTGGCAGCCCACCTGTGCCAGCTGGCAGCACCCATGTCTGGCT
Organism: Colaptes auratus; assembly: GCA_015227895.2. Lineage (NCBI taxonomy): Eukaryota > Metazoa > Chordata > Aves > Piciformes > Picidae > Colaptes > Colaptes auratus. The sequence goes on along the minus strand of JAAWVA010001052.1, from coordinate 7,045 downwards.
GCTTTTCCTCCTTGCCAGGTGAGTTAGAGGTTTTTAAAGGATGAGACAGTTTCTCCATCATATCTTCCCCCTGTGAATTAACCCCGGGCTGGTCCATCCCTCTCCTCCCCACAAAACACAGTCAGACAGGGGAAGTGGCTGTAGTGGCAGTGGCCTGCCTTGCCCTGCTGCTGTCACCCCACACCTTTGACTGATGGTGACTGGAAGCTGCTTTGTGTTCAACCCCTGCAGTGTGAAACCTCGCAGCACAGAGGGGGGAAAGCAGCAGGTGCGGGTGTTGATGTACCAGCATGTGCCTGCTGAGAGGTTTTAAAATGCTGCCAGCTGGAAGGAGATGGTTTCAGTGGTGAAGCAGCAGGAGATGGGGTAGGAGGGATGCTCTCACCCAGTGTGGGAGAGTGGGGATTCTGCTGGGGGACACGGTGTCCTGTCCCTGCATGGGGCTGCCCTCTGTGACACAGCAGAGATCAGAGAGCCCCCTTCCAAGTGTGATTATTTGGCATTAGATGTAAGCTATACAATAGAAGCATAGAATGGTAGGGGCTGGAAGGACTTCTGAAGATCATTGAGTCCAACAGGAACATGTCCAAGAAGGCCTTCGAGTCTCCAGAGAAGCAGACTCCACCACCTCTCTGGGCAGCCTGTTCCAGTGTTCTGTCACCCTCACAGAGAAACAATTCTTCCTCCCCTTTCCACGGACCTTCTGTGCCTCAGCTTCCACCCCTGCCCCTGTGCTGTCCCAGGGCATCGCCGAGAAGAACCACACAAGATTCACCAGGTCGGAAGAGACCTCCAAGACCACCAAGCCCAACCCAGCCCTGACTAACAACTGAACCACGGCACTAAGTGCCTCATCCAGGTTTTCTTCAGCCTGGCTCCATCCTCTTGTCACTCCCCCGTACATATTGATCAACATGAATGAGGTCAGCCCTTAGCTGCCTCTTCTCCGAGCTACAGAGCCCTCGGCTGCCTCAGCCTCTCCTCGTGTGGAAGATGCTCCCCTCCCCGGGTGCCCTTCCTCCCTGCTCGGCCCTCGGCGTCTGCTCCCATTTGGAGCAGCTAACATCTCAGGCTCCCTTCTGCCATTGTCTCCGAGTGCTTGCCTTCTAATTTCTCTTTTATGCCACGTAATTGGAGCAAGCAGGCCGGCAAACAACATCTGTAGGGCAGGAAGGCCCCCGGCAGCCCCCACGCCTGGCACTGCTGCGGCCAGCCCTCGTCGGAAGGTCACTCTCTCCTCCTCAACTTCCCGCTCGGGCTGTTGGCTTTTATTCATTCCGGTTGACACATTAAGCTTCTGTATCTTGGCATAAAGGGGGAGACAATATCGCAGCATTTGGCAAGCTCATTTGCTTTTCCAGCGAGTGTTGTGGCCAAATATCAGTCCCCGGGGAGGGCAGTGAGAGGGCCTGCAGGAAAATGAGCCCAGCAGCAGGTGGCCTTTTGCAGCCTAATGAACATGGCAATCTGTTACCCGCCCGGCAGGGCTTTTCACCAGACAATTAGGCAACTAAGCATGTAATTATTCAGGCCAACGAGAAGAGCCTCTTCTCTAATTCATCATTTTTTCATTGCTGTTTACTAACCCCACCCTTGCTCCCCCGCACACACACACACCACACTCCCCTCGTTAATGAGAGATTTTTTTCCCCCCTCTCCAGTCGCTGCTTAATTGGTTTCAATACATCATTTGGGTTGAACGGAACGATTCTGTTAATGAGAAGCCAAAGAAGCCCTTTTCATTCCGCGGCGGCCCCCCGCTACGGTGAGCTGAACACTCAACAGGGTCGAGCTAATGAAATTAAGTTACACAGCCAGCGGTGGGGGTAATAGAAATAAAGCCAATTTATTTCACTCAAGATGTGCTGGAGATCCTGAACAATTAATCCAGCCTCGGTCGAGCTCGCCGGCTCAAACCCTTGAATAAACAGGGGCTTGCCGGCTTCAGATCTGCCAATTCTCAGGGTGCTGAACTGCTGAGCTCTCCAGCACCACCTGAAAATGGTTAATGAGGATGAGATGTGTTTACAGACACGCTATTCTTTTAATGGCTCTGTGGGAATACAAAGGAGCCGGAGCGCGGAGCTTGCCAGCCTGTAAGCACGGCGGTGGGTTAGGGAGTCGTAAAATAAATACGTGGCTGGATCCTGCTCCTGAAATCAGAGACCAGACCACAGCTTGTGAGGCTGAGCAGGGGCTGGGGAGCTGCAGTCCTGCTCCTTCAACATTTAGGTTGGATATTAGGGGGCAAATAAAATCTTTGCTGAAAAAGTGGTCAGGGACTGGCACAGGCTGCCCGGGGAGCAGTGCAGACCCATCCCTGGAGGTGTTCAGAGACTGTGGCCATGGCACTTGGGGACAGGGTTCAGTGGCCAAGGTGGTGCTGGGCTGATGGTGGTCAGGATGATCACAGAGTCCTGGAAACATAGAAGGGGTTTGGATGGAAAAGACCTTTAAGCTCATCCAGTCCAACCAAGGCTGGGGCTAAGCCGTGGCCTCAGCACTACAGCTCGCATCGTTCAAACACCTCAGGGGTGGGGGATTCAGCCACCTCTCTGAGGAACCTATGATCTTAGAGGTCTTGTCCAAACTCAATGATTCTCCTCTTCTGCTCAGGGCCTGGCAAGCCAGAGGAAACTGAAGCCCAGGAGACAAATGTGTGGAGCTTCTTCATTCTCCACAAGCACAAGGAACTATTCTCAGGGAAAGCAGACTCTCAGTTGTTGGCACAGCTCAGGTGTTTGGGCTCTAAGGAAAACTTTGGCCCTCACACAATAAACACTACCAGCACTGAGGGGGAGAGGGTGGCACAACGGTGCCCAAGCTCCCTGCATAGAGACTGATCCTGGGGGGGGAGGTTTAAGTTGGATGTTAGGAAGAAGCTCTTCCCAGCAAGAGAGATTGGCCATGGGAATGTGCTGCCCAGGGAGGTGGTGGAGTCACCACCACTGGAGGTGTTTAGGAAGAGCCTGGATGAGGCCCTTGGTGCCAAGGTTGAGTTGATCAGATGGTGCTGGGTGATAGGTTGGACTTGATGAACTCAAAGGTCTTTCCTAACCTGGTAAATTCTACTTCTACTTCTATCCTACCCTATCCTATCCTATCCTATTCCTATCCTATCCTATCCTATCCTATCCTATCCTAATCGCAGCATCATAGAATCCTAGAGTCATACAAGCCTACAACCAGAGAACTGTTTTGGTTGGAAAAGACCTCTGCTGTTCCCCCCAGGTCTCTCAGTGATGAGGAGATGTCCTTTCCACCAGGAGGAAGGAGAGCCCAGCGCTGTGGCAGCTGCTGGTGGTGCTCCTCGTGGGCTTTCTTTGCAGGCACTTCTGCAGGCGGGGGTGTGGGGTGTGTCTGTAGATGCTAATGTGGTTTGCTTTAAGGAGCTGCCTTCCACCACGCAGAATAGGCAGGGAGTGATAAAATGAAGCCCTGCAAGCCTGCTATGAATATTTCAGGGCATTATTTCTCCATGTGGCGCTCAGCTGCGCCGCGCCGAGGTTTGATTCACGGCCGCGCAAACCCACCTGGGGTTGCTAAGGCTACCCAGCTCCATTCCCCCCTGGAGGGTGGAGAGCTACATCATGCCCCCAGCTCGGCCTCTGCAGCTGCAAGGGCTGCTGATGACTGGGGCCTTGCCCTGGTGCTGTGGCCATTTGCATGGGGCAGAGCTCAGGGCTCCTCTCTTCTGAAATGCTGTGGCTCGGAGACACTTCACATCACAGCCACTCGTGGGTGGTGTCTTTATTCTCAGGTTGGAGAAGCCCCAGAAGCAGGAGCCAAGGGGGGGGGGGGGTTGCTTTGTGCTTGAAGCTCACTTTTCTACAGAAAAGGATAGGGGGGGAGACATTATAGAATTCATGCAATCATAGAATCAGCCAGGTTGGAAAAGATCTCTGAGGTCATCAGGTCCAACCTGTCTCCCAACACCTCCTGACACCTAAACCATAGCTCCAAGTGCCACAGCCCAGCCTTTTGTGAACACCTCCAGGGATGGGGACTCCACCACCTCCCTGGGCAGCACATTCCAGTGGGAAATTACTCTTGCTGGGAAGAACTTTCTCCTCACCTCCAGCTTAAATCTCCCCTGGCACAGCTTGAGACTGTGTCCTCTTGTTCTGTCACTGCTTGCCTGGGAGAAGAGACCAACCCCCACCTGGCTACAACCTCCCTGCAGGGAGTTGGAGAGAGCAAGAAGGTCTCCCCTCAGCCTCCTCTTCTCCAGGCTAAACAGGACTCAATGTGTGGCCTGACCAGTGCTGAGCACAGGGCAGAATGACTTCCCTGCTCCTGCTGGCCACACTCTTCCTGCTGCAGGCCAGGATGCCTTTTGTTTTGGTTGGAAAAGATCTCTAAGCTCATGCAGTCCAACCATCAAGTCAACACCACCATGGCCACTAAGCCCTTGTCCACAGTGCCATGGCCAAGGGTTCTGGAACACCCCCAGCAAAGGTGACTCCACCACCCTCAAATTGCAAGGGGGAGTTTAGTTTGGACACGAGGAACAATTCTTCACTGGACACAATGATCTTGGAGGTCCTTTCTGGCATGGATCAGAGGTCTTGATGGTTGGGCTTGATGATCTCAGAGGCCTTTTCAACCAAACAGTTCGATGGTTCTATGAGCAAGTGGTCAGGCCTTGGAGCAGGCTGTCCAGGAGGTGATAGAGTCACCATGCCTGGAGGTGCTCAAGAACCTGTGGCCATGGCACTTGGGGACTGGCTTAATGGCCAAGGTGGTGTGGGTTGAGCTTGGACTCAATGATCTCAGAGGTCTCTTCCAGCCTTAATGGTTCTACGCCTCAGTGAAACTGAGAGAATCCAACTGTGGTGCTCGACACTGCCAAGGTGCCAGCACAGCTTGGCTGCTGCTTGCTTCTGCATGCTCAAGCCTTGCTCCTGTGCTCAGCACTGCCCTCCATGTCCCCCCTCAAGAAGATGTGTATTGCACACCATTTGCCTTCGTCTCCGTGTTATGAACCACAGACCCCTTTGGGTGAAGGTACAGCAGCACAATAGCAACAGTTGGCCGCTGAGTGTTTGAAGAGGGGGGAAGGCATGACTCACCAACCAGCAAAAATCCAGGCTGGAGCAAGCCCCTCTCCCTGTGCCCCCTCTTCCTCAGGAACTCAGCCCAAACCACATCACACAGGGCTTGGAATCAGTGGGAGCTGTGGTCTCCTGGTGGGACCAAAGCAGACTGCGAGGCGCCGGGAGCCCACAACATCCCCCTGGGGGCCCTCCAGCCAAATCTAAAGGTGGGATGAAGCCTAGGTGGTTACCCCAGGTGAGAATCCCTCACCACTCTGGCACACTGGTAAGCTGGGAGCCGGCAGGGCAGCACCCCTCTTTGCATGGAAAGGAAGGAAATCAAAGCAACTGGCAGGAGCAGCGCGGCGGGGGCGAGGCAGGCGCAGGACGGAAGGCATCAGGTCATTTATTCAGCACGGAGCAGATCTAGTTAGCATCTGATTGCCAAAGCCAGGAGATGGTGGTAACAAATCTCCTCAGAGATACATTTGTAAGTGAAATGAAGGCAGGGTTATTGTAGCAATCTGAAGCTGGAGCCTGCAGCGGCCCCGCCGCCCGCCGCCGTATTTCATCCTTTAAAAGCTATCATCTTACTTCGCAAGCTGCTTACTACAATTAGGCAATGTTTGTCTTGGCCCCCAGCTACAGTAAACAGCCATTTTATAGCCTTCACCCTCTTAGCCTGAAAGCCCAGCTCCCAGGGAGGGGTTAGAGAGGCTTAAGCTGTAAAAAACCTCCACAGCTTCCTCATTAACTTGAGAGGTTTATTGCCTGGGTTAGGGAAATTTCCCTTCCTCCCTGCCTCTGCCCGGGCCCAGCCAACTCCACCCAAGGGGATGGGAGCAGAGAGGCAGTCAGGGAGGGGCAGAACCAGAGAGGCAACGGGATCAGAGAGTGGTACCCTTGGGGAATCATGGAATTAGGAGTTCATAGAGTGGTGGAATTATGGAATGATGGGATCAGAGAATCATGGAATTACAGAAGCATTGAGCCATAGAAGCATGGAGTCATAGACTCATGGAATGATGGAATTACAGAAGCATAGAGTCACAGAATCATGGAATCATAGAATCATGGGAACAGAGTCATCAAGTCATGGAATAGTGAAGCATTGGAATCATGGAAGCACAGAATCACAGAATCATGGAATTATACAGTAATGGAATCACAGAGCCAAAAGATCGTGGAGTAATGGAAGCAGACACAGAATCAAAGAACCAAGGAACCATGGAATCATGGACTAAGAAAGGATGGAGTCAGAGAACCCTGGAACCAAAGAATCAAGGAATCTTGGCATCACATCATAGGAAGATCACGGCCTAACTCACGGAACTCACAGCATCACAGAATCACGGGACTGTAGAATTATAGACCCTTGGAATCACAGCATCATACAAGCAGAGAACCTTGAAGGCTGGAAAAGACTTCTAAGAGGAGCCTCCATCCCTGGAGGTGTTTAAGAGAGGCAGAGATGTGGTGCAGGGGTGAGGCTCAGCGCCAGAGTCAGCAGAGTTAGGGAATGGTTGGGCTCGGCGTGATTAGAGATCTCTCAGAGGTCTCTTTCAACCAAACTGATTCTGTCCTTGTAGGAATACCAGAAACACAGAAGAGCTGCAGGCTTGGTGGGTAGCTAATGGTTGGACTTGCTAATCTTCAAGGCCTCTTTCAGCTAGGATGATTCTATGACTCTCATGCTGAGGTTAAGCCCAACCATCAGCCCAGCACCTCCGCGGCTGCTAAACCTCGTCCCAGAGCGCTGCCGCACCTCCAGGGATGGTGACTCCACCACTTCACTGAAAAGGAATAGTCCTGGGGATGTTTTCCAACATGATCCAGCTGCAGAGTTCCTGCTGACACAGATGCAAAGCCCCCCCCCCCCTCCCCCCGTCCCCCATGCTGATTTACCCAAATCTCACCTGATTTACCCCAGGACGGCCCTTCGCTATCAAAACTAAGGCACCTCCAGCACGGTGACAGCAAAGCCTCCCCCTGGCGCTGCTGCTCACCAC
>JAAWVA010001051.1:0-14447 GCA_015227895.2 Colaptes auratus | reverse complement strand
AGGCTGGGCAGGGACTGGCTGGAGAGCAGCCCTGAAGGAAAGGCCTTGGGGGTGCTGGGGAGGAGAAGCTCCCAGGAGCCAGCAGGGAGCACTGGCAGCCCAAGAGAGCCAAGCAGAGCCTGGGCTGCAGCCAGAGAAGTGTGGCCAGCAGGGCCAGGGAGGGGATTCTGCCCCTCTGCTCCACTCTGCTGAGCCACAGCTGCAGCTCTGGGGCCAGCTCTGGAGCCTCTGTGGCAGGAAGGCTGTGGAGGGGCTGGAAGGTGTCCAGAGCAGGGCCAGGAGGAGGAGCAGAGGGCTGGAGCTGCTCTGCTCTGAGCACAGGCTGAGAGAGTTGGGCTGTGCAGGCTGCAGAGGAGACGGCTCCCAGAGAGCTTCTGGTGGCCTTGCAGGAGCTGCAGGGGGCTGCAAGCAAGCTGGGAGGGACTTTGGAGGGGGGGAGGGAGGGAGAGGAGTGGGGGGGCTGGAGCAGAAGTAGAAGTGTGGAGCTGGAGCTTGGCTGTGAGGAAGAAGTTGTTGGCCAGGAGGGTGGTGAGAGCCTGTCCCAGGCTGCCCAGGGAGGTGGTGGCAGCCTCCTGGCTGGAGGGGTTTGCAGCCAGGCTGGAGGTGGCTGTGAGCAAGCTGCTGTGGGCTGAGGGGTCCCTGCCCATGGCAGCAGGGGGCTTGGAGCTGGCTGAGCCTTGAGCTCCCTTCCAACCCTGACAATTCTCTGACTCTGTGTGTTTGAAGTGTGTGTGCTCATAGCCCACGTTGGGAGCTGGTTACTCCTCACATGTGCCTGAGCAGACAGAAGCTCCAGGCACCAGGTGAAGACTGAAGGACAGCTGTGAGAGTTAATGACTCTGGTGGAAGAAATCTGTTTGATGGGGAGCAGTGGGGAAAGGGCAGTGCTTCCCAGCAGAAGCTAGGAGATGCTGAAAGCCAGGAGCAGCTTGCTCTTCTGATTGGAGCTCTGGGACCTCCAACCTGGGAGGTAATGTAGTTTGCTGGAGAACCGAGAGTCACCACAGAGTGCAAGCCAGGAGGAGAGGTTGAAAGAGTGGCTGTCCATGGGTCCATGTCCCAGTGGAGGCCAGTGACAAGCAGAGTCCCTCAGGGATCAGTCCTGGGCCCAGGCTTGTTCAGCATCTCTGTGGGTGCCATGGACAGTGGCACTGAGTGCAGCCTCACAGAGTTGCTGCTGACACCAAGCTGTGTGTGCAGCAGACAGCTGGAGGGAAGGATCCATCCAGAGGGAGCTGGACAGGCTGGAGAGGTGGGCACAAGCCAACCTCAGGAGCTTCAACAAGACCAAGGGCAGGGTCCTGCAGCTGGGTGGAGGCACCCCAGGCACAAATGCAGCTGGGCAGGGACTGGCTGGGGAGCAGCCCTGAGGAGAGAGCCTTGGGGGTGCTGGGGGAGGAGAAGCTCCCCAGGAGCTCTCAGGGTGCACTTGCAGCCCGGAAAGCCAAGCAGAGCCTGGGCTGCAGCAGGAGAAGTGTGGCCAGCAGGGCAAGGGAGGGGATTCTCCCCCTCTGCTCAGCCCTGCTGAGACCCACCTGCAGTACTGCCTCCAGCTCTGGAGCCCCTATGACAAGAGGGATTTGGAGGGGCTGGAAGGTGTCCAGAGCAGGCCCGGAGGAGCAGAGGGCTGGAGCAGCTCTCCTGTGAGGACAGACTGAAGGAGTTGGGGCTGTTCAGTCTGAAGAAGAGAAGGCTCCGAGGTGACCTCATTGTGGCCTTCCAGTGTCTGCAGGGGGCCTACAAGAAGGCTGGGGAGGGACTTTTCAGACTTCAGGGAGTGATAGGACTAGGGGGAATGGAATGAAGCTGGAGGTGGGGAGATTCAGGCTGGACATGGGATGAAGTTCTCACCGTGAGGGTGGTGAAGGCCTGGAATGGGTGTCCAGGGAGGTGGTTGAGGCCCTGTCCCTGGAGGTGTTTAAGCCCAGGCTGGATGAGGCTCTGTCCAGCCTGATCTAGGGTAGAGTGTCCCTGCCCATTGCAGGGGGGTTGGAACTAGATGATCCTTGTGGTCCCTTCCAACCCTAACTGAAACTATGAAACTATGAAACTATGAAACTATGAATGAGCTATAAACATGCCTGTGCTGAGTGGTTGTCTTTCTCCTTCCAGAGGATGGAATAAACAGATGGTAAATACCCAGGGTGGGTCCCCCCCCCCCTTTTATTCTTCACATCAGTGGCTGAAACAAATGACTTAAAATTCCCAGTGATGGGCAGGCAGCGTTGTGGTGGTCCTGCTATTGCAATTAGCTGATCCTGTTCTGTTCAAGGCAGCACTGGCAGCCAGGAGGCCTGGGAAACCAAAGGCAAGGCAGAATCCTTTTGGCTCCTGTGGAGAGCAATGGTTGCTCTGGGAGGCTGCTACAGAGTGCCCAGAGCATCACCTCTTGCTTTGCCCCATCGGAAGAGGTTGCCACTTAGCAACTGGGGAGCTTCAACTGGGAAGAGTTGGGGAGTAAAACCCAAACTGATTATCCCTTTCTGACTTGTGCTCACAGCTCATGGTTCATAGAATCATGGAACTGTTTGGGTTGGAAGAGACCTTTGAGATCACCCAGTCCAACCAGCAGCCCAACCCCACCGCGGCCACCGAACCCTGGCCCCAGGTGCCATGGCTGCAGCTTGCTGGAGCACCTCCAGCCATGGGGACTCCACCACCTCCCTGGGCAGCTTGTTCCAATCCCTGACCACTCTGGCAGCAAAGGAATTTTTCCTCCTCTCCAACCTCAGCCTCCGCTGGCACAATTTCAGGCCATTTCCTCTCCTATCACTTGACTCTAGGTGAGCCCAACCACCACCTCGTTGCAGCCTTCTCTCAGGGAGCTGTAGAGAGCAATGAGGTCTCCCTCAGCCTCTTCTCCACACTAAGCATCCCCAGCTTCTCACCTCTCCTCTCCTCTCCTCTCCTCTCCTCTCCTCTCCTCTCCTCTCCTCTCCGAACCTCTCCGAACCTCTCCGAACCTCTCCGAACCTCTCCAAACCTCTCCGAACCTCTCCTCTCCGAACCTCTCCTCTCCGAACCTCTCCTCTCTCTGAACCTCTCCGAACCTCTCCTCTCCTCTTCTCTTCTCAGGAGAGAGCCTTGGGGGTGCTGGGGGAGGAGAAGCTCAGCAGGAGCTCTCAGGGGCACTTGCAGCCCGAAAGCCAAGCAGAGCCTGGGCTGCAGCAGGAGAAGTGTGGCCAGCAGGGCAAGGGAGGGGATTCTCCCCCTCTGCTCAGCCCTGCTGAGACCCCACCTGCAGTACTGCCTCCAGCTCTGGAGCCCCTATGACAAGAGGGATCTGGAGGGGCTGGAAGTGTCCAGAGCAGGGCCAGGAGGATGAGCAGAGGGCTGGAGCACCTCTGCTGTGAGGACAGACTGAAGGAGTTGGGCTGTGCAGTCTGGAGAAGAGAAGGCTCCCAGTGACCTCATTGTGGCCTCCAGTGTCTGCAGGGGGCTACAGGAAGGCTGGGGAGGGATGCTCAGGATCTCAGGCAGTGATAGGACTAGGGGGAATGGAATGAAGCTGGAGGTGGGGAGATTCAGGCTGGAGGTGAGGAGGAAGTTCTTCCCCATGAGAGTGGTGAGGCCGGAATGGTTGTGCAGGGAGGTGGTTGAGGCCCTGTCCCTGAGGTGTTTAAGCCCAGGCTTGGATGAGGCTGTGGCAGCCTGATCTAGTGTGGGGTGTCCCTGCCCATGGCAGGGGGGTTGGAACTGGATGATCCTTGTGGTCCCTTCCAACCCTGACTGAAACTATGAAACTATTCTATTCTATTCTATCTATTCTATTCTATTCTGTTCTAAAGTCAAGGTGAGAGCAGCCATCAGATATTTCAGTGGCTTCCATGGTTTAAAGTCAAGGTGAGAGCAGCCATCAAACATTTCAGTGGCATCCATGGCTTAAAGTCAGGTTAGAATCAGAAATAGATGACCTGCTGCACTTCTCTGAAGGTCTGGCAGAGCTTTTCAGAATGTTTTTATCATGCCTGACAGCCTTGTGCTGCTCCTGCTCTCAGGGGAGGAGAGCAAGGGTTTGAAACCATCCTCTTGTCCCTCTGCCTGCTGAAGCCCAAGAGGTGCTGCTGTTGTGCATTTCCTGGAGGCACAGCTAAGGAAGAGGGTGTCCCATCTGTTGTTTGTGAAGAAGTTGGATGGGGAAACACAGCTTTACACGTGGGCAGAAAATGGATGAAGTTTGTTTGGCAAGGGGATGTCAAGGAGCAGCATCCCCTTGGGTCTGCAGCTGCCCGGGCAAGCTTCACAGCCCGGCTAGCATCAGCCAGCAGCCTGCTGCTGCTGTGCTGCTTGGCTGCTGCAGTCACTGTCAGCCAGCAGGCACCAGCACAGGTCAGTGGTGGGGCTGGGCAGGTGGGTGAGCTGCTCACATGGTGCATGGAAATGTGACTTGTGCCTGTGAGACCTCTGAGACACAGGCAAGGGACAGTGGTTCTGTGTTTGGCCTGACCGACAGGATGCTTGCTGCAGCCTCAGGCTCTGGCAGGGGAAGAGCTGTCCACAACCTCCAGCCCCTCAGCATTTGAGCTGTCTCCATTGCCTCCTGCACTTTGCTACCCTGCAGCCTCAGGCTCTGGCAGGGGAAGAGCTGTCTACAGCCTCCAGCCCCTCAGCATTTGAGCTGTCTCCATTGCCTCCTGCACTTTGCTACCCTGCAGCCTCAGGCTCTGGCAGGGGAAGAGCTGTCCACAGCTTCCAGCCCCTCAGCATTTGAGCTGTCTCCAATTCCTCCAGCACCTTGCTACCCTGCAGCCTCAGGCTCTGGCAGAGGAAGTTTGCTGAGGAGTTGACCACAACCTGCAGCCCCTCAGATTTTGAGCTGTCTCCATTGCCTCCAGCACTTTGCTACCCTGCAGCCTCAGGCTCTGGCAGGGGAAGAGCATTCCACAACCTGCAGCCCCTCAGCATTTGAGCTGTCTCCATTGCCTCTTGCACTTTGCTACCCTGCAGCCTCAGGCTCTGGCAGGGGAAGAGCTGTCTACAGCCTGCAGCCCCTCAGCATTTGAGCTGTCTCCATTTCCTCCAGCACTTTGCTACCCTGCAGCCTCAGGCTCTGGCAGAGGAAGAGCTGTCCACAACCTGCAGCCCCTCAGCATTTGAGCTGTCTCCAATTCCTCCAGCACTTTGCTACCCTGCAGCCTCTGGCTCTGGCAGGGGAAGAGCTGTCCACAACCTGCAGCCCCTCAGCATTTGAGCTGTCTCCATTGCCTCCAGCACTTTGCTTCCCTGCAGCCTCAGGCTCTGGCAGAGGAAGAGCTGTCTACAGTCTCCAGCCCCTCAGCATTTGAGCTGTCTCCATTGCCTCCAGCACCTTGCTACCCTGCAGCCTCAGGCTCTGGCAGAGGAAGAGCTGTCACAACCTGCAGCCCCTCAGCATTGAGCTGTCTCCATTCCTCCACACCTTGCTACCCTGCAGCCTCAGGCTCTGGCAGGGGAAGAGGTGTCCACAGCCTCCAGCTCCTCAGCATTTGAGCTGTCTCCATTGCCTCCAGCACTTTGCTTCCCTGCAGTTACTGGTGGTGTGCTGAATGCTTCACATGGTTTAGTTGTCAGGAGGTGTTGGGTGACAGGTTGGACTTGATCTTTGAGGTCTCTTCCAACCTCACTGGTTGTGTGATTCTGAGGTGCTACCAGTTGTGTTTACAGAGATTCATGGAATGGTTTGGGTTGGAAGTGACCTTCAGGATCATCTAGTTGCAAGCTGAGCCTTCAGACTGTCCACTGCTTCCCTTGGGAGATGATTCCAATCTCTGGCTGTTCTCACAGGGAAGCATTTTCCTCTGGAGGCCGATGGGAATCTCCCCAGACTGCTTTGACAGCAGGCTTTCGACACCATGTGCTGTGGAATGAAAGTCTGAACCTCCCAGGGATGAGGCAGAGGAGAAGCCCACACTGGCTTCTGCACCTTCAGTACAGCTGCTGAAGGGTTCTTTTGCTGCCTTCCAAGTAAGGCAGCCTGAATCCCACAGCATCACAGCTGCTCACTTCCTTCCTCCTTCCTTCTACTCTTTCTCCTTCTGCCTGAGAGAGAGAGACTTTCCATTTGCATTCAGAGGGACTCCCAGGGCTCCTTCTGGGTCTCTGCTGTGTCCAGGCTGGGGCTAGCTAGCAACAGGCCTCCATGGAAGGAATTTATATTGTCTGAGAGGCCTGAAGGCTGCAGCAGTGTAAATGGTGTTTTCACACAGTGCAGCTAATTCCCACAGCCCCCACTGCTTTGGGCTGCTGCTGCTGCTGAAAAGCAAACAGAAAGGTCTGGGAGCTGAGGAATGCAGCCCTGAGGCAGGAGTCAGCAGCAGGCTCCCATGGAGTGTGCAGGGCAGCTGGAGTCAGGCAGGGAGCTGTGGCATCCTGGGCCAAAGAGAAGTGCCCAGGCACGGTGCCCAGCACTCCTCAGTGGCCAAGCAGCTGTTCTCAGAAGCTGGCAGAGCAGCTGGGAAGGGATCTGGAGCACAAGCCCTACGAGGAGAGGCTGAGGGAGCTGGGGTTGCTTAGCCTGGAGAAGAGGAGGCTCAGGGCAGACCTCATTGCTCTCTCCAACTCCCTGCAGGAGGTTGTAGCCAGGAGGGGGTTGGTCTCTTCTCCCAGGCCCTCAGCACCAGAACCAGAGGACACAGTCTCAAGCTGTGCCAGGGGAGGTTTAGGCTGGAGGTGAGGAAGAAATTCTTCCCAGCAAGAGAGATTGGCCACTGGGCTGAGCTGCCCAGGGAGGTGGTGGAGTCCCCATCCCTGGGGGTGTTTAGGAAGAGCCTGGATGAGGCCCTTGGTGCCATGGTTGAGTTGATCAGATGGTGCTGGGTGAGAGGTTGGACTGGATGAGCTCTGAGGTCTTTTCCAACCTGGTTAATTCTATGCTGTGCTATGCTATGCTATGCTATGCTATGCTGTGCTGTGCTGTGCTATGCCATGCCATGCCATGCCATGCTGTGCTATTTGGGACCAGCAAGGTCATCCACTTCAGAAGCTGCATGCTTTCCCTTGCCAGCCAATGGAGCTGATTCTTTCAAGACACAGTCAGAGCATGCTCTGAAGGTGCAGTCAGGAGAGCAGTGCTTCACATAGAATCATGGACTGGTTTGGTTGGAAGGGACCTCTGCTATCACTGAGTCCAGCTATGGCCATCAAACCCTGGCCCCAGGTGCCATGGCCACACCTTTCTGGAGCACCTCCAGCCATGGGGACTCCACCACCTCCCTGGGTAGCCTCTGCTAGTCCCTGACCACTCTGGCACCAAAGAAATTTTTCTTCATCTCCAACCTCAGCCTCCCCTGGCACAATTTCAGGCCATTTCCTCTCCTTCTATCACCTGAGACTAGGCAAAAGAGACCAACTTCCACCTCACTGCAGCCTCCTCCCAGGGAGCAATGAGGTCTCCTTCAGCCTCCACACTGAACACCCCCAAAACCCTCATCTGCTCCTCCCCAGCCCTGTTCTCCAGGCCCTTCCCCACCTTTCTTGCCCTTCTCTGGACACCCTCCAGCCCCTCAATGTCCTTTCTGGAGCAAGGGCCCCAAAACTGAAGCCAGCACTCCAGCTGTGGCCTCACCAGTGGCACAATCACTTCCCTAGTCCCACTGGCCACACTATTGCTGATAGAGGCCAGATGCTGGTGGCCTTCTTGGCCACCTGGGCACACTGCTGGCTCACCTTCAGCCTGTTGTCAGGGTGATACTGCTGCAGCCTCTCCTCTGTACTGCTGCCTGCCTTCCACTCAGCCACAGGAGCATCTCCATAGCTCAGCCTGACAGTGGCCACTGGAGGCTGGGTGTTGGCCATTGCAGTCAGGGTGGTGGTTGCCCACAGCATGCTGAAGGTGGGGGGGGTCAAAGAAGCAGCCACACAGAGCCCTCTGCAGAGCTGTGTGGAGGAGAGGGAGCTGTGCTGCTTGGGGGAACCCTGCAGGGGCACCCATCAGGCCAGCCCCAATGGCCAACATCCTCTGGCTCTGCACCACCTGCACAGGGAGCTGGTGGCCAGGGCTCTCCCCCTGGGGTGAGCTGCTCTGTCCCTCTGCCCACACCTGCAGCCTCTCCTTGGCACTCCTCTCACCATCTGCATGCTGATTTTCCTCACCAGGTGAAATGGGTTCTGAGCCAGCTGGGAATGCCACAGCCCAGCACTCTCCCTTCACCCCCCCGCAAATGCCATAGCTGCAGGCATCCATGGCTGCCACAGAGGGCAGGGGCAAAGAGTGTGTGCACTTTTGACTGCTTGTGGGGAAGGGAAGGGAGGAGTTTTGGCTGTATTAAGCAGATTCTGTGATTCTATGACTCTGTGATCCTGTGGCTGTGATTCTGTGACTTTGTGACTCTGATTTGGTGACTCTGTGATTCGGTGACTCTGTGACTGTCACTGTGTCACTGATTCTGTGCCTTTGTCACTGATTCTGTGCCTCTGATTCTGTGACTCTGTGACTCTCTGATTCTGATTCTGTGACTGTGATTCTGTGACTGACTCTGTGACTCTGACTGTGACTCTGTGACTCTGATTCTGTTTGACTGTGACTGTGACTCTCATTCTGTGACTGGTTCTGTGACTGATTCTGTGACTCTGACTCTGTGACTCTGACTCTGTGACTCTGACTCTGTGACTCTGTGACTCTGTGACTGTGTGACTGTGACTCTGTGACTGTGACTCTGTGACTCTGATTCTGTTTGACTGTGACTCTCATTCTGTGACTGATTCTGTGACTGTGACTCTGATTCTGTGTCTGTGACTGATTCTGTGACTCTGATTCTGTGATTCTGTGACTGTGATTCTGTGACTCTGTGACTCTGACTCTGTGACTCTGTGACTCTGTGACTCTCTGTGTCTGTGACTCTGTGACTGTGATTCTGTGACTGTGACTGTGTGACTCTCTGAACTGTGACTCTGACTCTGTGCTGTGACTCTGTGACTCTGATTCTGTTTGACTGTGACTCTCATTCTGTGACTGATTCTGTGACTGTGACTCTGATTCTGTGTCTGTGACTGATTCTGTGACTCTGATTCTGTGATTCTGTGACTCTGATTCTGTGACTCTCTGACTCTGTGACTCTGACTCTGTGACTCTGTGACTCTGTGACTCTGTGACTGTGTGACTGTGACTCTGTGACTGTGACTCTGTGACTGTGACTCTGTGACTCTGTGACTGTGACTCTGTGACTCTGTGACTGTGACTCTGTGACTCTGATTCTGTTTGACTGTGACTCTCATTCTGTGACTGATTCTGTGACTGTGACTCTGATTCTGTGTCTGTGACTGATTCTGTGACTCTGATTCTGTGATTCTGTGACTCTGATTCTGTGACTGACTCTGTGACTCTGACTCTGTGACTCTGTGTCTGTGACTCTGTGTCTGTGACTCTGACTCTGTGACTTTGACTCTGTGACTCTGATTCTGTGACTGTGTGACTCTGACTCTGTGACTCTGATTCTGTGACTGTGTGACTGATTCTGTGACTCTGTGACTCTGACTCTGACTCTGTGGTTGTGACTCTGACTGAGACTCTGATTCTGTTTGACTGTGACTGTGACTCTCATTCTGTGACTGGTTCTGTGACTGTGACTCTCATTCTGTGTGACTGTGACTGATTCTGTGACTCTGATTCTGTGATTCTGTGACTCTGTGACTCTGAGTCTGTAACTCTGACTCTGTGACTCTGTGTCTGTGACTGATTCTGTGACTGTGACTCTGATTCTGTGATTCTGTGACTCTGTGTCTCTGATTCTGTGACTGATTCTGTGACTGTGACTCTCTGACTCTGATTCTGTGACTCTGATTCTGTGTGACTCTGACTCTGTGACTCTGTAATTCCGTGACTAAGGTTCTGTGATTCTGTGACTCCAATCAGACAGCTGAAGATCAGAAGAGGCTGCAGCACAAAGCATGGAAGCTGGGGCTCTCACCTATTGTTCCTTCCCCTTCTTGGGAGGCCTTGGCTGATCGTTGTTCTCTCCTTGTGTTGGCCCACCAGGACACATGGTCTTTAAAGAGAGCTTAGCATAATAATACTGTTTCTTTATAGCTGATGAGAAGAGCTGTGCCAGACTTGTGTTCCCTGCTCCTGGTGCTGCTGCCCTTGTGCAGGGCTTTGAAGGTTGGCACAGGCATGCTAGGGTGTAAGATGGCAGCAGGGAAAATCATACCTGGAAGAGTTCAGGTTGCAAAAGCCCTTTGAGACTCTCCAGTCCAACCATTCCCTAACTGTGCCAAGGCTGGGGCTAAACCATGGCCCTCAGCACCACACCTCTGCCTCTTGGAAATACCTCCAGGGGTGGCCTTCCAGGAGCTGCAGGGGGCTGCAAGCAAGCTGGGGAGGGACTTTGGAGGGGGTGAGGGAGGGATAGGAGTGGGGGGGCTGGAGCAGAAGTAGAAGTGGGGAGCTGGAGCTTGGCTGTGAGGAAGAAGTTGTTGGCCAGGAGGGTGGTGAGAGCCTGGCCCAGGCTGCCCAGGGAGGTGGTGGCAGCCTCCTGGCTGGAGGGGTTTGCAGCCAGGCTGGAGGTGGCTGTGAGCAAGCTGCTGTGGGGTGAGGGGTCCCTGCCCATGGCAGGGGGCTGGGGCTGGCTGAGCCTTGAGCTCCCTTCCAGCCCTGACAATTCAGTGCCTCTATGATTCAAGCACCTCCCTGGGCAGCCTGTGCCAGTGTTCCACTACCCTCACTGTGCAGAGCTTGTTCCTAGCATCCAATCCAAATCCCTTCTTCCCTTATTTGAAGCCACTGCCCTTTGGCCTATCACTAGCTGAGAAGACAGCAAACTCTGTGCCCTCCAGCTGCTATCTGGGACTGATGTTAACCAGCACTGAACCCAAAGCCAGAAGAGGGGAGACAGTGAAAACATAAAAGCATAGCATGAAGAATCAGCTGAAGGGTAGCTGCAATTTCCAAATCCCAGGGTCAGGAGGAGGAGGAGGAACTGAGATTAATCTGTGGTTGTGCAAAGGTTAAGGACTGGGACTTCTCTTCCCACACTTGAAGGGGGAAAAAAATGAAAGAGAGAATGGAAAGATTTGGCCAGGTCAGGGTTTGTTTACAGTTATTAGGAGGAAAGGTCTAGGGCTTATGGGAAAAATGTGTCTCCAAGTGGATAGCTTCCCCTTTCTCTTGGACCAGCTTACTATGGTCTGCCATGGGTGCACCCATGGCAGCTCCAGAGCTGAGGTAGTTCTGGGAACAGACATGGCACTGGCCCTGCTCTGTGTCTGCTTTCTCTCTGGGGAACTAGAATCATGGTAGCATAGAATGGGCTGGGCTGGAAGGGAGCTCCAAAGCTCATCCAATCCAACCCCCTCCCTGCACTCAGCAGGGACATCCCCAACTAGATCAGGCTGCCCAGAGCCCTGGCCAGCCTCACCTTGAATATCTGCAGGGATGGGGCCACAATCACCTCCCTGGGCAGCCTGTTGCAGTGTCTCATCACCCTCATGGTGTAGAACTTGTTCCTAGCATCCAATCTAAATCTGCCTTTCCCTGGTTTGAAGCCATTGCCTCTCATCCTATCGCTAGCTGAAATGAGGGCAAGCTTCCAGAGAGCTGTAGACAGCCAGGAGGTCTGCCCTCAGCCTCCTTTGTCTTCATTTCCTACCTAACCCTCCCCTGGCACAATTTCAGGCCATTTGCTCTCACCTGAGACTGGAGACCAGAGCCAACCCTGACCTCACTGCAGCCTCCTCTCAGGGAGCTGTAGAGAGCAAGGAGGTCTCCCTCCACCTCCTTCTCCACACTCAACACCCCCAGCTCCCTCAGCTGCTCCTCCCCAGCCCTCTTCTCCAGACCCTTCAGCAGCTTCCTTGGCCTTTGCTGGACACACTCCAGGCCCTCAATGTCCTTCCTGGAGTGAAGGTTCCAAAACTGAACCCAGCACTCAAGGTGTGGCCTCACCAGGGCTGACTCCAGGGCCACAATCATTTCCCTGCTCCTGCTGCCCCCCAAACTGTACCCAGTAGTCAAGGTGCAACCTCCCCAGTGCTGTGGTACTGGGGGGTACTGTGTACTGGGGCATTATTGCTCCCATCTGCAAAAAGGGTAAGAAGGAGGAACCAGGGAACTCCAGGCCAGTCAGTCTCACCTCTGTGCCAGGAAAGATCATGGAGCAGATCCTCCTGGAGGCACTGCTGACTCAGAAGAGTAGTGAAGAGGTGATTGGGAGCAGTCAGCATGGCTTTGCCAAGGGCAAATCCTGCCTGACCAACCTGGTGGCCTTCTCTGAGCAGGTGACAGCATTGATAGCTGAGGGGAGAGCAACTGATGTCGTTTGTCTGGGCCTGAGCAAAGCCTTCGGCACTGTCCCACACCACATCCTGGTCTCCAGGCTGGTGACACATGGGTGTGATGGGTGACCACCAGATGGATACAGAACTGGCTTGATGGCTGCACCCAGAGAGTGGCTGTCCATGGGTCCATGGCCCAGTGGAGGCCAGGGACAAGCAGAGTCCCTTGGGATCAGTCCTGGGCCCAGGCTTGTTCAACATCTCTGTGGGTGCCATGGACAGTGGCAGTGAGTGCAGCCTCAGCAAGGTTGCTGCTGACACCAAGCTGTGTGGTGCAGCAGACAGCTGGAGGGAAGGGATCCATCCAGAGGGAGCTGGACAGGCTGGAGAGGTGGGCACAAGCCAACCTCAGGAGCTTCAACAAGACCAAGGGCAGGGTCCTGCAGCTGGGTGGAGGCAATCCCAGGCACAAATGCAGGCTGGGCAGGGACTGGCTGGGGAGCAGCCCTGAGGAGAGAGCCTTGGGGGTGCTGGGGGAGGAGAAGCTCAGCAGGAGCTCTCAGGGGGCACTTGCAGCCCGGAAAGCCAAGCAGAGCCTGGGCTGCAGCAGGAGAAGTGTGGCCAGCAGGGCAAGGGAGGGGATTCTCCCCCTCTTTGGCTCCTTCTGGCCAGCAGATTGTGTCTCAGCCCCACATTATCTCCCTCAGCACAGCCCTGCTCAGCAATGTGATGCTGGGAGCAATGCTCACAGCAGAGAGAGAGCAGAGGCCATGCCCAGGGAAATCCCTTTCCCCCCTCTCTCTCTCCTGCACACCCAGGAGGCAGTGCTTGGCTTCCAGCTGTGACTCAGGAACCTATGGTGAGCACATGCCAGCCCCATCCTCTGTGTCCCTGCCCTGGGAGGAGAGGCTGAGGGAGAGCTGGGCTTGGGCAGCCTGCAGAAGAGCAGGCTGAGGGGAGACCTCCTCCCCATGGAGCAGCACATCAAGGGGGGCTGCCAGCAGGATGGAGACTGCCTTTGGACAAGGAGCCTGCTGGCAAAGCCAAGGGGGGCTGGGGACAAGGCACTGCTGGGGACATGCCCATGGGGCTCCAGAGGAAGATGTTTCCCCCTGAGCACAGCCAGAGACTGGAATCAGCTCCCAAGGGCAGCAGTGGAGTCCCCTCCAGGGGGACAGTTTGAGCCTCATCCTGCCAGGGTGCTGAGCCAGCTCAGTGCAGCTGCCCTGGGACCTGGGGAGGTTGGAGCAGAGGGTCCTGGGGGTCCCTTCCAAGCTGGCCTGATATAATATATGAGGAAGCCAGCAAAGATCTTGTCCCTAGGGATGACACCAGCACAAGGATTGTTTTCTCCTGATGTTTTCTTCCAAACCTGCTGTGACATTCCTCATGCCTCCCCCTCCCCTTGGGAGTCAGCTTGCTGAAAAGTAGCAGATTTTGGCAATTCCTTCCTCTGACCTATCTCCTGGAAAGGGTTTCTCTAAGCTGCAAGTCAGGCCAGCAGCCAACAAGTAACAGGGCAAGTGAAAACAGTTGTGCAGCTGAGAGTCCTTCACATGGCACAGCCAGCAGTGTGCACTTGCAGCCCAGGGAGCCAAGCAGGGCCTGGGCTGCAGCCAGAGAAGTGTGGCCAGCAGGGCCAGGGAGGGGATTCTGCCCCTCTGCTCCACTCTGCTGAGCCCACAGCTGGCAGCTCTGGGGCCAGCT
This sequence comes from Colaptes auratus, assembly GCA_015227895.2. NCBI lineage: Eukaryota > Metazoa > Chordata > Aves > Piciformes > Picidae > Colaptes > Colaptes auratus. The sequence continues at coordinate 554 of JAAWVA010001051.1, read as the reverse complement.
CTGGAGCCTCTGTGGCATGAAGGCTGTGGAGGGCTGGAAGGTGTCCAGAGCAGGGCCAGGAGGAGGAGCAGAGGGCTGGAGCTGCTCTGCTCTGAGCACAGGCTGAGAGAGTTGGGGCTGTGCAGGCTGCAGAGGAGAAGGCTCGGAGAGCTTCTGGTGCCTTGCAGGAGGCTGCAGGGGGCTGCAAGCAAGCTGGGGAGGGACTTTGGAGGGGTGAGGGAAGGATCGGGAGTGGGGGGGCCTGGAGCAGAAGTAGAAGTGGGGAGCTGGAGCTTGCTGTGAGGAAGAAGTTGTTGCCCGGAGGGTGGTGAGAGCCTGTCCCAGGCTGCCCATGGAGGTGGTGGCAGCCTCCTGCTGGAGGGGTTTGCAGCCAGGCTGGAGGTGGCTGTGAGCAAGCTGCTGTGGGTGAGGGGTCCCTGCCCATGGCAGGGGGTTGGAGCTGGCTGAGCCTGTGAGCTCTCCTTCCAGCCCTGCCATCTCTGGATCCTGTGATAGCAGCAGGTCATACTCAGAGTTACTGGGGCATGCCTGTGGCTGCATGAATACAACCAGGC
>JAAWVA010001050.1:0-14461 GCA_015227895.2 Colaptes auratus | reverse complement strand
CTGGCTGGTTTGTGTGTGACCTACAAGAAGGATGGGAAGGGACTGTTGGCAAAGGGATAGGATGAGGGGCAATGGTTTTAAATCAGAGGAGAGTAGGTTGAGGCTGGATATTAGGAGGAAGGTCTTTGGTGTGAAGGTGGTGGAACACTGCAACAGGTTGCCCAGAATGGTAATTGAGGCCCCATCCTTGGAGATATTCAAGGTAAGGCTGGACAGGGCTCTGGGCAACCTTATCTAATGGAGGATGTCCCTGCTCCCTGCAGGAGGGTTGGACTGGAGGAGCTTTGGAGGTCCCTTCCAACCCAGCCCATTCTATGACTCCATGAAGACAGCGCAGCTTTTGGGTTTAAGGGCACGAGAGAACCATTATCCCTGTCCTGAGAATCCAGCACCACAGATCTTTTAGGAGGAAGCAGCAATTTACAGCACAGGAGGCACTGGCATGGCCAAATGATAAACTTGACAGAGCAGTGAGATTTGGTCCTACCTAAGCCAGCCAGGTGTGAAGTGTTGTGACCCTGCTGCAGCAGGAGCAGGGCAAAAGCGAACCTGAGCCTCAGCCATCATTTCTCTTCTGTGTACCACTTGCCCCCATGTAGAAATAACTTCCCCATCATTGCACAATCACTTGGTCAGCTTCCAGCCATGCAGTGGGCAACAAGGAGTTAGAGGGAGACTCAAGCACAGCCTTTGCAGCGTGGTAGAGAGAAGTGCTCCCTGCTGGGGATGCTGACAGCAGGAGCATGCAGAGGGGAGGCGAGCAGGCCCCTCTGTGCTACTCAGCAGAGAACAGCCTTGCCCCTGAGAGACAGCTGATGTGAAATGTCACTGCTGTGTCAAAGCCACCATGTCAGTTGACCTTGAGTGTCAGCTGTGATGCAAAAGTAATGTGACTGGAGTGGCCCAGGAGCAGTAGCTGGCTGCCAGCGATGCAAGATGCACTGCTTGCTTCAGCTGCTCATCTGAAGAGGATTATGGACACTTCTTACAGGCTAGAACTGGATCAGAGTTGTTTCAGTTAGAAAAGACCTCTAAGATTGAGTCCAACCATCAACCCAACACCACTGTGGCCCCTAAACCATGCCCCCAAGTACCATGGCCACAGGTTTCTTGAGCATCTCCAGGGATGGGGACTCCCTGGGCAGCCTGTGCCAATCCCTGACCACTCTTGAGGCAATTAACTTGTTCCTAAGCTCCAACCTAACCCTCCCATGGCCCAGTTTCAGGCCACAACTACCTGAAGGGAGATTGTAGCCAGGCAGAGGTTGGTCTGTTTTCCCAGGCAGGCAGCACCAGAACAAGAGGACACAGTCTCAGGCTGCGCCAGGGGAGGTTTAGACTGGATGTTAGGAGGAAGTTCTGTACAGAGAGAGTGATTGCCCATTGGGATGGGCTGCCCAGGGAGGTGGTGGAGTCACCTTCATTGGAGGTATTCAGGAGGAGGCTTGATGGGGTGCTTGGTGCCATGGGTTAGTTGTTTAGATGGGTTGGATTGGTTGATGGGTTGAACGTGATGATCTTGAAGGTCTCTTCCAACCTGGATTTATTGTATTGAATTGTATTGTATTTCCTGATGCTGAAAGCATTGACCAAGCATGCTTATGGAATGGAATGGAATGGAATGGAATGGAATGGAATGGAATGGAATGGAATGGAATAGAATAGAATAGAATAAACCAGGTTGGAAGAGACCTTTGAGATTGAGTCCAACCTATCACCCAGCACCATCTAATCAACTAAACCATGGCACCAAGGGCCTCATCCAGGCTCTTCTTAAACACCTCCAGGGATGGTGACTCCACCACCTCCCTGGGCAGCTCATTCCAATGGCCAATCTCTCTTTCTATGAAGAACTTCTTCCTAACATCCAGCCTAAACCTCCCCTGGCACAGCTTGAGACTGTGTCTTCTTGTTCTGGGGCTGGGTGCCTGGGAGAAGAGACCAACCCCCACCTGGCTGCAACCTGCCTTCAGGTAGTCGTAGAGAGCATGAAGGTCTCCCCTGACCCTCCTCTTCTCCAGGCTAAGCAACCCCAGCTCCCTCAGCCTCTCCTCAGGGGGCTGTGCCCCAGACCCCTCCCCAGCTCTGTTGCCCTTCTCTGGACACCTTCCAGCATCTTAACATCTCTCCTAAACTGAGGAGCCCAGAACTGGACACAGGACTCAAGCTGTGGCCTAACCAGTGCAGTGTATAGCGGCAGAATGACCTCCTTGCTTCTGCTGGCCACACTGTTCCTGACCCAGGCCAGGATGCCATTGGCCTTCTTGCCCCCCTGGGCACACTGCTGGCTCATGTTCAGGCTACTATCAACCAGTACCCCCAGGTCCCCCTCTGCCTGGCTGCTATCAGCCCCTCTGCCCCCAGCCTGCAGCACTGCCTGGGGTTGCTGTGGCCAATGTGCAGCACCTGGCACTTGGATGTGTTCAATCTCCTGCCCTTGGCCTCTGCCCATCTGCCCAGCCTGTCCAGGTCCCTCTGCAGAGCTCTCCTACCCTCTAACAGCTCAACTCCTGCCCCCAGCTTGCTGTCAGCTGCAAACTTACTGCTGATGGCCCTCAATGCCCTCTGTGTAAAAATAACTCTGGACTGGGGCTGTGTGTTTGAATGAAACCAAAGCTTTCAAAACACAGCTGAGATGAAACTGCTCATTTCCATCCTCTTTGTGGTTTGATTGTTTGAAGTTAGCATATTTCCCACGGTTTCTAGCCAAAGCCAGTTAAGATTCATCTGATAACTCAGTGCAAATCTCTGTGCAATTTGGCTTTTTGGAGGTGCCCCTGCTTGCTGCAGTGGGGTTGGACAGGGATGGCTTTTGAGGGTCCCTTCCAACCCAGCACACTCTCTGAATCTGTTGTGTTTTGAGCTGAATCTGGATGCAGTTTCAGGGTTACAGTGGAGCCAGTGCATGTAGCAGGGGGTTTGGTTAAGTTCAAAGGATCACAGGGCTGGAAAGGACCTCTGGAGATCTTCCAGTCCGACCCCCCTGCCAGAGCAGGACCATAGAATCCAGCACAGGTCACACAGGAACACATCCAGACAGGGCTGCAAAGGCTCCAGAGGAGGAGACTCCATAGCCTCTGTGGGCAGCATGTTCCAGTGCTGTGACCCTCAAAGTAAAGTTCTTTCTCATATTGAGGTGGAACTTCCTGTCCCTGTCCCTGCCTTCCTGCCCCCCAGCCCTCAGCTATTGATAGACATTGATCAGATCCCTCTCAGCCCTTCTCCTCTCCACACTCAGCACCCCCAGGGCTCTCAGCCTCTCCTCCCCAGGCAGTGCTGCAGTGCCTTCAGCAGCCTTGGAGCCCTCTCTGTGGGCTAGAACAGAACAGAACAGGACAGGACAGGACAGGATAGGATAGGATAGAATAGAATAGAATAGAATAAATCCAGGTTGGAAGAGACCTTCAATATCATCGTGTCCAACCTATCAACCAATCCAACCCACCTAAACAACTAGATCATGGCACCAAGTACCCCATCCAGTCTCCTCCTGAATACCTCCAATGATGGGGACTCCACCACCTCCCTGGGCAGCCCATTCCAATGGGCAATCACTCTCTCTGTATAGAACTTCTTTCTAACATCCAGTCTAAACCTCCCCTGGTGCAGCCTGAGACTGTGTCCTCTTGTTCTGGTGCTGCCTGCCTGGGAAAGAGACCAACCTCTGCCTGTCTACAATCTCCCCTCAGGTAGTTGTAGAGAGCAATAAGGTCACCCCTGAGCCTCCTCTTCTCCAGGCTAAGCAACCCCAGCTCCCTCAGCCTTCCTCATAGGGCTTGTCTTCCAAACCCCTCACCAACCTGAATAGAATCGACCAGGTTGGAAGAGACCTTTGAGATCATCAAGTCCTGTGTGACCTGTGCTGGATTCTATGGTCCTGCTCTGGCAGGGGGGTTGGACTGGATGATCTCTGGGCCTTCCCTTCCACCCCCTAACGTCCTGTGATCCTGTGGTTGCTGCGATCATGTCACTTTTCACTTCACACCAAGCCCCTTTAGCTCAAATTTCCTTTAGGTCACCAAAGGTTTCCCTTTAGTTCCCTGTCAGCTGCATGCTTCTGCTCAAGAATTATTTCTGAACAAGAAACAAATAGACTCTGGAGCAATAACATGCAGCACTCCAGAGGGCAAACAAACAGCATATATCTGTGATCAGCCTGTTGGTAACAGCCTGACCTCCTCCAGAATTAGAACTCTTCAGTCTCGGGACAGCAGGTCCCGAAAGAGACTTCTTGGCTGTGTGTTAGTTCCTGGGTTTGAGGGGGGGGGAACCTGCTCCTGCTGAAGTTCTGTGCCAGGTGTGCAATGATCTCCTGATCTCCTTCTATGATCAGGTGACCCGTCTGGTGGACGTGGGGAGGCCTGTGGATGTAGTCTATCTGGACTTCAGCAAGGCCTTTGACACCGTCCCCCACAGTAAACTGCTGGCTAAACTGTCAGCTCGTGGTTTGGACCGCAACACTCTGTGCTGGGTTAGGAACTGGCTGGAGGGCCGAGCCCAGAGAGTGGTGGTGAATGGTGCCGCGTCCAGCTGGCGGCCAGGCACCAGCGGCGTCCCCCAGGGATCGGTGCTGGGCCCCATCCTCTTTAACATCTTCATTGATGATATGGATGAGGGGGTTGAGTCAGTCATCAGCAAGTTTGCAGATGACACCAAGTTGGGAACAGATGTTAGTCAGTTAGAGGGTAGAAAGGCTCTGCAGAGGGACCTCGACCGACTGGACAGATGGGCAGAGTCCAATGGGATGGCATTTAATAAGTCCAAGTGCCGGGTGCTGCACTTTGGCCACGGCAACCCCATGCAGAGCTACAGGCTGGGGTCAGAGTGGCTGGAGAGCTGCCAAACAGAGAGGGACCTGGGGGTGCTGATTGACACCCACCTAAACATGAGCCAACAGTGTGCCCAGGTGGCCAAGAAGGCCAATGGCATCCTGGCCTGTATTGGGAATAGTGTGGCCAGCAGGAGCAGGGAGGTCATTCTGCCCCTGTACTCTGCATTGGTTAGGCCACACCTTGAGTGCTGTGTCCAGTTCTGGGCCCCTCAGTTTAAGAAGGACATCGAGATACTTGAACGTGTCCAGAAAAGGGCAACAAGGCTGGGGAGAGGCCTTGAGCACAGCCCTGTGAGGAGAGGCTGAGGGAGCTGGGATTGTTTAGCCTGGAGAAGAGAAGGATCAGAGGTGACCTCATTGCCCTCTACAACTACCTGAAAGGTGGTTGTAGACAGGAGGGGGTTGGTCTCTTCTCCCAGGCAAGCAGCACCAGAACAAGGGGACACAGTCTCAAGCTGTGCCAGGGGAGGTTTAGACTCGAGGTGAGGAGGAAGTTCTTCACTGAGCGAGTCATTCGTCATTGGAATGGGCTGCCCAGGGAGGTGGTGGAGTCGCCGTCCCTGGAGGTGTTCAAGGGGAGATTGGACGTGGCACTTGGTGCCATGGTCTAGTTGTGAGGTCTGTTGGGACAGGTTGGACTTGATGATCCTTGGGGTCTCTTCCAACCTTGGTTATACTGTGATACTGTGATACTGTGAGACTTTAACAAGTGTTTTGGCAGGGCTGCTCGGCTCAGACAAAAGCCAATCTGTGCTTTTAACCAGCTCCATTCAGTCCATCCTCTGCCAGAGCAGTCTGTGCCGCTTAAAACTCAGCCCCTGCCAGCGTCACTGTGCCTCAGTACAGGTTTCTTTCCGGCTGAGGGGGGATGGCAGCATCACGCAGCCTCGGTAATTTGGGTGGACTGGCAGGGATGTGTACGACAGGGAGCTGCAGCAGGATGCCAGCCAGCCAGCAGGGAGATGCAAATGGCAGTTTGCGGCTCGTTGGGTGTCAAAGAGAACGTGCTCAAGACAAATCGTGCCCCCGTCCCTACCATTGCTTTAAATACGAATGGGCTTCCATGGGTGGCTTGAGTGCAAGCACTGCTCCCAGTCTCTCTGTCAGCTTCAGGCTAGCAGCGATAGGACTGCTCATGAGACAAAAGGGGGAACTGCATTAGGAGGCTGACCCAGAAGGTTTCCCGTCAGCCCTTATCCATGTGCAAGCAGTGTCCCTACTGCAGCTTCCCAGCCAGGCTGTATTGGTACAACTGCAGGCCAGTGACGGGCTGGGAGCAAGCAGTTAGGGGCAGAAAGTCTTCAAGCTGGTGTTCACAGTGAGAGCAACAGCCATGGCAGCAAGGCTCTTGGCTATTTCCATGAGTTTCAAGACAGGTTCTTCTTCTCTGTACTCACTCCCCATACACAAAGCCCAGGCTGCTGTTTAATCTCTGTGCAGGGTTTCTGTGCTGCTGACCACAGACCTCATCTGAGTAGGAGGGGATTTATTGCCATGTGTGTGAGGGGTATGATCAAACAGCCATGGTGGATGCAATAGAATGGAATGGAATGGAATGGAATGGAATGGAATGGAATGGAATGGAATAGAATAGAATAGAATGGAATAGAATGGAATAGAATAGAATAGAATAGAATAGAATAGAATAGAATAGAATAGAATAGAATAGAATAGAATAGAATAGAATAGGAATAGAATAAGAATAGAATTAACCAGGGTGGAAAAGACCTTTGACATCACCAAGTCCAACCTATCACCCAACACCATCTCATCAACTAAACCATGGCACCAAGTGCCTCATCCAGGCTCTTCTTAAACACTTCCAGTGATGGGGACTCCACCACCTCCCTGGGCAGCACATTCCAATAGGCAATCTCTCTTGCTGGGAAGAATTTCTTCCTCACCTCCAGCCTGAACCTCCCCTGGCACAGCTTGAGACTGTGTCCTCTTGTTCTGGTGCTGGTTGCCTGGGAGAAGAGACCAACCCCCACCTGGCTACAACCTCCCTTCAGGTAGTCGTAGAGAGCAAGAAGGTCTCCCCTGAGCCTCCTCTTCTCCAGGCTAAGCAACCCCAGCTCCCTCAGCCTCTCCTCACAGGGCTGTGCTCCCAACCCCTCCCCAGCTTTGTTGCCCTTCTCTGGACAGGTGTGTGTGAGTGTATGATCAAACAGCCAGGCTGAATGCAATACCCTCTGTCAAGAAGATCTAATCTTCAGATGAGGTGCAACATCTCCCACTAATGATCCCATCTAATCACAGGACGTGGGTTTGCATTGCATCACTGCCAAGTGCTTTAATAGTTTTAGTCAGAAGGTCCTGCACTGATTACAGGCTGCTGGTGGTTAAAAGAAGGACAGCTGCACTAAAGGAACAGGCCAGGGGAAGATGGCAAGGACATTGGCTGGGAAGCTGAGATGCAAGGCAGGAAGGCATGTGGTCATGCTTTGATTTGTGACTAGTCTTGCTGAGTACTTGGCATGGTGGTGATTGCTGTGTATGGGAGTCACCAGAGCCTCTCCACTGACTTCCACAAAGTGATGCAGATTTAGACTAGGCTAGGCTAGGCTAGGCTGGACTGGACTGGACTGGACTGGACTGGACTAGACTAGACTAGACTAGACTAGACTAGACCAGCAATATGGAGTGGAATGGAATGGGAATGGAATAGAATAGAATAGACCAGGTTGGAAGAGACCTTTGAGATCACCGAGTCCAACCCATCATCCAACTCCATCTAATCAACTAAACCATGGCACCAAGCACCCCATCCAGTCTCTTCCTAAACACCTCCATGATGGGAACTCCACCACCTCCTTGGGCAGCACATTCCAGTGGCCAATCATTCTCTCTGTGAAGAATTTCTTCCTAATATCCAGTCTAAACCTCCCCTGGTGCAGCTTGAGACTGTGTCCTCTTGTTCTGGTGCTGGTTGCCTGGGGGAAGAGACCAACCCCCACCTGGCTGCAACCTCCCTGCAGGGAGTTGTAGAGAGCAATGAGGTCTCCCCTGAGCCTCTTCTTCTCCAGGCTAAGCAACCCCAGCTCCCTCAGCCTCTCCTCATAGGGCTGTGCTCCAAACCCCTCTCCAGCCTTGTGCCCCAGACCTCTCCCCAGCCTCATTGTCCTTCCCTGGACATGTTCAAGAGTCTCAATGTCCTTCTTAAATTGAGGAGCCCAGAACTGCACACAGGACTCAAGGTGTGGTCTAACCAGTGCTGAGCACAGGGCACAAGGACTTCCCTGCTGCTGCTGGCCACACTATTCTTGATGCAGGCCAGGATGTGCAGGGATGGAGCCAGGCTCTGCTCAGGAATGTCCAATGACAGGACAAGGGGCACTGGGGGCAAGCTGGAGCAGAGGACAACAGATGTCTTTAATGTCCTGTAACTTCTGTGTGTGCATGGTCCCTGATGAGGCTTCTGCCTTGTGGATTAAAGGAAACCAGATAATACCTTCTAATCCTCCCTTGTAGGACTAAGAGCATAAGGAAAAATCAAACTGGAGATTGCTCCTGTTTAAGCCAATGACTGTAACCAAGTGAATGTTCTCAACATGCATGGCTGGATGTAGGGGTCTGGAGAACAGGACTTATGAGGAGGTGCTGGGGGAACTGGGGTTATTTAGTCTGGAGAAGGCTGAGGGCAGACCTCATTGCTCTCTACAACTCCCTGAGAGGAGGCTGCAGTGAGGTGTGAGGGTTGGTCTCCTCTCCCTAGTATCAGGTGATAGAACAAGAGGAAATGGCCTGAAATTGTGCCAGGGGAGGGTTAGCTTGGAGATCAGGAAGAATTTCCTTGCTGAAAGAGTGGTCAGGGGTTGGCAGAGGCTGCCCAGGGAGGTGGTGGAGTCCCCATGCCTGGAGGTGTTCAGGACATGTGGCCATGGCACTCTGGGACGTGGTTTAATGGCCATGGTGGTTGTAGGTTGACAGTTGGACTTGAAGATCTCAGAGATCCTTCCCAACCAAAACAATTCTATGGTTCTAGAAGGTAATTCTCCCATTTTCAGTGTGGTGTTAGCTAGGCAGGGCCAGATTAAGGTTGTTCTCCACCATTTGTGATCCATCTCACTGGCTTCTATGGAGTTGCTCTTGCCTGGCAGAGTAACATCCTGAAGTAACAAGGGGAGTGCTACCTAGAATCATAGAACCAATAAGGTTGGAAAAGACCTCAAAGATCATCAAGTCCAACCTGTTACCCAAGACCTCATGACTACTAAACCATGGCACCAAGTGCCACATCCAATCCCCTCTTAAACACCTCCAGGGACAGTGATCCCACCACCTCCCTGGGCAGCCCATTGCAACAGCTAACAACTCTCTCTGCGAAGCCTTCAGCCTAAACCTCCCCTGGTGCAGTTTGAGACTGTGTCCTCTAGCAGCTCTACCTCTGCTTCTGAAGCCAGTGCAGTTGCTTAGTGAGGAAAAGGTCTGTAGAGTATTCTGCTGCCAATATGGGAGGTGTCTGGGGAGCTTCAAAGTTATTGCAAAGATCATCATCATCATCATCATCACCATCTAGTGCCTAACCCTAACCCAAGCTCCCTGCCATGGGCAGGGACACCTCCCACCAGCCCAGGTTGCTCAAGACCTCATTCAGCCCGGCCCTAAACACCTCCAGGGAGGGGGCATCCACAGCCTCCCTGGGCAACCTGTGCCAGTGTCTCCCCACCCTCACTCTCAACAATTTCTTCCTCATCTCCACTCTCAGTCTCCCCTCTTCAAGCTGAAAGCCCTTTGTCCTGGCATTCCATGCCCTTGTCAAAAGACCCTCCCCAGCTTTCTTGTAGCCCCCATTCAGGTAGTTACTGTCCTGATGGTAGCTGCAGCATAGGGAGCTGGCTCATGTAGGTTTCCCTGTAGTGTCCTGCAAGATGTAGCTACAAGAGCAAGGTCTGCAACCCACCCTGCCCTGAATTTTCTTTGAAGCCCATCTGTTACTTCAAGGGGCATTAGAAAGAAGCACCTGTTCTGGAGAACTCACTAAAGCACCTTAAGCCTCCATGTGACCATCTGTACCCGGCCCATATGTTGGCAGATGCAGCTTTAAGCCCACAGGGGGAAATGAGGTTGTTGGGTGGGGGGCAGGGGGAGTTTCTCCACCCAGCAAAATGTGGTTGTGCTGTCTAGCAAATTTTTCTACTGCTTCCCACAGAGCAAAGTGTATTTTGTAACCAGGGTGCTCCTTCATCAGTTCCTCTTTCTGCTGTCAACAGCACTGCTGGTGAAAGCAGCTGGTGTGGGCTGGAGGGAGAAGGAGTCACTTCCTCAGGGGAAAGCAGAGGTCACCTTGGTGCTGGCATAAGGGTACTGCTGCTAGCAAAGCAGCTTAGCATGTCCACCAGGCAGGGCTGGGAGGTATTGGGGCTGAGCAATATTGATGATCTGGATGAGGGGATGGAGGCCATCAGCAGTAAATGTGCAGCTGACGCAAGCTGGGGGCAGGAGTTGATCTGTTAGAGGGTAGGAGAGCTCTGCAGAGGGACCTTGCCAGGCTGGGCAGATGGGCAGAGTCCAAGGGTATGAGATTGAAGACATCCAAGTGCCAGGTTCTACACATTGCCACAGCAACCCCAGGCAGTGCTACAGGGGCAGAGTGGCTGAGAGCAGCCAGGCAGGGAGGGACCTGGGGGTGCTGGTTGATAGTAGGCTGAACAGGAGCCAGCAGTGTGCTGGGCTGCATCCAGAGCAGTGAGAGCAGCAGCACAGGGAGGGGATTCTGCCCCTCTGCTCTCCTGAGACTGGAGCACTGCCTCCTGTTCCAGGGTCTCCCACCAGGCCAGGCTGCTCAAGGTCTCATCCAACCTGGCCTTGAATACCTCCAGGGAGGGGGCATCTATGACCTCCCTGGGCAAGCTGTTGCATTGCCTCACCATCCTTAAAGCAAATGAATGATCAGTTTGACAGCTCTAGATGGGTATAGAAGGGAATATTTGTAGGTCCTTGGCCAGAGTATTTGTGCACCACCATGGGACATGATTTTTATGTTACAGAATCATGGTTTGGGTTGGAAGGAACCTCCAAAGGTCATCTAGTCCAACCTCCATATTTCCCTAGCAAAGATTTGTGCTTACTGCTCATTCAGCCTCTGGAGGGTTTTGCTTCTTTGGATGAACAAAGGGGAAACCCCTAAAGCTCTCTTGAGCTGCTCCTGCTGGGTCTGATCCTACTCATCAAAGCCCATGGCTGCCTGATCCTACAGAGAGCAGTGCAGATTGGAATGATGCTGCTGATGGAAAAGCCATCCCCATGATGGGTGGTGAGAGGAGATTCTCCTCTGTATTTGCTGCAGTTCAAATCAGGCACAGCTCTTTTGATGAGGTGTGGAGTGTGGGTTTGGTTTTCCTGTGCTCCACAGAAGAACACACAAGAAGTCTCATGGCAACTAGGAGCAGCTGCTGGAGTAATGCATGAAGGGCTTTCTGGCAGCCACATTAAATAACCCTTGTAGTCCACATGTCAGGCCTCTGAAGTGATTTTTGTATCACCAGCACTGCAGAGGGGTGATTTGTTGCAGCACTGGCTGCCAGTTAAAGGCTACTACAACAAAAGCTCTTTTTTCATGGCAATGTTTTCAAGTTTGCACTTCCTCTTCCACTTGGAATTACAGAAGGGAGAGGAGAGGAGAGGAGAGGAGAGGGGGGGGATATTCTGTCACCCTCAGCACTCTGTTATAATGTGTTTTGGCACCAGTTGAATTCCTTTTACATCTTATTACCGCTCCTAGCTTCCAGGCTATCAGAAGTCCTCATGCCTGTGGCTTCTTTGAAATGGCTTCTGTAAATGAGTGTCACCAAGAGTTCCCCCTTCAGTGACAATCCCTCAGTCCAAATGAGGCCATATTTTGTCATTCAGCAACACAGGGCAAAGTATTTTTCCCTTTGTGTATCACCTGCATGCCTTCAGGTGTGGCCAGCAGGTGTAGGGATGTGATTGCCCCTCTCCACTTAGCACTGGTGAGGCCACATCCTGAATAGTGTTTAGTTTGGGGCTCCTCACTCCAGGGGGGACATTGAGATGCTGGAGAAGTTCCAAAGAAGAGCAACCAAGCTGGTGAAGGGCCTTGAACACAACTCTTATCAGGAATAGATGAAGATAGAGTTGATGATGAAGATAGAGGGAGTTGGGGCTACTCATACTGGAGAAGAGAAGGCTCCCAGGAGACCTTCTTGTGGCCTTCCAGTACCTGAAGGGGGGTACAAGAAAGCTGGGGAAGGACTTTTTAGGGTGTCAGGCAGTGATAGGACTGGGGGGAATGGAACAAAATTAGGAATGGGTAGATTCAGGTTGGATGTTAGGAAGAAATTCTTCCTCATGAGGGTGGTGAGAGCCTGGCACAGGTTGCCCAGGAGGGGGTGGAAGCCTCATCCCTGGAGGTTTTGCAGCCAGGCTGGCTGTGGCTGTGAGCAACCTGCTGCAGTGTGAGGTGTCCCTGCCCATGGCAAGGAGGTTGGAACTGGCTGATCCTTGAGGTCCCTTCCAACCCTGACAATTCTATGATTCTAACAGCTGAGGGATCTGGGCTGCTAAGTCTGCAGAAGAGGAAGCTGTGATTCCCTGAAAGGAGGTTGGAGTGTGGTGAGAGTTGGTCTCTTCTCACATGCAACAAGGGACAGGACAAGGAAATGTCCTCAAGTTGTGTCAAGGGAGGTTCAGGTTGCATATTGGGAGAAATTCCTTCACAGAAAGGGTTATAAGCCCCAGAAGAGGCTGCCCAGGGAGGTGGTGGAGTCACCAACCCTTGGAGGTATTTAGTAGATGCATGGACGTGGTGATGAGGATCATGGCTTAGTGGTTGTGGTCTAGCAGCAGTGGTGGGATTGTGAGATTTAGCTGAGCAGTTGGATGTGATGATCTCAAAGCTCTCTTCCAACACTGACAGTTCTATGATTCTCTAACTCATGATGGGAAAGCTGTAAATGCTGTAGAGCAGTGGTGTGCAGAATCTCTTCTGCAGTGTGCAAGGGAGGTCTGCTGGTAAACACTTCTGGAAAGCAATCCCACAGGGCTCAAACCAGAGGGTTCATTTGATTACAGCCAGGCTATTCTTCTCCATGACATTCACTGAGATAGGAATTCTGTGGGTTTCAAACTGCATGGCATCATAGAATACCAGAAGCCAGAGTAAGTTCCTTCTCCAAGCAAGTTAAATAATTAAGAACTATTGGGGTGATCATTCAGTGACTTCTGGCTGAAAGCCCAGATGGAGAGCAGTGACAAGTGGTGTCCCTCAGGGGTCTGTATCACAGAATCACAGAATGTTAAGGGCTGGAAGGGACCTTGAAAGCTCACCCAGTCCAACCCCCCTGCCAGAGCAGGGTCACCTAGAGCAGATCACACAGGAACACATCCAGGTGGGTCTTGGATATCTCCAGAGGGGGAGACTCCACAACCCCCCTGGGCAGCCTGTTCCAGCTCCCCTCCCAACAAAGCAGGCACAGAGCAGCCTGTGTGCATACTCTATCTGTATTTCATAACAGAACTTACACTCTGGGAAGTCTTTGAATCCTTTGTTGCCCTGGTTGTGGGTAGAGCTGACTGAACCCTAGCCAAAGATTCTCAGGAGGCACTATCAAGTTTATTAAACATCTGGGAGCCAGACAAAGTTTCTGGCAAAGTAATCTGCTACAGAAGCTTCTTACTATAAACAGTGCTTTGAGTTTTGTCTAAGAACCACCACTGCTGCAGGTGATAAAAGGATGAATTTCCTCCACCACACAGTCTGGTTCAGCTGGGAGTAACAGAATACAGAATTAACCAGGTTGGAAAAGACCTTTGAGATCGTCGAGTAAAACCTATCACCCAGCATCATCTAATCAACTAAACCATGGCTCTGAGTGCCTCATCCAGGCTCTTCTTAAACACTTCCAGTGATGGTGACTCCACCACCTCCCTGGGCAGCTCACTGCAGTAGCCAATCTCTCTTGCTGGGAAGAATTTCTTCCTAACATCCAGCCTGAACCTCTCCTGGTGCAGCTTGAGACGGTGTCCTCTTGTTCTGGTGCTGCTTGCCTGGGAGAAGAGACCAACCCCCTCCTGGCTACAACCTCCCTGCAGGGAGTTGTAGAGAGCAATATGGTCTCCCCTGAGCCTCCTCTTCTCCAGGGTAGGCAACCCCAGCTCCCTCAGCCTCTCCTCACAGGGCTCCAGACCCCTCCCCAGCTTTGTTGCTCTTCTCTGGACACCTTCCAGCATCTCAACATCTTTCCTAAACTGAGGGGCCCAGAAAGAGCTCATCTTCCAAACTCATGCATCACCCACAAAGCCAGAGTTGCAGACTGGCTACATGCTAGGCACACAGACAACAGAAACAAACCAAGTGTGAGCACAAACTCTAAGCAAACACAGGAGGAGCATTTGCTCCTTTTGATAACCCATTAAAATGGAGACTGTTTCAGCCTTGCAGTCCTTGCAGTCCAAGACTCTGCACTCCAAAGACAAGTTCAAAGCTTTCCAGTTACACCAAGCAGTTCAGGGAGGGAGGGTTTATGAACACAACAAAGTTCAGAAGAAGGACTGAGAGGAAGTGGTTGGTTTGTTTTATTTTGGGCCTTAGGTTTTGTGTGGGTTGGGTTTTTTCCTTTCCTTTCCTTTTCTTTTCTTTTCTTTTCTTTTCTTTTCTTTTCTTTTCTT
>JAAWVA010000105.1:0-58329 GCA_015227895.2 Colaptes auratus | reverse complement strand
TATGGGGCAGGGGCGTGTAAGCACCGGGGACACAGATACCGAGCAGGGATGTGCACGCACCAAAAAGGCCCCTGGGCGGGCATGCACCAGGGGCTTGTGTGCACCGGGCAGGGGGTTAGGCTTGCACTGGCAGGGGACACACACACACACACAACAAACAGGCCCCGGGGGCGGCATGCACCAGAGAGGGCCAAAGGCCCGGGCGCCTACCGGGTGGGGAGCGGGAGGACGGGACACAGATTCTGAGCACGGACGTGCACGCACCGGGCAGGCCGGGGGGGTACATGCGCCAGGCAGGCCCCGAGGTGGGCAGCATGCACTGGGGGACAGTGGAACGGCAGGACTTGGGGAGGGGACCGAGCGTACCAGTGGGCAGCAGAGACCCGGAGGAGGGCAGGTCCGAGGGTAGCAGAGCCGGCTAGCTCCCCGGAGAAGGAAAGGGGATGGACGGCGAAAAGAGCGGGCCCGGCGCAGCTCGGCGCTTACCTCCGGCGCGGCTCCCGCCTTCCCCCGCCCTCCTCCCCCGCCGCAGCTTGTTTTGAAATTCCCGTCCCCGCCGCGGCCGGCTCACGTACACGGCGGCCCCGGGCTGGAGCCCCGCCGGGCGGGGCGGGGCGGGGAGGAGCCGGGCCCCGGGAGGCGCGGCCGGGCCCGGCCGGGCGGGAACCGCCGCTCCCGCGCGCGCGGTTTTTTTGCAATGACCGTTTTGAAGCTTTTGTGTGTGTCCCCCCTTTTATTTTACGCCTTTTTCCGGCAAGAGAGGAAAGCGGGAGAGGAATAACCGGCATCGCCGCCCCACTACTTACAGCGCCTAGGGATCCGCGCTCCGCGCCTCGCCGCCGGCGGGTTAAAGCTCCCGGGGCCGGGCTGGTGTAAACAACCTCCCCACATGCTCGGCCCCTTCCTGCGCATTGGCTCTGCGGCTGCCTTTAAATGCACCCCCGGCCTTGCCGCTCCGTTGGGTTGTGCTGCAACGAACCGGCCCGGGGCATGCTGCCGCTCCCCGCCCGCCTACCGCGGGGGGCAAGGCAAGGGGGAGTGTAGGTGCTTCTTCTGGTTCCCCCGCTCCGAGCGGGCCGGCTCCGGACGGACGGGCGAGCAGGCAGGCAGGCACCGCGTCCCTTTGTCGCCGTCACGGTTCTCCACCGCCCCCAGGGCTCTACTGTTACTCAAGGGACCGGTCTCCATGTCACCCTCCTGCCTTGAGTGACGGGGCTGTGTCACTCTCCTGCCCAAGGGATGGGGCTCCCTATCACCCTGCTGTCCTCATCCCAGGAACATCGTACGGTCCCAGCTCTGTAGCTGGAGCCTCTCAATTTGCATTTAACAGGGCCCTACCGCTAATTACTCTTAATTTGAGGGGACATTATGACTCAAGTTCTGTCCACAGCTTTCTGTAAACAAACCTTGCAGGGTTGATTTTTTTTCTGCCAGCACAGCTTTTCCAAGTCCATTTAGCAATAAAGGAGGATTACCACCACTGATGCTCCTTTTGGGGTTTGTTTTGGTTTCAGGTATGGAATTTCACCCCTCAAAGCACTGATTTTTTGGTTCCTCAGGACCAAAAATTCACACTTTCGCTGCTTGTCCCTTTTTCTAGTGATTCACACTTGCATACTTGTCTCTTCTAGCACGCTACAGCAAAGCTGATTCACAAGCACAGCAGGCAAACACTGCTTTCAGGCTTTACTTAGGACCCCCCTACCTTCCAAGCCCCATTCACACCCCTCAGGACGAAAACCATGGAAGGGCCACTTGCTACTGCTTTGGGCAATCGCCTTTAAATCCTCAGCACAGGCCAAGGCAGTTTGTTTTAAAGTGTGTCAGTGAGCAGAAACGAATGTTGGGCCTCTTGCCAGGTTAAAAAATAAAGTGTATTTTTACCACCAACTAATACACACAACGGTCAGGATTTTACTGTGAGTGCCCAACTTGTTGGACAGGAAGAGGTTATCATGCACTTGCCATACAAAAAATGAAACCTGGAGGAGAAAAGACTTCAGTATTTTCAACATATTTTTTGTCCAGTAAAAATAAAGTCTCTTCTCCAAAGCACACAGGAGCCAGAAACTTCGACTCCCAGCAATGCTCCTAAACTTCCACTCCAGCTCCACAAACCTAGGATTTCTAAGCCCCTCGATCCTGTTAAATTGGAAAACTATTACATCTGCAGGTGAGGGCAGAAGCCCATGAAAACCCTTGCCTGGGACTTCATGTGTGTGGGAGCAGCTGCTGTGCAGACATGTTACTGCAACATGCAAGTGGAGGCATTTCAAAGCAGCTGGGACGGCCCCACGTGGCAGAGGACTCTCATGCCAAGACCTGCCACACCCTCCAGGCCTGGGGGTCAGGAGGTGGCAGCTGTGGGCCTGTGTGAGGCAGGACCCCCACTGTCTGCAGGAGTCAGTTGCTCTGGGGAAAGAAGCAAATAGGTGCTGTTGGGGGCACCTCAGTGCTGTCCTCATGGCCATGGCTGCCCCCCATTTCCCCATGGCCACTCTTTGTACCTCATGGCCTGCTACTCATCTCCCCACAAGGTGAGCCCTCACACACTGCATGGCTGCTGTGCTTCTGGGCTACTCCCCATGGCCGTGGTCCTTCATTTTCCCTCATGACTGCTACCCCTTACTCCTGATCTCCCCCCACATCAGCCCCTTACACCACATGGCCATCACACCACACCCCTCATGGCTGCCCCTCATGTTCCAAGGCCACTCCTCATGGCCATCCTTCACTTTCCTTCATGGCTGCCGCCCCTCCACCCTTCACGGCCACCCTCATCCACATGCTACCTCTCACGTCTTCCCCCCAGAGATCCCTCACACCGCAGAGCTACCGTTCCTCACCCCTCATGGTCAACCCTCACGATCTCTTTTTGGAGCAGCTCCTCACCCATAGGGCCGCCGCTCATCTGCCCCACTATCTCCCCTGACGGCCCACGGCCGCCTCTCCCCCTCCCGCCGTCTGACGTCCCTGCCGCTTGTGCCCCCGCCCGGCCCTCTCCCGCCCCCCGGCGCTGGTGGGAACGCCGCGTGCCCGTTCCCCCCGCCCCGCGAGCCCTGACTACGTGCCGTTCCCCACGTGGCGGCCGCGCGCACCCCCAGCCAGGGCACAGCCCGCCCGGCACGTTCACACCCCCGTCCGCGAGCCGGGGCAGACGGCGGGGAAGGAGGGAGCGCCGCCAATCATCGGGCGGCAGGCGAACGGAAAGGGACCAATGATGGGAGGCGTTGCCGCGCGGTGGCCACTACCGACGGGCTGGGGGAAGCCTCGCCCCGCCGCAGCCTCTAGCGGCGCCGGGGCCGAGCGCGGCGCCGGTTGGGCGGGAGGTAGGGTAGAAGAGGGGTCTGCTGCCTCTGTCCTGCCCTCGGCGCAGTCTTCGGCTTGCGGTGGAGTCACCATCCTTAGAAGGGTTTCAAGCCATGTAGATCTGCTCAGGGATATAGTTTAGTGGTAACCTGGCAGTGCTGGATTGAAGGTTGGACTTCATCATGAGGTGGTGTTTCAACCTAAATGATTCTATGAAAATGCTTTTGTATTTTCACTTTGTGGTGTTTGTGTTGTGTGTTTTTTTTTTTCAGTGCAAAAAGCAAAGAGGCAGTGAGCAGCAGGCACTCTGCGTTGCATGTGTGCCCTGTCCTGTTCAGGCTGGATACCTACCCTGACTGCACAGCGTGGCCACAGCATCACAGAGTCACAGATTGCATCGAGTGGAAGGGACCCTCAAAGGTCATCTTGTCTAAGATGCTTCCTGCTTCCAGAGACGTTTCTTCACAACTGTGTTTAAAAAAATCATGTAGTCAATAGAATAGTTTGAGTTAGAGGGGACCTTTAAAGGTCTAGTCCAACCCCAATTGTTCCCCACTAAATGCCATAAACACATCAAAATGAATAAAGTGCAAAATATTCCAAGAGCATGGAGAACTCTTAGGATGTTATTTAGGACCACAGAAATTATCCAGGGGCTGGAACTCCTCTGCTGTGGAGACAGGCTGGGAGGGTTGGGGTGTTCAGTATGAAGAGAAGGCTTCAGGGAGAACTTACGGCCTTTCAGGACTTAAAGGGGCAATAAGAAAGATGGAGACAGACTTCTTAACAGGGCCTGTTGCAACAGAAAAAGAGGAGCTGGTTTTAAACTAGAAGAGGGGAGGAGGGGAGATGAGTGCACTCCACTGCTTAAATATCCCAGATAGTTTCCCAGTTGTGGGCAACTATTTTCTTTGTGTACCAATAAAATGTGATGTGATTGACACTGGTGTGTAAAGCTCATTGATGTGTCTCTAGCTGCCCCTCAAATAAGATCTGTGGAGTTGATGCATTTCTGCTAAGATAGCATGTGTGGTAGCACTGATGATGAGCGCATCTGTTGAAATCTTATCTTGAGATAATTTTCTATAGGGTAGAAAGCTTCTCTGTGGTTCATAGCTCACTTTTAATCTGGTGATCAGCCACCTATCATCTTTGATAGCACTAATGCACCTCTAATCCATTAATGTCTTCAGTCCTTTTTGAACCCTTTTAATTTGCCTGGTCTCTGCCACTTCCTGCCCTCACAGGGACTGATGTGTTACATCAGGGGCTGATGTGTTACATGAAGAATTTCCTTGCTTCCCCCCCCCCCCCAGCCTGGGAGTTTCTTTGGTGTCCCTGCTTTTGTCCCTGCAGTATTCATGACTCAGAAGCTCTGTCACAATCTCCCTCTCTGCCCCACCAGTCACGTCTTCCACGGGAGTTTTGTCTTCCTGAAGGCAGAGGGTGACTCTCCCTCTGGTTAACCCTTCTCTGAGACTTTAACAGCTTTACTTTTGGAGGTGAGGTGGCTGGATCAGCACAAAGGCGTGGTATTTTATACAGGATCATAACAATGTTTACTACTTTAGCTTTTCTCACTTTCCTAAAGTGATCTCAGACAACTCTCAGGAGTCACCCACAAGTTTCTTTGTCCCTGAGAGGTAATAGCTGATGAAGAGCCTGTGTGACTGTACCCATATGATGAGTATAATTTTTTCCAAGATGTGTTTCTTACAGACCTTAAATCCCAGCTACCATTGTAGCTCCTTGTTGCTTCGTGCTGTGAGGTCTTTCCCTGGTCTTGAGCATGGCTGTTTGGGATAATTTTGCCTGTGAACATTGTCACCTCACTACTCACTCCCTGGTTAGGTTTTGTAATGATGTGTTGAACAACAGATCGTTTGGTCCAGATCCATGAGGAATTCCATCTGTTATCCTCTTGCTTTGGGGAATGAACATGAAGCTGTTTATTCTGCCCTTGGTTCTCAATATTTTTAAAGAACTTATCTGCAACAGAGGTTTCCTTTCTTATCCCATGAAACTTTGATCTCTTCAGCATTTGACAGGGAATCTTGGTGAACCTCACAGAATCCCAACATGGTGGCCACTGGAAGGGACTTCTGGAGATATAAACTTCTGCTAAAGCAGGGTCACACCCGGCAGGTTGCCCAGCATCACAACGTCCAGGGAGGTCTGGGATCTCTCCAGAAGAGGCTCCACAACCTCTCTGAGCAACCTCCTCAAGTGCACTGTCACCCTCACAGGAAATAAGTATTCCTCATGTTCAGGTGGAACCTCCAGGGTTCTTCATGCACCCATTGACCCTTGTGCTGTCACTGGGCACCACTGAAAGAATCTGGCAGCATTGTCTTGCTTCCTGCCATTTAGATCTTAATCAGCACTGAGAAGATCTCCTCTCAGTCTTTTCTTCTCTAGGCTAAACAGCCCCAAGCGTCTCAGCCTTTCCTTGTCAGAGAGGTGCTCCAGCCCCTCAGCATCTTGTAGCCTCTGCGGACTGTCTCCAGTAGTTCCCTGTCTCTCTTGGACTGGGAAGCCAGAATGGACTTAATACTCAAGGTGTGGCCTCACTGGGGCAGAGTAGAGGGGAGGAGAACCTCCTTTGACCTGATGGCCGTACTCTTATGAATGTGTTATGGGAGACCAATGGCCTTCTTGGCCATGAGGGCACATTGCTGGCTCATGGTGATCTTGTCCACCAGCACTCACAGGTCTTTCTCCACAGAGCTGCTTTCCAGCAGGTCAACCCCTAACCTGTCCTGGTGCAGACTTTTATTCCTCCCTAGGCACTGGATGCTACACTTGCCCTTGTTGAACTTGATGAGATTCTGTCTCCACCCAACTCTCGAGGGTGTCCAGGTTGAACCTTAAAGTGAACAGTTCCAATTTAAAATACTTACTGATGGTATAGCTTGTTTTATGGAAGTAAAACTAAAATGTGCTTATTCCTGGTGAGTCTGACTCTTTTTTTTCCCCCTTTTCTTCCCAATATTCCCAATATTCCGATGTCTGTGCAGCAGCAGTAGCACACCCAACTTTTGTTATATTTTTTAATGAATTCTGCAACATTTCAGAACAGAGGTGGGAAAAACACAACAGAAACAAACAAACAAAAGCATATAGAAAAACTCCAATGTCCACAAGCATGCCTGCTACTCACAGCTTTAATTTTGATTAATGTTAGTTTGAGCCCAACAACCCTGAGCAATTTGAGTAAGTTTGGGTTGGTTTTACCCACCCACTTCTCTGCCCAGCATTTCACTTTGGCCTCTGCCCCCCAGCTTCAAGAGATTATTCATTTCTGAGTGCACGAGTTCAGGATAAACTGCTTAACCGACATTTCCAATCTATTAATATCACTCATGTTGTTTTGATAGGAGGTGAATCAGAGCCAAGCCACCCATACCAAATTAGCCAAGCACACTGCAGGGTTTTCACTACGCTCTCCTGTATGTCGTTGCCATCCCAAGCGATTAACATAGAATCGTAGAATGGTCTGGGTTGGAAGGGACCTCCAAGGGTCATCTAGTCCAACCCCTGCTGCAGTCAGCAGGGACATCCTCAACTAGATCAGGCTGCCCAGTGCCCTGTTGAGCCTCACCTTGAATATCTCCAGGGATGGGGCCCACTTCCCTGGGCAACTTGTTCCAGTGTTCCACCATCCTCATGGTAAGGAAATTGATCCTAACATCCAACCTAAATCTACTTTTCTCTAGCTTGAAGCCATTGCCCCTTGTGCTATCCCCACAGGCCTTTGTAAACAGTTTCTCTCCATCCTTCTTAATTAGAATAGAATAGAATAGAATAGAATAGAATAGAATAGAATAGACCAGACCGGGTTGGAAGAGACTTTCAAGAGCATTGCATCCAACCCATCATCCAATACCATGTAATCAACTAAACCATGGCACCAAGCACCCTATCCAGTCTCCTCCTAAACACCTCCAGGAATGGGGACTCCACCACCTCCCTGGGCAGCACATTCCAATGGCCAAACACTCTCTCTATGAAGAATTTCTTCCTGACATCCAGTCTAAACCTGGATGTTAGGAACAAATTGTAGGCCCCCTTCAGGAACTGGAAGGCTGCTATTAGACCTCCCTGAAGCCTCCTCTTCTCCAGGCTGAACAATCCCAGCTCCCTCAGCTTGTCACTGTAGCAGAGGTGCTTCAACCCCCTGATTACTTTCATGGCCCTCCTCTGGATCTGCTCCATCAGGTCTATGTCCTTCCTATATTGAGGGCTCCAGACCTGGATATGGTACTCCAGGTGAAGTCTCCAGAGCAGAGCAAAGAGTAAAATCATGAGCACTGGCTGGGAAAATCCAGCTCTCAAAAAGCTTGAAATGGGCTGTTGGGAGGAGATGAAGTTCTTGAATGCCATGGTGAGCAGGAGGTTGGTGGGCTGGACTGTGCAGCCTCTGGTTGGGAACAGATGATGTCAATAAGCTGAAAGGGGAAAAACCTCCTGGATATCACAGAATCCCAACATGGTGGAGGTTGGAAAGAAGCTCTGAAGATGTCGTAGCCCAAACCCCTCTGCTGAAGTGAGGCCACTCCAAGCAGGTTGCCTAAGATCATGTCAAGACAAGTTTGGAATCTCTCCTGAGAAGGAGACTCCACAGCCTCTCTAGGCAGCCTGTTCCAGGATTTTGGCACCCTCACAGGAAATAATTTTTTCCTCACCTTCAGATGGAACCTCCTGGACTCCAGTTTGTGTCCATTGACACTTGTGCTGTCACTGAGCACCACTGGAAGGAGTCTGGCTCCATCCACATTATCCCTGCCCTTTATCTATAGATCAGCATTGAGTAGCCCCCCCTTTCAGTCTGCTCTTCTCCACCCTCAAATCTCTCAGCCTTTCCTTGCCAGAGATGCTCCAGTTCCCTTAGCATCTTTGTAGCCTCTGCTGGACTGTCTCCAGTAGTTCCCTGTCTCTGTTGAACTGGAGAGTCCAGAGCCAGACCCAGCACTGCAGATGTGGCATGACTAGGGCAGAGTAGAGGGGAAGAAGAACCTCCCTTGACCTGCTCACACTCCTTGGAATATGCCTTAGGAGACCATTTGCTTTCTTAGACATGAGGGCACGTTGCTGGCTCATGGCGACCTTATCCATCAGTATTCACAGGTCCTTCTCCACAGAGCTGTTTTCCAGCAGGTTAGTCTCTGCTGTGTACTGGTGCAGGGGGTTATTCCTCCCCACATGTCACACTTGCCCATGTTGAGCTTCATGAGGTTTCTTGTCTGTGTCTCCCTGAATGGCAGCACAGCTTGATGGTATGTTGGCCACTCCTTCTAGCTTTGTACCACTAGCAAAGTTGCTGATGATTTAAAAGCAGCTACAAACCTTTGTCTGACCCAGAATCTCCAACTAAACATTGTGTGGTCAAGGGCTGGTGTGGGGAGAAGGGAAGCAGGTATCTGTGAAGAGTAATTTACCTGCTTATTGGGTGTAAGTGAAATAAGCCCAGCTTTTGGTCCTCTATCTTGCTGGCTGCCACAAGGTGCCTCTTCTAGACCCTGACACAAAATCTGGTCTGATCCTAAACCCCCTTTAATGCAGTTTTCCCCAGTTCTCCCATGCGGACGCTCCATGGGAGTGACGGGACTCATCACATCAGCCACAGAGGAAAGTGACCTACAGACATCCTGCAGATCTTAGCTGCTGCTGTGTTGTTTCTAAGCTGCAAGGAAGGTGGTGAGACGTGGCTGTGATTCCTGGTTGTGCAATTCAGCCCTTTGCAATTTCGCTTCCATCTCCAAACGCCCTCCAGGCTTTTTTCCACACTATAAACAGAACAGGCTGTGACATCTCATGCAGAAGGCAGAAACTCCTGCCCTGGACGCTGGCTGTGTGCTTTTTGTGTGGAGGGAATGCTTTTTAGCTGGAGCTATCTCAGATCAAACAAACTGTTGAGGAGTAAGCACGTTTTAAAGTGAAAGCGTTTGGGGTGTGTGTGGTTAATTTCATAATTAAAAAGGAAGCTTGGCTCCTTGTCCATATATAGTGCAATAAAGGGCTCCCCAAGGGCTTGTGCTTCGTGGCAGGGCTGCGAGGGGAGTCCAACGGCAGGCAGCCTGGCCACGCTCGAGATTTCCAATCTGAACACGAAAAAGGAAAGAGGAAAGAACGGTGTAAACATCGGCAACGACGCCCGTGCTGGCGGTGGGCTCCGAATAGAGCTGCCGGAGTCCCGAGTCTGCTCCTCCTTCTCTTCCCCCTGCTTGTCGGAGGGGGCCGTGGAAGGAGGGGCAGGCGCTGGCAGAGGCTAGCAGAACCCTTGGCCGGGTTGCAAATCTCCCGCTTGCCTCCGCTGCCTCCCTCTTGCTTCCAGCTGTTGGCCCTCAGCCCCTGCTTGATGCAACAAGCTCTTGGCGGGGGGTTGGGGGGGAGAAAAGAAGAATAGAATTTTTTTTTTGGCACGTTTTGTCACCGTTAGCTGAAAGATATATGTCAAGGTGCTTGTTTCAGGTCCCGTGTGACTAAGATCCATGGAGACAAACCATTTGCTCATTAAAATAATTGTGTGTTTTGTTTTGTTTTGTTTTAATGCAAGCAGGCAAATGTTAGTGAATGTGATGTGAGTGGTCCCTGATGGTCTGTAAAACAGCGTTTGAAGGGCACAAGATGGGCTACATAAAAGCAAAACCCGCAAAGCCAGCACCCCTGCTCTGGCATGGGGGCTCTTCTCTTGCAGGTGATCACCATGCCTATATCAGAAACAGTGCCACAAGCAGGACCAGGAGAAGTGGGCACTGCAGTGGGCACTGGTGAGGCTGCATCTTGACTACTGGGCTTGGTTTAGGTCCTTCACTCCAAGAAGGACATTAAGTGGCTGGAGCATGTCAAAAGAGGGGCAACAAAGGTGGTGAGAAGGGTCTAGAGAAAAAACCTTCTGAGGAACAGCTAAGGGAATGAGGGTTATTTAGCCTGGAAAAAAAGAGGACCTCACTCCTTACAACTCCTTGAAAGCAGGTTGGAGCGAGAAGGGGGTTGGTCTCTTCTCCCAGGTAACAAGTGACAAGAGGATCAGGTGACCCACCTGGTGGATGTGGGGAAGGCTATGGATGTAGTCATTCCGGACTTCAGCAAGGCCTTTGATACCATCCCCCACAGCAAACTCCTGGCCAAGCTGTCAGCCCGTGGCTTGGACAGCAGCACTCTGCACTGGGTTAGAAACTGGCTGGAGGGCCAAGGCCAGAGAGTGGTGGTGAATGGTGCCACATCCAGCTGGCAGCCAGGCACTAGTGGTGTCCCCTAGGGATCAGTGTTGGGCCCGATCCTATGCAATATCTTTATTGATGATCTAGATGAGGGGATTGAGTCCACCATTAGTAAGTTTGCAGATGACAAGAAGTTGGGAGCAGGTGTTGATCAGTTAGAGGGCAGAAGGGCTCTGCAGAGGGACCTTGACAGGCTGGACAGATGGGCAGAGTCCAACAGGATGGCATTCAACAAGTCCAAGTGCCGGGTGCTGCACTTTGGTCACAACACCACCATGCAGTGCTGCAGGCTGGGGTCAGAGTGGTTGGAGAGCAGCCAGGCAGAAAGGGACATGAGTAGTGGTTGACAGTTGGCTGAACATGAGCCAGCAGTGTGCCCAGGTGCCCAAGAAGGCCAATGGCATCCTGGCCTGCATCAGGAATAGTGCAGCCAGCAGGAGCAGGGAAGTCATTGTGCCCCTGTACTCAGCACTGGTTAGGCCACACCTTTGAGTCCTGTGTCCAGTTCTGTGTCTCAGTTTAAGAAGGACATTGAGACACTTGAACATGTCCAGAGAAGGGCAACGAGGCTGGAGAGAGGCCTTGAGCACAGCCCTGTGAGGAGAGGCTGAGGGAGCTGGGGTTGCTTAGCCTGGAGAAGAGAGGCTCAGGGGAGACCTTCTTGCTCTCTACAACTACCTCAAAGGAGGTTGTAGCCAGGTGGGGGTTGGTCTCTTCTCCCAGACAACCAGTGTCAGAACAAGAGGACACAGTCTCAAGCTGTGCCAGGGGAAGTTTAGGCTTGAGGTGAGGAGAAATTTCTTCACAGAGAGAGTAATTGGCCATTGGAATGTGCTGCCCAGGGAGGTGGTGGAGTCACTGTCCCAGCTGTGGCACTTGAAGCCATGGTTTAGTTAGTCATGAGGTGTTGGGTGATAGGTTGGACTTGATCTCTGAGTTCTTTTCTGACCTTATTGATTCTATGATTTGATTCTATTCTAAATGGTCTAAAGTTGCACTAGGGACAGCTAGATTGGATATTAGAAGAACCTTCTTCACTGAGGGTTATCACTGGATTAGGCTTCTCGGGCAGGTGGTTGAATCACCATCCCTGGAGGGGTTTTAAAAACAGATAGATGTAGCCCTATGGGACATGGTTTAGTGCTAGGCTGTGCAGAGATAGATTATGGTTGGACTCAATAACCTTAAAGGTCTTTTCCAACCAAAATGATTCTATGAGTCTATGACTGAGCTCCACTGGGGAAAGATCATTTGGGGAGCTTAAAATCATCTTTAAAGTCACCTTAAAATCATCCAAGGCTCCCTCCTCTTTCCTTCCAAATTTCTGTAATCATGAGACTTTTTTCTGATACAACAGGACTGTGCCCTGGTGATCGTTCACCCCCTCGGTGCTGCCCACACCCCACCTCTGTGTGCTTGCACTGCTGCAGCACCTCCTCGTTCCCCAGATTGCAAGCAATCAGCCCGTTGGATGTATTTCATCCCAAATCTGCCGTGTCCGACCTGGGGAACTCACCCAGCCAAACCTGGGCAAAGCTCCCTGCTCCCTGGCTGCCAAGAGTGCAGCAGCCAACGCCGACTCGTCTCAACAAGCTGCTGATGGAAGGGGGAAGGGAGCAAAGCTCCGCGGTTCCCCGGCTGCAGCGGCTGCTGGGACACCCGCGGGGAATCGGATCCTGCTCTTGCATTACCGATCTTGTCCTCAACCCAGCATTTCCAAATCGCAAGCTCCGCAGCTGTGTTTTGCCGGAGAAAATGGGGCTTACAGCTGCTCGCCACAGCTCCTGGTTTTCGTGGGAATGCTGAACCCCAGCGATATCCAGCTTCGGTGCTGCGGCTCTTGAGGGTGTTTAGGGAAAGTGCAGACGCATTAAAGAGTTCATAGCTCCTTGCCAGCTCTTGCCAGGGAAAAGGTTTTGCTGGAGTCACAGGACGTTTCTGGACACAAGCCCGCCTGCGGGAGCAGACCCCAGGGCTCCAGCTTCCCCTCCTCTTCACCATCTGGGCAAGGAGAAGCCAAGAGGGGAAGAGAAGCTCAGGAGGTTTCCTCTTCTGCTCTCTGACACTTTTTGCTTTGTTGTTGTTGTTGGTTTTGTGGTTTTGTTGTTGCTGTTGTTACACTCTGACCTATTTGCCTTTTTCCCCTTTTCCTTCAATTTGTTTTAACTCTTTGTTGTCACCCTTAGCATTGCTCTTGCCTCACAGTCCACATGGTTTCAAGCAATCTCCAGGTCTAGGCCAGGTACTCAAAGTCTAATGCACCAGACGTGGCTTTATCTCACATCTGAGCTTGGTTTATTATGGAAGCTGAGTGGATCCAAGCCAGCGGTGAGATCCAGCCTGGTGAGATATGGAGCTGAGTGGATCTAACCTGGTGAGATATGGAGCTCCCAGGAAAAAAGCCAGAGCACTCACACTAAGGGGCTTGGCTCTTCACCGTGGGGCAGACCTCTGGGTGCACTCTGAAGTTTCTCCACTGCATCTCAGCAGGCAGTTTTGGGGGTTGGAGAACATGATGAAGACAATCAGAGGTGTGGAGCTCCTCTGCAAGACAAAGCTCTATCAACTCTGATATGAAGGGGAAGCAGTGACCTACACAGATTGTGTCACTGGTGAGGAGGAAAGAGACCAAGCACGTTTGTGACAGAGACCTGTAAGAAAGTGAGTGGCTCAGAGACAGTGAATTATTCCTTACTAGGTGGGATAAGGAATGAAACTGGTTTGCAAAAGTCCAAAGCCATGCAGAGCCTTTCATCTCAGTCTTTTGTGAGACTCCCTACTGCATGATGCTCCTGGTGCTGAAGATTTCATGTCTCCAGAAACTTGTGGGACAGAGAGATGTAAGAAAAGTCCACCAAAGGCTCTTAACTACAAGGACATCACTTCTGGCTCACACTTCTGGCACGTGGTGACACCATCATTTGCCTGCAGAGATCATGTTCCAGCTCTAGGGGAGTGCTACCAACACCACCTGTGAAGAGGAGGGAAGAGGACTGTATAGAAAGGCATATGGGAAGGCAGATGAGTGCAGAGGAAGTTGCTTGGGCAAATAGGAAGCTAGATGGGCAAATAGGAAGCTAGATGAGTGCATAGCAAGGGGGATGAATACACGAGAAGACAGATGAGTGCATAGGAGGAGGTCAGGTGGAT
Organism: Colaptes auratus; assembly: GCA_015227895.2. Taxonomy (NCBI): domain Eukaryota; kingdom Metazoa; phylum Chordata; class Aves; order Piciformes; family Picidae; genus Colaptes; species Colaptes auratus. Next base: position 44,647 of record JAAWVA010000105.1, on the reverse strand, counting down.
GTCTAAGAAGGCAAGTGAGCTTATAGAGCAGTTCACAGAATCACAGAATGCTAGGTTGGGAGGGGCCCCAAGGATCATCAGGTCCAACCTTTCTAGGTGAGAGTGGAGTTTAAACGAGGTGGCCCAGCAGCCTGCCAAGCTGATCCTTAAAACTGTCCAGCCTAGGGGAATCCACTACATTCCTTGGGAGATGATTCCAGTGCCTAACTGTTCTCATTGTGGAAAATTTTCTCCTGGATTCTGATTGGAATCTCCCCAGGAGTAACTTGTACCTGCTATCCCTCCTCTTTTCCATGTGACTTCTTGTAAAAAGGAAGTCTCCATCCTCCTGGTAGCCAGCCTTTATGCACAGGTACATGGTGATAAGGTCTCCCTTCAGCTTGCCATTCTCAAGGCTGAGCAAACCCAGCAGGGCATATGGAAATGCAGGTGAGTGAGGAAGGTGGATGAGTGTGTAGTGAGGAGTGTGTCTAGTGTGAGTGTGTAGGAGTGCAGATGAGTGTGTAGGAAGGTGGATGAGTGTGTAGTGAGGTGTGTGTGTAGGAGTGCAGGTGAGTGTGTAGGAAGGTGGATGGAAGTGTAGTGAGGTGAATGTGTGATGAGGTGTGTAAGTGTGTAATGAGGTGTGTGAGTGTGTAGTGAGGTGAGTGTGTAGGAGTGCAGGTGAGTGTGTAGGAAGGTGGCTGGGCATATAGGAAGGCAGGTGAATGTAACGGAAGGTGGATGAGTGCATAGTGAGCCAGGTGAGTGTATGGGAAGGCAGGTAACCATATAGACCCTGCCAGCCCTGCCCATGTATTGGGATCATTTATCTGCACCCCTGAGCTGTGGCACCTCTTCCATAAGTGCCAGCCAGTGCTGCAGGAGGTGATGGGTCAGCCAGGCAGGGGTGAGACCCAGGCAAGCTGAAACCTCTGACTCCCTGTGGTTTCAAGCCACCCAAACATCTCCTCACCCAATGTGGCTGCACTGGCACAGCTGTGCTGGACCTGGTGTGCCAGGGCTGTGCCAAGATGACTCACCCCACACTTGCAGTACCACACTTCCACTAGCAACAAGGGAAAACAGAAACGTTCCTGGCTCCTGAGCCAGCAATGACGTCACAGGGTAATTTTTTGTGTGTGTGTGGCTTTTTGTGCCCTTTAAAGCAAAATCTCTTTTGATTTTTTTCACTTCTCCCTGACTCAGCCCCCCCATAAAGCCACCACAGCATGTCGGCTGCCAGCACTGGTGCCAGTGAGGGTGAGTGTGGGAGGAGAGGAGCAAAGCTTGGTGAGGCAGGTCTAGGAGTATGATCCTAGAATCAGAATCATTTTGCTTGGAGCGAACCTCTAAGATCATAAAGTCCAACCATTATTTAACTTTGCTGATTTTGGTGCTAAACCATGTCCCTCGGCACCAGATCTCTGCAGCTTTCAGACACCTCCAGGGATAGGGATTCATCACCTCCCTGGGGAGCCTGCTTCAGTGTTTGAGAACATTTTCAGTGAAGTTTCTTCTAATATCCAACCTAAACCTCCCCTGGCAAAACTTGCAATCTGTCCTGTCACTTGTTCCTTGGGAGAAGAGACCAGCCCCCACCTTGCACCAGCTTCCTTTCAGGTAGTTGTAGAGAGTGAGGAAGTCTCCCCTGAGCCTCCTTTTCTGCAGGCTAAACAACCCCAGTTCTGTCAGCCACTTTGTTGCCCTTCTATGGACATGCTCCAGCAGCTCTGTGTCCTTCTTATAATGAGGAGCCAAAACTGAAGCCAGGATTTGAGGTGTAGCTTCATTAGTGCCCAGCACAGGGGGACAATCCCTGCCCTACTCCTGCTGGCCACACTATTGCTGCTCCAAGCCAGGATGCTGGCGGCCTTCTTGGCCACCTGGGCACACTGCTGGCTCATTTTCAGCCAGCTGTCAACTGACACCCCCATGTCCTTTTCTGCTGGGCAGTTTCCTGCCACTCTTCCCCAAATCTGGAGTGTTCATGGGGTTGTTGTGGCTCAGGTGCAGGGCCTGGAACTTGGCCTTGTTGAAAGGAGTCCCAGTGGGACACGGCTCATTGTTTTGCCAGGATGAGGTGCTCAGGAGCAAAAAAGAGAGCAGGAGGATCACTTGGGATTGTAGCCCAGGCTGCTCTGGAGGTTTATATGACAAGAGAAGGAGGGAGGATGGGATGGATGAGTGCTGGGATGGAGAGCTGGGAAATGGAAGCAGTCAGACCCTCCTGCCTCACTGGTGGGACAGGGACAATGGGTTTCCTTGGCTCTACTCACTTTGGGATGAGCATCCACTGCTGGCCACCACAAAAGTCAAAGGAGAGGTGATGGAGAGCAGGGAAGAAGAAGAGATGTGGCCATGCTGGTCCCCATGGAGCTGCCAGGGGCTGGTAGGTATTTGCAGCATAGTGAAGGTACAGAGACATCTCAGGAGCAGGCACAACAGTGTTATCTCAGTCACTCCATATAACCACTGCTGCCCTCCAGGGCTCCTTGGGGCCCTGCCAGCCTTTTTGGGGGACAACCAACAAGTCCCCCTGCTCTGTCAGGCCAGCCCACACTCATGATCCAGCAAAATATAGCTGCTGCCCCCACCCCCTGCCCAAGCCCTGAGCATCATCTGATGGTCTTGCCCCAGACCCCATTCAAACCACCCCGGGGATGAAGCAGGGTGCAGCACACCCATTCAAAATGATTGAAACAGCAACTAAGGACTATTTACACAGCTCCTCATCTGTAAACTCTTGCTCCTGGGAAGCAAGACCATGTTATAGGTGATTTTCCCCAAAACATCCAGGTTGGATGATGCACAGAGGTAATTTTGGGATGGTTCTTTTGGAGCTTCTCCAAAAGCTAATTCTTGTCTTTTTCTCCTGCAGGTTTTGTTCAGCCAACCCCATGTTGCAGTCACCTGACAGCCTGCTCCCCACGGGGCCAGCAATGAGGATGTCCCACTGGGACACGCAGAGACCCCCATACTGGATGCTGGAAGATAACCTGGGCCACCTGCACTTCATTTTAAGAGTTGGGGAGGAAGTGGACAGCTCTCCACAGCCTCTGCCCATGCCTGCCTGCAGCCTGGAAAACCCTCCATCAAGCATGCACAGACCGGCTGGGCTCGAGGCAGTCCCCCGACATCCCCAGGGCATCCTATGCCACATCAAAGTGCTTTTCTGGCAGCGATGGAGGTGCTTCTTCTTGGGGTTCAGGAGGGCCGGTGGGCTGGCGGGGCTGTGGTGCCCGGGGTGGCTTGCACACCTGGGCATACACAGGGCAGGAGCTCCCCTCACTGCTTGGCTCCTCCGGGATGATGATCTCCTGCACCGGGGTGATGATCTCCTGCACTAGGGTGCTGGGCTCATTACCAGCAGGCAGGGATGGGAAGTCCTCCTGGGCACTGCTGCTGTCCCAATTCTTCTTTGGCATCCCAGATTTGTACCGGATGCTTTCGTAGATGGGTGCTGCAGCATCTGGCACAGGGTCAGCTGCGGGTGTGCCAGCCGCCGTGGGCAAGCCCGGGAGCTGCCGGTGCCGCAGAAACTCTGGAGTCCTCAGGGCTGCGTCAGAGAGGGTATGGGAATGGAGTGTCCAGTCTGGCCCATGCAGCCTGGGGTCCTCCACTGTGGGATTATCCTGGTCCCTTGGCACTGTGGGGCCATCCACCTGCTGCTGAGACTCACTGGAAGAGGGAATGCCTGCAGGGAAGGAGAAGAAAGGATGCTGAGCTGGGGAGGGTATCCTCAGCTCTATGGAGAAGGACTTGGGAGTACTGGTGGGCAGCAGGTTCCCCATAAGCCACCAATGTGCCCTTGTGGCCAAAAAGGCCAATGCTATCCTGAGATGCATTCAGAGAAGTGTGGCCAGCAGGTTGAGGGAGATTCTTTTACTCCTCTACTCTGCCCTAGTGAAGCTACATTGGGTTCAGTTCTGGGCTCACCAGTTCAAGAGAGACAGGGAACTGCTGGAGAGAGCCCATCAGAGGACAGAAAGATGCTGAAGGAAGTGGAGCATCTCTCTGATGAAGAAAAGCTGGAGCTGTTTAGCTTAGAGAAGAGCATTCTGAGAGGGGATCATCTCAAAGCTGCTAAACAGTGGCAGTTGAGAGGATGGGGTCTGACTCTTCAGTAGTGCCCAGCAATGGGACAAGGGGCAAGAGGTACCAACTGTATCACAGGAAGTTCCATCTGAACATGAGGAAAAACTTCTTTTCCTGTAAGGGTAACAGAGCCCTGGACCAAGCTGCCCAGAGAGGCTTTGGAGTCTCTTCTGGTGAGATTTCAAACCCACCTGGACATTGCAATCCTGGGCAACCTGCTCTGGATGACCCTGCTTTAGGTTGAGCTAGGTGATCTCCAGAGGTGCCTTCCAACCCCCACCATGATGTGCTGGAATTGTATGAGGAGTTAGAATTTCTTGGAACAGATGTGTAAACCACCCCTGTTGGTGTCTCCAAATGCCATTTTGAGAATCTTGTTTTATGGAATAAGTGAGAGCTGCTGGTGAAGGATCAGGTAAAACACCTTGTTACAAGGGCTGCTTTGACTCACAGGGTAGCGACACAGACTGAAACCAGCTCTGTCTTCCATCCTCCAGCATTCTGTGACCATGCTGGGGGGGCATCCCCAGCTAATGGAAGGGTAGAGTAGCACTGATTAAATGGAACTGAATGGCTCCCACTCCCACTTTTCTCCTTGCTCTCTGCTTCTAGCAAAAAAGACAAAGCAAGGAAAAACCAGGGTGAACATCCCCATATTGCTGGTGGAGGTCACGCTCTTTGCTGCAGGACCAGCGCAGCACTGGGACCTGCCAGTGGGACCTTCCCACTCCAGCTCATGCCTTTGGTCAAATATTTGCTTAAGAAGGAGGCTCTGCTCCTTGTGTAGGATCTGTCAACACAGGGGAGCTGGCAGAGCAGGGCGCCCAGCCGGTTTGTTCGCTCTGGAGGTGAAGGAGCCACTGGAGAAGCTGTAAAACCCAGAGTTTCTTCCCCTGCTTTAACTGCACAGGGATATGGTGGTCCCATGGGGTTTGGGGTGCTGGGCCCTGAGTTCTGTGTGCATGCAGTGTAGAAATGGAGGTACAGGTTGCTGGCCAGTGCTGGAGGTGGCAGGGCCAGATACAGGCCAGAAACCCTTGGGACCAGCACAGCTTCCTGACTACCCTCCAGTTCCATCCTGACAGAAAGCAATTGCCCCATCAGCACTCCAACATTAGCACCCCAGCACTAGTCCTCTGTTGGCATCCAGTGAGCACTCCAACATGAGCATCACAGCATGAGTGTGCACCTCAATGTGAACATCCCAACATGAGGCCCCCATGACCGTCCCAACATAAGCCCCCCCCAGCATGAGCACTCTGCTAGCATGCCTACATGAGCACCCCAGCGTGGGTAACCTAATGTGAGCACCCCAGCATAAGCCCTCCGTTAGCACCGCATGAGCATCCCAACAGGAGCATCCCTACATGAACATCCCAACCTGAGCATCCCAACCTGAGCATCCCAACCTGAGCATCCCAGCTGGAGCACCAAAATGTGAGCATCTGAACAGGGGCACCTCCACATGAGCACCCCAATGTGAACACCTCAACATGAGCACCCCAACATGAATATCCCAGTGTGAGCGCCCCAACAGAAGTACCCCAGCACGAGCATCCCAAAGCAAGCATCTCAGCCTGAGAAATCCAACATGTGGACCCCAACCTGAGCACCAGTGTAAGGCCCCCCTATTGTGAGCACCTGAGCCCCCTGGTGCACCCTAGCACCCTACCTGTACACCCCAAGGGGCCACAGCTTCACTTTCAGGGTGTCTCTTCCCTACCCTGCTTCAGAAAAGCAGGAGAGGGTGGGAAGTGCCTCACTGAGAGGTAAACCCAGCTGAGGGAGATACAAGAATGGGGGAAGGCTGGTGGGGCCACCCCATAAAACTCTCTGGAGCTCCCCATTGCTGTGCAAGGGGGAACAGGAAATTCTCTGGAACATTTTGAAGGTAAGCCTTGTGGAGACACTAATCCATGGGATTTCATTACCCCTGTTATCCAGGGACAAAGAATATTCCTGGCGTAACTGGGAAGAGAAACTTGTGCCCAGCTGCATGGAAAAGCAAATGTGCAGGGAGCTTCACCCACTGGGAAGGTTTGGAGCACTAAACCATCTTCTGTAAAGCTTTCCTAGGCAGTTCCCTTTCTGCCAGCACAGAGCAGCCCGGGAGGTATTTTAAATCAGGGTCCTGCTAGAGGAAGCTGGTCTCATGGCAGGTTTCACTGGGATATTTTGCTCTAACTGGGAATTTTAGGAGCTGCTTTTGGATGCAGCTCCCAGCCCCTTTGCCATGGCCGTCATTCCCCACCATCTTCTCAGTGCCAGGGAACTGAAAGTGGCTGCTTGGTGCTAATGATTTCCCCTACTTTGAGTGTCATGACCCTAGCCAGGGGCTTCAGGGGTGCAGTCCCACATGTCTGCCCGAGGGCTGGCTCAAAGTCCTGCCAAGCCCTGCAGCTCCACCAAGTTCGTGAGTCAGGCAAATCATTAACTGAGTAGGGTTGATGGAGTGAGGCTGAGCCCCAGGGAACTTCGGACTGCAGCGCCTGGCTCTGTCACACTGATGTGGCTGTTTCCGGGGCGTCCCAGTGTGCCACCATCCTGCAGCAACCCCACACCTGTAGTGGGAACCACGTTCCTGAGTGTGTGGAGGCAGAGAGATAGCAGAGTGACAGTGCCCCAGGCTGTGACCTACCTTCTGGCAGTGCTCCTTCCCCTTCACTGGAGCCCAGCCTTGCCAGCTTCACCTGCAGTGCAAACAAGCAAGTGCAGACCTATCAGCCTCCTGGCACTTGGGCATCCTCCCTTGTACACCTGCATATGCCCCCACCTCCACATCCTGCATTCTACCCGGAAGTCATGCATCCCCCTGGGCACTTGTGCTTCCCCCACGGGCACTTCTGCAACCCCTCCAGCACTCATACATCCCCCCAGCACTCGTGCATCCCCTCCAGCACTCATACATCCCCCCAGCACTCGTGCTTCCCCCCCAGCACTCATACATCCCCCCAGCACTCATACATCCCCCCAGCACTCGTGCATCCCCTCCAGCACTCATACATCCCCCAGCACTCATACATCCCCCCAGCATTCGTGCATCCCCCCAGCACTCATACATCCCCCCAGCACTCGTGCATCCCCCCCAGCACTCACACATCCCCCCAGCACTCATACATCCCCCCAGCACTCACACATCCCCCCAGCACTCATACATCCCCCCAGCACTCGTGCATCCCCTCCAGCACTCGTACATCCCCCCAGCACTCGTGCATCCCTCCCTCTGGTACTCATGCAGTCCCTGCCCCAGCACTTGTGCATCCCCTCCTGCCACTCATGCATCCCCCCCTGGGCACTTGTGCATGTTGCCCTGAGCACTCAAGCATCAACACCCCCGTGGCATTTGTGCCTCACCCTCCTGGCACTCATGCATCCTCCCTGGGCACTCGGGTGTGCCCTAGCCCTTGTGGAGGCAGTTGGGAGTGTTGAGGGGCTCCTGGTGCCCCGGGATTTGGGGAGGGGGTGTTGGGAGGGGGGGGAGATGGTGTGGTGGCTGCCCTCTGCTGGCACCGACCAGTTCCAACCAGCCTCAGCCAGCCCCACAGCTTTTGGTGGGGCACTCATGCCACCCATGCTCAGCTCCTGAAAACCTTGGCGTGAGGCACCCATGGCAACACACCATAGCAAGGGCCAAACCATTGTCCCAGTCCCCATCCTTTTGGGAGGCCAATTTAGCTGGATTTGGGGTGGATTTGGGGGTGAGGAGAGGGAAGTTCTCTGTGCTGACACTGGAGGGCTGTCAAAGCACAAGAGCCATGGGAGGACAGGGGACATGGGGGACTAGGTCACCATCCCCTCAGTCCCCATCCCACCACCTTGCCCTCTAGCCAGGACAAGCAGCCATTAAATCCCACTCAAGGACACGTCAGGGACCCTGAGGGACTCACCCCTTGGACAAACCCAGAGTTTTGTTTCATTTTCTGAGTGGAAAACTGCTCATTTGCCCTGTGGAAAGAGGAGAAGGGAGAGGTCAGCAGAGCCATTTCCCATCCCTAGGGATACTGGGGTCAGAGTATGCTTAGAGGTTGTCTCCTTTTCTAGCTGCTATTTTTTGTTTGTTCACCCCTCCCATCTCCTTTCCCAATGCTCAGTTTGACCCTACAGCTTCTCACTCCCCATCCTACTCTGACATGGATGGTGACACCCCTCTTCTCCATCCATGGCATTTACCCAAACCCCACAATATCCATGGCAAAACCCTTGGGAAGAAGCCAGATTCCCCTGTTTTGCCCCCCAAAGTGAACGTACCTGTGGAAGAAGGAGCAGAGGAGGAGCAGGAACAGCAGCAAGAGGCCAGTGGTGGTCAAGCCCCAGGCCACTGTGGAGGCTGTGGCCACTGAGCCCTCTGTCAGCACTGGAGCCATGGAGCTCCCAGTGGGGAGGCAGAGCTGGGGAAGAGACAAGCCCCAGGTCAGGCCAGTGGAGGGAGACTGGGGTAATAACGGGGTGCATGGGCCTGGTTAGGGCATGCTAGAGGGTGCTCCCATTCTCCCTTTAATATGAGGAACTTTTTTGCAGGTATCCATCATTTCACCCCACTGGAATGCCTGGCATCCTGCTCTTCCTTGGTGAGGGCAGCGGATTTTGGGGCAATTGTGGGTGCAGGACTCCAAGTGATGAATGAGAGCATGGTGCTGGCAACCATGGGCCCTGTGTTGCTGGGGCATGTGGGATGATGCTGGGGTATAAGGGGTGATGCTGGGGCATGGGGAGTGGTGCTGGGGCATGAAGGATGGTGCTGGGGCATGATGTGAGGAGTGATGCCATATCACCAGACACCCCTTATGCATCCCTGCTGGTTTGCCCCTGAACTTATATGGCTGATAGGACACCACCTGCCCTGAGAAAGCACAATGCCAGCCTCCCACCACAAGACCTTGTCTCCTTCTTCCACTGAAGTTTCTCCTCCCTAAAACTTGGGGTGAGCTGAGCTGCCCTGGCAGCTTCTGAGGAGGTGAGAGCCCAGCAAACCAAACAGGCTGAGCCTGTTCTGCCGGCTGTGACTCAGCCTTCCCAGCATGGCTTCCCTGGAGCTGTGTCGGGGTTTGGGGACCCCACATTCTGGCATCTCCACAGCCAGGACCACCCTGGCTGGATATGAAGATGGACTACAGCCTCTGTGTGCTCTTGCCTCTCTAACCAAATTAACCAGGGATTGGATGCTCCCATCCATCTTCCTTCAGCTGTGGGGCACACGCTGGCTCTGGCAACTGGTGACATCCCACACCACTGACCCCTCCAACCTCTTCTGTGCCAGCCTGCCCTGCCTCAGTTTCCCCATTTGTGTCCCTACACTACTGAAACCAGCCTCAGCTCGAGGTTCCTGACCATAGCCCGCCTTGTTCGGCACCCAACCCAGGGTGGGGTGAGGCTGGCGACACCCCAGAGCCTGGGACCCCTCAGCTCCCACCCCCTGAGGAAACCACTCACCCCACGGCGGTACCAGACCCCCCGGGCCGGGCAGGGCTGGGTGCAGCTGGCTCCTGTCGCCGCTCAACTTTGGACAGGAGCGGTGGTTGGGTGGCACCCACCGCGCCCCAGCTTCCTGCTCCTGCAGGACGCCGTCATCACCCGGGCCTGACCCAGCATGTGCTCCCAGGGGGAAAATCGGCACCCGGGGCGGGGGTCTGCTCCCTGGGAGGGGGTCCTGTGCCCCCAGTGCCCCTGAAACCTTCACCACAGGACAGGTCCTGGTACCCCAAGAGGGGATCCTGCCCCCCGAGGCTCAGCACCCCTAAAATCTATAGTCTCAAGAGGGACCCCAGACTCTCACAGGAGGTGTTACACCCCTAGACTCAGTAGTCATGAAACCTGCACCCCAGGAGAGCTCTTGGTCCTGCACCTCAACATCCCTGAGATTTGGAATCTCAGAAGGGGTCTTGGTTTGACAGGAGGGGTCCTATGCAGCACCTCAGAGAGCTGCACCCCAGGAAAGGTCTTGCACTGCCAGATCCAGCACAGTGCTCCTGGAGGGATCCAAGACCCCTAGGAGAGGTCTTACATCCCCAGACCCAGCACCTCAGCAACCCAGTCCCAGAAGAGGGGCTCTTGCACCCACAGGCTCAGCATCCCTGAATCTGGGAACCTCAGAAAGGATCCTGTTCTTCTGGGGGGGATCTTGCACCCCCAGACTCAGGATCCCTAAACCCCATAGTCCCTCTAGAGGTTCCAGACCTCATGGAGGGGGGTTAACATCCTCAGACCCAGCAAGTCACAGACTTGCACCTCATGAAGGCTCCTGCACCCCTAAACCCAGCACCCGTGAGACTCGCTTTGGGGAGCAGAGTCCTTCTTCACTGAAAGGGTTCCCAACCATTGGAATGGTCTGCCCAGGGCAGTGGTGGAGTCACCATCCCTGGGGGTCTTCAAAGAAGAGGCTGAGAGGAGACCTCATTGCTCTCTACAACTCCCTGAAAGCAGGTTGTAGTGAGGTTGGGGTTGGTCTCTTATCTCTAGGATCAGGTAACAGGGTGAGAGGAGATGGACTGAAATTGTGACAAGGAAGTTTTACATTGGATATTAGGAAAAGTTTCTTTACAGGAAGAATGGTCAGGCGTTGGAACAGGCTGCCCAGGGAGGTCACTGTCCCTGGAGGTGGTCAGAAATGTGTGGACATGACACTTTGGCACATGGTTTAATGGTTGGACTCCATGATCTTAGAGGTCTTTGCCAACCAAAACAATTCCGTGACTCGTGTGATTCTGTTCAGCTCATCCTGCAAGGCGTCGCGGCATCCATCAGGATTTTCTGCAGAGGGCAGCATCACCCAGGAGATCGCATGCGGTTTTCTCTCCTCCGTGCAGCTGAAAGCTCGAGATCACTCAAATCTCTTTTCCAAGAGTGCTCAGTGGAATATTCCCTCGTCACTGAGCTCACCTCGCTGCCAGAACGTATTGGAAAAGCTCGTGGTGAAATAAAGACTGGTAGAGAATGCTCCTTCTGACAGTAAAAATTCGAGGCGCCTTCCCTTCATCATTTCGGTCCTATGAATGTGCTGGGACCTGGTGGGATTTGGGGAGCAGATGTAATCCCCAGGTTGCAGGCTCTGAAGTCCTGCTTTAGAGAATGGATCCATCCTCGAGCACCCAGAGACCAGAAAGCAAGTGGGTTTTGCTGTAGGAGTACTGAAGTAAGCCACATTTGCAAGGGTGAGAGACCTGGGGCTGTTTAGCCTGGAGAAGAGTAGACTGAGAGAGGATCTTCTCCATGCTGATCAATAGCTAAAAGGCAAGGAGCAAGAGGATGGGGCCAGACTCTTTTTATTTTGTGTCCAGAGACAGGATAAGAGCCAAGTGACACAAGCTGGAACTCAGAAAGTTCCAGGTGAACACGAGGAAAAACTTTCCTGTAAGGATGCCAGAGCAGGCTGCCCAGAGAGGTTGTGGAGTCTCCTTCTCTGGAGAGATTCCACACCTTCCTGGGCATTGTGACCCTGGGCAACCTGCTGTGGATGACCCAGTTTTGAAGGGAGGTTAGGCTAGATGATCTCCAGAGGTGTCTTCCAAACCCCTACCACTCTGTGATTCATTCCATGATTTACACTAAAAAAGAGGTGTTCCTACTCCCAGAAGGTCCAAATGCACCATCATGCCACAAAGATGATTAAGGGAGAGGAACATCTCCTTTATGAGGAAAGGCTGAGGGATCTGGGGCTCTTAGCTTGGACAAGAGGAGACTGAGGGGTGCTTATAAAGATGTGAAGGGTGAGTGTCAGGAGTGCCAGGCTCTGCTCAGTGACGTCCAATGATAGGACAAAGGGCAAGGGGTGCCAGCTGGAGCATAGGAGGTTCCACAAGGACATAAGGAAAAACTTTTTCACTGTGAGGGTGACAGAGTCCTGGAACAGGCTGCCCAGAGAGGTTGTGGAGTCTCCTTCTCTGAAGACACTGAAAACCCACCTGGACATGTTCCTGTGTGACCTGCTCTAGGTGACCCTGCTCTGGCAGGTGGCTTGGACTTGATGATCTTTCAAGGTCCCTTCCAACCCCTAACATTCTGTGATTCTGTGCTTCTGTGATCACTGGAGGAGGAAGGGTCTTGTGCAGATCAAGGGCTTTTCTCTACCAGGTCAAGAGCAATAAGTCCTAGGCTTGGCTACGAGAGGAGCATGCTCCATTGTTAACCTCATCAGGTTTTCAGGTGATTTGCACCGTGGTGGCTTGGAGATTTGCCTCCTTTGACAGCATGAATTGATTCCCTGTCAGCTGAAGCCCCGCGCGCGGGAGCCCGATGTGAATATAAACACAGGTGAGCACCTCGCCTGTCAGCTGAGTCAGTCTGGATTTGAATTTTAATTCCAACTTGAGGGATTCAGCTGCAGATGAGAGGGATGGGAGCAGCAGGGAGGAAGCCATGAAGCCAGGCAGGAGATGGCCTTTCTCACAGCAGCTCTGTAATGCATCTCATGAAGTTCCCATGTCTTGTGGGGGTTTAAATGTATTTTGTTCTGAGGGGAGTCTCAAATGAGGGGGGTATATGCATGACCCAACTTATTCTCCAGCTCCTCCATCTGCCCAAGTGCTATTAAATTAATTTCAGCAATCAGGGAAGGAATTCCATTGAGCTTTGAACCCCACTGAGTCCTGGGGGTGGTGTGAGGGCAGCTAGGCTGTGATTTGTGAGATATGAAATGAGTTTGGGACCTCAGTGGGAATCTGTCACTGTGCAGTCAGCCTCGGGCTCTGCTAGGAAGTGGAATGGGATGGAAAGGGTGAGCCAGTGGCTTTCCACTGACTCTGAATCTGGAGGTCCCTTTGGAAGTGTTAGCAATAGTGTGGCCAGCAGGACCAGGGGGGGTGATTGTCCCTCTGTAGTCAGCATTGATGAGTTTGCTCCTTGAATAGTGGGTTCAGTTTTGGGCCCCTCAAGGACACTGAGGTCCTGGAGCATGTCCAAACAAAGGCAGTGAACCTGGTGAAGGCTCTAGAGCACAAGTCTTGTGAGGAGCACATGAAGGAACTGGGGTTGTTTAGCCTGGAGAAAAGGAGGCTCAGGGGAGACCTCACTGCTCCCTATAAAGGTTGGTCTATTCTCCCAGGTAACAAGAGACAAGAGGAAAGGAAAAGTCCTCAAGTTGTGCCAGGGGAGGTTTAGGTTGGACATTAGGAACAATTTCTTCTCTGAAAGGGTTGTCAAGCCCTGGATCAGGCTGCCCAGGGCAATGGCGGAGTCCTGATGCCTGGAGGAATTGAAAAGCTGTGTAGATGTGGTGCTGAAGGACATGGTTTAGTGTTGGACATGGCAGTGCTGTGTTAACAGTTTGGCTTAGTGATGTTAAAGGTCTTTTCCAACAAAAATGATTCTATGATTCAATGATTTTAAGTATCTTAGGTGCAGAAGAGGCTATACTGACCCAAATGTTGCCTCTTTATTTGTGCAGCATTCAACGAGCACCTTCCAGGGGTCCTGCAGCCTCACCACACACTAAAGCATCCTCCCAAATCCCCATCAACTGGCTGAGAAGTTTCCTTGGCTTACAAAAACCCTCCCAGGAACATCTTTGAGGATGGTCCAGTTTGGAGAAGAAATCAGTGGAGGGCAAGAGTCTGGCTTTGCATCCTAGGCAAGCAACCAAGGGCTGGGAGAAACCAAGAGCTGGCAGCTGCTGAAGTTTCGGTGAGCTGAACCCAAGCATGTGGCTTCCCAGAGCAGGAGCAATGGTGACATTTGACAATCCTGGCCCATTGCCTCTTGTAATTAAACCCTCTGTCTCCAACAGTCATTTGTCACCCTATTTTAAGCTGGCTGGAGCTGCTGTGCCATTCTGACGTTCTTGCTTCAAAATTTAATGACTTCTGAAATTTTCCAGAAGGCCAAGAAGTGTGGCTCCGTGGCATGCCTTCATCTCCTCTTTTCTGTCTTCATGTGACATCTCCAGGCTCTTGTGCATCTTTAAAGCAGCTTGACCAAGCAATGGGCACCTGCAGCCAAAACCATCTTCTTGGGAACTGCATCTCGAGGAGCCAGCAAGCAGAGGTTTTGGCGCTCTGGTGCAGCTTGAGGAGGCAAAGCCATGTGCAAAGCTGAGCTGATACTATTGGAATGCCTAATTCTGCTGCCCTGGGGAAGCTGAAGGGTTATGGGTTTGATGGGAAGGGATGGGTTTTGCTGCAGGTGCCTTCAGGACTTGTCCAGGGCACCACTGCAGCACTCTTTCCCTGCTGATTTTTACCCCCAGTTCCCCATGTCCAATGGATCCCAGAAGCTTCCTGGCTTGCTGTGGGTCTTGGCTTTGCCCTGACATGGATGGCTGCTCTCCGAGGCACTGTTGTTTCCTTTCACTGCTGCTTCTAAAAGCATCAGGAGCAAAAGTTCCCAAAGGAATTAAAATAATTTCTCACCTTTGTCTCCCAGTTGATGTATGGGATGGCACAGCCCTAGCCCATCAGGAAAGGCAGAGAAAACTCTAATTGGTATTTTTTGTAATAAGCAAGGGAAAACACTTTGAAGAGGCCTTTTTATCATGGGACAAATACTCTCAATATCTGATCATAGGGCAAGTACTCTCAAAGCATGGCTGGAGAAGAGAAGACTTTGGAGAAACCTTACTAGCCTTTCAGTACTTAAAAGGGCCTATAAGAAAGAGGGGGCAGACTTTGTTGCAGGGCCTGTTGTGTGACAGGATAAGGGATGATGGGTTTAGACTAAAAGAGGGGCAATTCAGACTAGATAAAAGGAAAGAATTCCAGGAGGTTGAAGCTCATCAGTGTAGCTGTTACTGTGTTGAGGTGTATTTTGGGGGCAGTTAGGTAACAACCAATCTCCAGCTGAGATGGTGAAGCTCAGTGCCAGAGTCACTGCCTCTGGTGATTCATCTCAACAAGTTCCACATCATCTCCTCTGGCTTTGGTAAGTCACCAGGATCACTGTCCAGAGGAGAGGCCTTGTTCCTAAAGGACCATCCTGTATCTCTCCATGCCAGAGTGCTGGTGCTGACCATGATGCCAGGCATCCCACTGAGGTTTGCACTTTCACACCTTTCCTCAAATCCCAAGATTTTGTGGCATTCCACAACTTCCTGGAGAAGACAGAAGCTCTGCTTTCTTCCAGCAAGGCAAAAAGGAGGGAGGCAGCCAGCCAAAGGGAAGATGAGCTGAGGAACAGCATCCAGGATAGGAGTGGGAGACCAGCTGGAAATCATTACCCCAAGGATCCAAATGCAGCCGCAGGGAGCTGGTGAGCTCCATGTGTTGTACTCCACCTCCCACACATGTCTAACCAGCTCCTGGGGCTGCAACAGCCTTGTGAGAAGGGAGTTCACTGTCCCCCACCTACTGGGCTTGGGGGTCTCCATGAAGGTAGCAGCAGCAAACATTAATGTGTGGAGCCAAAACATTCCTAAACCAGGTTCAACCACCGAAGTCCAAGTGTAGGCGTACAAGATCCCCTTGCTTCTTCTAGATGTAGCATCTGGACCCTCCCATTTCTTTTCCCTTTCAGATGCATCTTTAAGCCAAGGGGAACCAATATCCATCAATTCCATCAACTCCATCAGTCCTAAATTTCAGGTACAATGGGCAGTGGGGCATTTTTTCCAAGGTAAGGCCAGATGTTGCATTGAGCCTGTTGTGAAGCAGGAGGACACCAAATGATCACAAGTGGAAGGACAAGATGCTGAAAAAATAATAA
Organism: Colaptes auratus; assembly: GCA_015227895.2. Classification (NCBI taxonomy): domain Eukaryota; kingdom Metazoa; phylum Chordata; class Aves; order Piciformes; family Picidae; genus Colaptes; species Colaptes auratus. The sequence goes on along the minus strand of JAAWVA010000105.1, from coordinate 28,942 downwards.
ATCCTAAAAAAAGTCTTTGAAAAAGACCAAGTATTAAAGATGTTGTACAACAGCCCAATGCTTTTGTATGAGGACTTTCCCAGCTATGCAAAGCGAACAGCAGGAATGGACATCACTTGGTGGCAGAACAGATTGACCCAGGACAGAGAAATCCCAGAATCCCAGCATGGTGGGTGTTGAAAGGGGCCTCTGAGCACCATCTAGTCCAAAGCCCCTGATAAAGCAGGGGCACTTACAGCAGGTTATCCAGGATGACAGCATCCAGGAGGGTTTGGAATTTTTCCAGAGAAAGAGACTCCACAACTTCGCTAGGCAACCTGGTCCAGGGCCCTGGCTTGGAATTTCCTGGGTGCAAGTTTGTGCCCTTTGTCCTGTCACTGGGCAACACTGAAAAGAGTCTGGCCCCATGCTCTTGACTTCTGCCCTTTAGATACTGATCCCCTCTCAGTCTGCTCTTCTCCAGGCTAAACAGCTCTAGGGCTTTCCTCATCAGAGAGATGCTCCAGTCCCCTCAGCATCCTTGTATCCTCCACTGGACTCTCTCCAGTACTCCCTTACAATACAATACAATGCAATACACCAGGTTGAAAGAGACCTTCAAGATCACCACATCCAACCCATCAACCAATCCAACCCACCTAAACAACTAAACCATGGCACCAAGCACCCCATCAAGTCTCCTCCTGAACACCTCCAATGAAAGTGACTGCACCACCTCCCCAGGCAGCCGATTCCAGTGGGCAATCACTCTCTCTGTATAGAACTTCTTCCTAACATCCAGCCTAAACCTGCCCTGGCGCAGCCTGAGACTGTGTCCTCTTGTTCTGGTACTGGCTGCCTGGGAGACTCTTGAGCTGGGGAGGCCAGAACAGGACTCCAGTTGTGGCCTCACTAGGGCAGTGCAGAAAGGGAGGAGAACCTTCCTTGACATGCTGGTCATACTCTTCTTAATGCACCCCAAGAGACCTTTGGCCTCCTTGCCCACAAGGGCACATTGGTGGCTCATGGTTTACTTTCTGTCCACCAGGACTCCATTTTCCAACGTTTTTCATGTCTGGTCTTGCTGTAGGTAGGGAATCAGTACAAAATCCACGAGCCACATCTCTACTGGTGAGAGAAACTGTCCTCTGGTTTTGAAGGCCAACAGCTGGTCCTGGGAGCCCCAGACTAAAACCTTAGTTTACAATGGGAAGCCGGATTGAACTCAGTTTGAAGCAGCTCCTCCAGGTCTCTCATCTCAGAGAGGTTACAGAAGATGTGATTAGTCCACAGCCTTCAGCCAGGAACATAAAGATTGTGTGATTACTTAATACATTTATTGGAATGTGTGTGCAAAGTGTTTCTTTGGACAGCAAGATGGTAGCACGTGGAATTCCAACTCCAATTTCCACAGCATAAATAAACTCTTCCTTGGGGGTACCTTCTCCAAGAGCAAGAGTAGCTCAGCTGCTGTATCTGGTTTTCACAGCAGTTGCATAAGTTCATGACTAATGGTACCATAGCAATATAAGAAAAGGGACAGTGGGTATAAAGTGGAGCCCAGGAGGTTCCATCTGGGAATGAGGAAAAACTTCTTCCCCTTGAGGGTGCCGGAGCAGTGGGCCAGGCTGCTCAGACAGGTTGTGGAGTCTCCTTCTCTGGAAAGATTCCAAACCCAGCTGGGTGTGACCCTGTGCAACCTGCTCTGGATGACCCAGCTTTAGCAGCAGGGTTGGAATAGATCCCCAAAAGTCCTTCTCCAACCCCCACCATGCTGTGATTCCATGATATGCACAGTCAGTGGCAATTGCATTTCCTCTTCTCAGGCTCTGCTCAGTTGCATCCTGTGACAGGACAAGGGGCAGTGGATATAAAATACAACATAGGAGGTTCCACCTCAACATGAGGAGGAACTTCTTCACTGGGAGGGTCACAAAACACTGGAACAGGCTGCCCAGAGAGGTTGTGGAGTCTCCTTCTCTGGAGTCTTTCAAGACCCATCTGGATGCATTCCTGTGTGACCTGTGCTGGATTCTATGATCCCACTCTGGCAGGGGGGTTGGACTTGATGGTCTTCGGAGGTTCCTTCCAAGCCCTGATATCCTGTGATCCTCCAGGTTAGTATAGTGCTTGGGAGCCATCACAAAATCAATGCAGTGGTGTTCAGTGGTGTATTTGGGTATTCTTCTCTTGTTTTGGATCCCAAAGTGCAGAAATTGAATATGCAGCATGGTTAAATTGAGTTGGAGCTGGCAGAAAAGGGACTTAAAGTGAAAAAGAATGGTTGGAGACGGAAGAGGTTGCAAACAAGAGCCAAACAACAGCTCTGAAGGCAGATTTGACAAGAGAAGAGTGAATGAATGCAAGAAACTCGAGTCTCCTAGTGAGCGCAACAGCCCCAAACAATGCAGAATTGTTAAAACAACAAGAAAATAAAAGAATACAACAAATAAGTTCAGAGCGGTCGGGTTTCGTGCCAAGAGCATTTTCACACGCTTGAATATGATAAAATAAAGCACTGGCAGAGCTCTGCCCGAAGATGTTGGGATGGAGGAGAAGAAATGGCAGCGAGGGGGTACGACGATGGAGCTGAGGGAGCAAAATTGCTTCGTGCGGTTCCCCGAGGGGTGCCCAGCGAAGCACCCAGGGTCTGCAGGCTGCAGCAGACCTCTTCAAAGTGACTGGGGACTGTGGTATTGAGCTCAAGTGGAAAATATGTGGTGATGTATGGTACAACCAGCACAACCCTCTGTCAGCCAGCCGGCAGGATGAAGGGAATTGTTCTTGCAAAGGGAAATTGAGGCTAACAGTGGGTTGCCCTGACTGCACTCACCCACTGACATTGCACGTGAGCTCCGCTCTGCTCCCTCTGCTCCTGGCTGACGGGAGGGGAATGAGGGAAGCAGAGCTAAAGCCACAGCAAGCTGATTTCAGAGAAGGATGAGGTGTGTGTAGGCTGAGGGGTCATGGAGCAATGGAACAGGCTGCCCAGAGAGGTTGTGGAGTCACTTTCTCTGAAGAGATTCCAAACCCTTTAAGTATTGAAAGGCCACAAGAAGGTCTCTCTTTAGCCCTCTCTTCTCCAGGCTGAACAATTCCAACTCTCTTATCCTGTCCTCACAGCAGAGATAATCCATTCCCCTGACCATTTCTGTGACCCATGATTCCTGTTGGGACCCTTGAATACACCCTGTTATAGCATGAAGACACTAAAGGGTAGATTCAAGTAGGATAGGAGATGAGTAGCAGAGAAAACAGCATCCAGATGAATATTGCTGGGTGGGACATTGCAGACACCACTGGTCAGCTCCTGGCTGATGGTAGACAAAGCACAGCTGGGCTTGTTTGGTTGCAAACATTCATAGTTTAGACCTTGGTGTCTAACTCCCCCCATTTATTTCATCTGCTCAGAAGATAGTGCAGATGTCAGCATTGGGAGTGGTTGGTCCTGATGGATGCTGGTGGGACATCCTGGGCAGCAATCTGTGGGGTGAGTTCAGCCTTTCCCAGTCTCTGAACAGCAGCTATTTAATAAGATGAGCTGAAAAACACTATCCTTCAGGCCAAGGAAATCAGAGCTGTGTAATAGGCTGCTTATCCCGGAGTTACCCAGTCTAGAGTGAGAGAAGAAGCCAACAGGAAACATAATTAAAGCAAAAAGAGACAATTTAGATCAAAATTGCCAATTTGGCTCCAGTTCTGAACTTTCCCAACTGGAGGAATTCAGATCTCCAAGTCTGCTCTGGACCATTTATCAGGACAGCTTCTCTCCCTGTCTTTTTCTCAGGTAAGACCTTGGCCAAAATAAAAGTGGAGGTTATTGAAAGTGTCTCCTGGAGGTGCAGCACATGAATTCCTACAGACCCATGGACAAGGTGGTGTACTTAATTTTGCTCAGAGTGATGCCTTGGATTACTTCCAAGTTCTGGTCAATGAAAAGCATCTTGGGGGTGCGTGAGGTTGAGCATGTTCTCTAGCAAAAGAGAAGAGCTCCTTGAGCAATCCCAGAAATGCCAAGGGAGGGCATGTGGCAGAAAAGTCGGAGCAGGAGGCACGATACAGGCGGTGAAGTTTGGGACTGACAGAATGACATTATGGAGAATGTTCAGTTCCAGAATTAAGGGGAAAAAAAAAAACACAAAGCAAAAAACACTGCAAAAAAACTTTACTCAAGATGATAATTGCTTTTATGAGAGCTGCCAAGGATCTGTTGGCAAGAGGCTGGAAATGAGGCAGAATAAAAAGAGGAAAGAGAAGAGCGCGGTGAAGAAATTAATAGTGGGAGCTGTGCCTTTTCACTTCTCATTCTCCTCTTGAATTGAGCATTAGAAGGGGCTGTAGTTTGGGGGAAGTCAGTGATAGTGACACCCCTACAATTTGCTCCCCAAAGCAAGATTCAAACCCACTCACCACCCTTGCCACGTCCTTAGGGGCAAGGTAAACAAAATGACCTTTCCATAGGAGGTGGTGAGAGTGAAGCCTTGGTTGGATCTGCACACTGAGGAAACTGAGGCTCTTCAGGAATTCCCACCAGTTGCCATCATATGCCAGTTTGCCCAGGGAACCTTCACTGCTGCTCCCAGGGCGTGGTGACAGGAGTAATGAAAAGCCGGGAGATGAATGGAGGAAATCTGAAATCTTGCTTCATGATATGAGCCCAAATCATGACAATTTCGGTGGAAAATGTGGTCCTGTGCACAAACCAGCCACACGCTCCTGGGGAGCCCAGTCCAGCATCTTCTGTAAACTGGTTCCAGTCTTTCACAGGGGTCTGGGGAGTGGGAAATGTTGAAGCCAAAATCCACTGCATGGACATGACCGATGGGAAGGTGGTAGATTTGATTTCCCCATTGCAGCAAAGTGCAAAACTTGCTGGGGATGATTTGGCATCTGGTGGAAATGGAAGGGATGTCAGTGGGTGTGAAGGAGTCAGGGAAATTGTGTGTGTGGATGATCAGTCCCTGAAACCAACATCTTTCAAACTCTAACCTAGGCATGCACAGGATGTCAGAGAACAGATTCATGGAATGGTTTGTGTTGGAAAGGACCTTCAAAGGTCATCTAGGCTAACCCCCCCTGTAGTGAGCAGGGAACATTTTCAACTAAATCATGTTGCTCAGAGCCCTGTCTAACCTGACCTGGAATGTTGCCAGGGATGGGACATCTACCACCTTTCTGAGTAACCTGGGCCAGTGTCTCACCACCCATGGTGCAAAAAATGTCTTCCTAATATCTAGTCTTATTCTCCCCTCTTTCAGTTTAAATCCATCACCTCTTATCTTTTTGCAACACATCCTTGTACAATGTTCCTCTCCATCTTTCTTGTGGGCCCCCTTTAGGAGCCAAAAGGTCACAATAAGGTGTCCTCAGAGCCTTCTCTTTTCCTGGCTGAACAGTCCCAACTCTTTCAGCATGTCCTCACAGCAGAGGACTTCCAGCCCTCTGACCCTTTTTGTGGCCTCCCCTTGATTCACTCTAACAGTCTGATGTCTTTCCTGTGCGGAGCAGTGTTGTGAGCATGGCAGAAATTCAGTGGGCTGTGGATGATCCTCTGAGCTCCTGGGTGGCTTTGCTTGTCTTGGGTCTGCTTCATGCAGGCAGGTCTGAAATCTCTGGCTGCACCGAGGAGATGCTACCACTGCTGCTTCTCGCACAGGCATCTCAGCACCAACCTTTTCTGGGCAGCAGTGGATTAATGGGGTTTTAACAGTAAGAGCCCAGATATCATAGAACCTTAGAAGTGTTTTGGTGGAAGAGAGCTTTAAGATTGCTGAGTCCAACCATTAACCCAGCACTGCTAAATCCACCACTAAACCATGTCCCTCAGCATCACATCTGCTCTTTTCAACCCCTCCAGGTGCTATCTCAGTGAAACTCTGAGTAAATACCTAGGTTACAGAGAAACTGTTAGGGCTGAATATACTTCAAAGCTCCTGTAAGGAGGACCATTGATCAGGGGCTTTATTGTGTAAAGCGGGTTACTTTGTATAAACAATGCATGCCTTGCTAGGGACTACAGCCTTGAAGAGGAGCCCTGAGATTGATGATGTCTGCCCTGTGCTGGAAATTCCCATCAAAGTAAAACAAAAGTCTGTAAGAAGACACCAAGGCCGTCAAGACCTACAGAAACAAGAACTTGTTGTCAATGCAAGAAACCTTTAGGAGCAAGCCAGGAAGATGTAAAACTGCTAAAACAAGTTTCTAGTGAGTGACCTTTATTATCCTATTTTAACACTAAAACACCCTTGTAGCCCCTTGCCTACAAGACCACCCCTCTCAGAGCAAGTGCTGTTAATTTTGTAGATACTGCTGCTTTAATTGGAGGTGAAGAAGCTGCAAAGCAATCAAGAAGTATAATAACAACAGATGTGCACAGGCAGCAGAGTATGTTCATCAGACGTGCAGAAATGTGTGAAACTTTGTCATTAGGCTGAGCTACCTTTGTGGAACACCACATAGGGCCCAACTTTGCACAGATCTGAGAAAAATGCCTCTGCTCTGGGCATACATTGCCAGTTGCACACCAGGTGAGCAACTCTGCTTCTTGGATGGTGACTCCAGCACTTCTCTGGGCAGCTTGCTGGAAAGCTTGACAACTCTTTCAAGGGAAGATACTGCTCTTCATGTCCAACCTAAACCTCCCCTGGCACAGTCTGAGGCTTTTTCCTCTGTTCCTGTCACTTGTTCCACGGGAGAAGAGACCAATCCCCACTTCAATCCAACCTCCTTTCAGGCAGTTGTAGTGAGCCAGAAAGTCTTCCCTCTGCCTCCTTTTCCCCAGGTTAAACCCCAGTTCCCTCAGACACTCCTCAGAAGACTTCTGTTCTCATCATCTCAAATACAGGGAGGAGTCATCTGTTCACAAGGCTACATCTAGATGAACCTTCCTAAGTTCACTGGCACTTTATGTTCACAGCCCTCTGTAAAGCAGGTACTCCAAGAAGTCTCTGCAATAGGGAATTTTCTTGAGACAAGCCATTTTCCTTCACACTCTCATATTCCCAATGGCATCAATGTGAAAAATGAGGACGTTTTTATTGCCCTGAGGGTTCCAGCACCCCCTAAAACACCAGCCAGGCTCTGGCAGTGGGGTTCATTAGTGGCACAAAGATTCATTCATAGCCATGTGATTTCCTCTTTAGAATAGAATTCCAGGATTTTCTTGCTGCTCTCCCATAGGTCACATAACTTGGAATACCACATGCCTGACGTCTTCAGCGATGACGACAGCTGCGTCTTTGATCTGCTGCTTAATGGCCACTGAGTCTGCTTAGCAGAGATTCATAGACTGGTTTAGGTTGGGAGTGACCTTAAAGATCATCTAGTTCCAGCCTCCCCACCATGGACACCTACAGGGTCCCTCAAGGCCTCATCCAACCTGGCCTTGAACACCTCCAGGGAGGAGGCATCCACAACCACCCTGGGCAACCTGTGCCAGTGTCTCACTACCCTTGCTATAAAGAATTTCTTCTAATATCCAGTCTAAATCTACCCTCCTCAAGCTTAAAGCCATTCCTCCTTGTCATATCACTACAAGCCTTTGTAATGAGGGTATCTAAGAAGGCTAAAAGAAAATCTGCTTCATCCAAAGGGAAAATCTGAAATCAAGGTTTCTATAGACTGTGTCTAATCTGCAGGGTGATTCTTTTCCATCCCACTAATGATTTAAATAGGTCTTCTAACCCAGGCACTAACTACTAAGGAAACAGCCCCACTCATCTGCAGACACAGTGGTGCTAGTTACTGGATGATGGTGCAAGAGGATTGTGCCATTATCTCTTGTTTTGCTAGATCCTGATGTAAATTAGGGCATTTCTCATTTGTCTTTCTCCTCCTTAGGGCTTCCTTTTAACCATGGTATAATATTTCAACTATGGTATAATATTTCAACCATAGTATACATCCTTTTAAGCCATGATTATGTATTTTAAACACAATATACAGGCTTTTTAGCAGGGCCTGTTGTGACAGGACAGGGTGATGTGTTTAAACTAAAAGAGGGGAGATTCAGACTAAATGCAAGGAAGAAACTGCTGAGGGTAGTGGGACACTGGCACAGGTTGCCTAGAGAGGTGGTAGATGCCTCATCCCTGGAAACATTCCAGGTCAGGTTGCACAGGGCTGTGAGCAGCCTGGTCAGGTTAGGGTTGGACTCAGTGATCTTGAAGGTCTTTCACAACCTAAATTATTCTAGGATTCTAAGATGTCCCTGCTCACTGCAGGGGGGTTGGACTATATGACCTTTGGAGGCCCCTTCCCACCCAAACCATTCCATGATTCAATGATTCTATGATTAGATTATAGGAAAAGGACAGACAGAAGGCTGGCACTTGCCTTGGCTCCTGGTAGTCCCCTACAACATCCCAGCCTATTTTTACACCACCTAAAGAGAGAACACCTTCCAATATCAGCAGAGATGCCTTGCTGAGATCATGATGCCTCGTTGGGGAGTAGCTTTGCCCATTCCCTGGGCAGAGGCAGTGTGAACCCTGGAGCTCCCTGAAATGCAAATGCCTTGTCAGAGCTGAACTTAGTGCCATGGTTTAGTTGATTAGATGGTGTTGAGTGATAGGTTGGACTTGATGATCTCAAAGGTCTTTTCCAACCTGGTTAATTTTGTATTCTGTAGAACCCAAAGGAGTCTGCCTTCAACTTTTCCTCTTTTGCCTTTGGTGTCTGCTGCAAAGTCCAGCTCTTCCCACAGAAACCAGAGCTTCATTTTGCACCTAAAAAAATTTGCCTTTATCATTATGGCTGCCAAGTAGAACAACAAGGAGAGAAAGAAATTTTGTACAGTGACCACCATCAATTACTGGAACCAGGGACTGGTGGAGTCCTCATCACCTGAGGTTTTCAAGACTTGACTGGACAGACTACTAGGTAACCCCATCTATGCTTCCTTTCCCTGGATCAGATGATCTTCTGCCCACTGAAGCAGTGGAGTCACCATCCCTGGAGGTATTTAAAAGATGTGTAGATGTGGTGCTGAAGGAGGTGGTTTGGTGGTGACCTGGCAGTGCTGGGTTAATGGCTGGACTTGATCTTAAAGGTGTTTTCTAACCCAAGTGGTTCTATGATGCTATGACTTAAGTCAGTACTATTAGCTAATCTGGCAGATAACACAGTATTATCTTCAGGCGAGGAGGGAAGATTAAGGAATTCCAGCAAAAGCAGGAAAGCTCTGAGTGAAAGTTGCAGAAAGCAAAGAGCTGTGTTGGAAGGAGCACCCAAAGTGCTGTATGTCTTCAGGGAAACAAAGCGGATTTGGGCATGTAAAGCTGAAAGTAGCTTTTGCACGCTGAGCTGCCTGCCACCAAGATGTCTCTTTTCACTTATCATTTATTGACTCAGATCTCAGGGATAATATTTCAGCTATTCCCAGTGTTTTCATGTTTGATGAGGGTCCTTCTGGCCTAGATGGGAGCAAGTCAGACCTTCCATGAGAAAATGCTGTTATTTTGTGTTTCATAAGGCACAGTGTCACCACACAACTACTACACAAAGAAAAGCAATCCATAAGATCACCAAGAGAGGGAGAACTGAATATTCTCTTCCTCTGACCTTCAATTCTCTCTTCAGTTCACCTGTATTTTGGAAAACCAGCCATGATCAGGTGGCAAAGACGTTGGTGTGGTTTGCCTGTGTATGCTTACAGAGGAGGATAGCGGCAAGCCAGGCTCTCTGCTTCCCTTTTGCTGGCTTGTTTCCACTCAGAATTCAGCAACTGGAGAACTATTATTGGATATTTCATACATAGCAGATGGTTCTGCATTTGCTGAATCCTAAATGAAAATCACTAAGCCAGCAAGAAAATAATATTCCATTTTTCACTGTCCTTGGACTTGCTGTGGTCTCGCTGGGAAGAAAGCAGAGCTTCCCTGGGGAGGCCAGCAGCATGATTTGAAAAGCTCTCTGACTACGAGAACAAAAGGGATAGAAGAAATAATAAGTATTTCTCTGACGTGAAATGTTAGATTAATTTGTCATCTGCATGGGCAGAGAAAGCACTGCATGGCTGCAGCAGCAACACTTCTCTCTGATGTAGGAGATCAAGTACAAAGATGAGAAATCAAACCTCTAAGGGAACAGGGAGGTAGAGTTGAAAAAAAAATACCAAGAAACCCACAAAAAAAAAGGAACCTGACACATGCCAGGGAGAAATCCTGATGCAGGGGAAAGTTTCTTCCCTGAGCTAAGTAGTAACATTTTGATGGCAGAATCTTAAAGCACTACACAAATACAAACTAAGCCTTGTAATCTGGCTCCTGGGTAAGTTGTGTTACCCTTGGTCCTATCAATGAAGAGGCAGACAGAGAAAATTCAGTGACATCCTCAGACTTTCAAGTCAGATCTGCAGTGTCGCTGTGTCCACAATTCCCACCCCTAGATGCCAAGCTCTGTCCTTTCAACACAAAACCTGCCAGGCTTCTGTGAGCAGATTCCTCAGCTCTTCACAGCAGGAAGACACCATGAGGCTCCTCCCTGAACAATCCTGGCCCTCCTTTGCTGAGCAAAACACAAAGAAACACTACTTCTCCCTCCCAGCATACACCCACGTGCATATGGGTATGGCAAAATCCTGGAGGTTCAAGTGTTCATTTAGGTAATATTCTCTGGCATAACTCTAACACCAGAATTTCCCCAGTTATGCCAAATGGTGTTTATCAAGATAGTTGCAACACTTGCACAACACTCTGGGGCAAAGTAGCATTCTGTGTCCAGATTTTGGCTCCCCAGTTCAAGATAGGCAGGGATCTGCTGGAGAGAGTCCAACAGAGAGCTACAAGGATGATTGAACATCTCTCCTCTGAAAACTGAGAGACCTGGGGCTGATAAATCTTGAGAAGGCTGAGAGAGGGGATCTTATCAACATCTATAAAGATCTGAGGGGTGGGTGTTAGGATGAAGTGCCAGTCTCTTTTCTGTGGTGCCCAGTAATAGGACAAGGAACAACTGGTACAAACTACAACACAGGAGGTTCCACCTCAACGTGGGGAGAAACTTCTTTATGGTGAGGGTGACTGAGCACTGGAACAGGCTGCCCAGAGTGGTTGTGGAGTCTTCTTCTCTGGAGACTTTCAAAACCCACCTGGATGCATTCCTGTGTGACCTGCCTCAGGTGCTTTGGCAGGGAGGTTGGACTAGATAATCTCTGGAGGTACCTTCCAACCCCTAACATTCTGTGATTCTGTGATATACAGACAATTCCAACTGTAGAGTGCTGGTTGTATAATCTATTTGTTTATATACTGTTTGGTAGTCTATTTTTAGAGTCATTTAGGTTGGGAAAAACCTTTGAGATTGTCAAGTCCAAGTATAATTAATTTTTACTCTGTAGCCAAGGTAACATCAACTTATGCTTTCCAATGAGGAGGTCTCCTACCAGTAATGGAAGTGCCTCCACCTTTGCCAAGAGTATTTTCTCTGTCTTTCCAGCAGAATGGCCTATACAGAGTGAAGTTATGCTTTTGAAGAAGCCAATCAACAACTCTTGGCCTCTTGGCAGATCTTCCCGACAATGGGGTTAAACCAGCCAGCTTTTCAGAAGCAAAACGAGGATGACATGCAACTTCCAAGAGCATCTCACCTCCTCCCAGTCTGCTGTTGCTCGTGCTGCCTGATTTGCTTGTGAGGGCAGAGCCAAACCCACTAATGAAACTTGCATTCAAAAATTTGAATCAAGAAGTGGATATCTCCATAAAAATAATCACTTTGCAGTCCCTCTGGGCCTTCCTTCTTTTTTCTCTTCCTATTCTCTGGTTCTTTGGTGTTGCAATTTTCCTCATTGAATGTGTTTTCCTCAGACTGGATTTCACCCCTCCACCTCTTTAAAATGCTCTCCATGAGATGTAGTTCTTTTCCAAATGACCTTTAATTCCTCTGCTTTCTCACTATTCCTTCTCTCCACTCTCTTCCACTGCATGTCTCTACCAATGCAGAGCCCAGATCCCTCCCAGTCCTTTCCAAATCCATTCTTACAACACCACCCCCATGGAAGAGAAATTCTGTGTCCTTGTTTTGCAGACAGATGCGTGATTTAGAGGAATTGAGGCAGGGATTTGAGCCCTCTGGTGTTAAGATACCTGATAGCAGGATTGAAATTAGAGATCTAGCTGCATAGATTTCCCCATGAAGCCATGAAAAGAGCCAAAACAGCTCCCAAGGGAGCAACTTGCCCATTGGCTCTTGGTGTTGAAGATAGCTTGTGCACCTTGCTTGTGATCCTGGGTGCTGCACTGAGTGAACGAATGAGATGGATCTGGACATAGGCAACTACTCTCTGGAAACATTCCAGGTCAAGTTGGACAATACTCTGAGCAACCTGTTCTAGTTGAAGATGTCCCTGCTGACTGCAGGGATGTTGGACTAGATGACCTTTAAAGTTTCCTTCCCACCCAAACCATTCTGTCATTCTATGAACTACCCCAGATCACACAGAGCTTCTGCATTTAAATGAAGACATGATCTCTATCCTCCCTCTCCAGCTTCTCCTACTCTCCAGCCTCTCCCACGGTCCTTCCAATCTGAATTTATTTCTCCATCATCTTCTCTGCTGCATTAATTGCCCTTAAATAGAGACATCATGTGGTTCCTTTCTGCACCACAAAGGGTCTTCTTTTCTTTCTGAATTGGCATTTTTTTTGTCTTTCCCTTTCACACAGAATCCCAGCACAGTGGGAGTTTGATGGGACCTCTGCTGATCATCTAGTCCAACACTCCTGCTAAACTAGGGTCACCTAGATCAAGTTGCCCAGGACTGCATCCAGGCAGGTTTGGAATCTCTCCAGAGAAGGAGACTCCACAACATCTCTGGGCAGCCTCTTTCAGGGTTCTGGCACCCTCACGGGAAAGATACTTTTCCTTATTTTCAGATGGAATCTCCTGGGTCTGTTTTGTGCTCATTGGCTCTTGTCCTGTCACTTGGACACAACTGAAAAGAATCTGACCCCATCCTCTTGACCCCTGCCCTTTAGATATTCATCCACATTAAGAAGATCCCTCTTAGCCTTCTCCAGGCTAAACAGCCCCAGGTCTCTCAGCCTTTCCTCAGAGAGATGCTCCAGTCCCCTCAGCATTGCAGCCCTAGTATGGGATCCCTTGAGTAAATTTATTACTGAGCTACAACAAACATACTGAGGACCTAAAGTCTGAGTAAACTGTCAGCACAAAATGTTTCAATGAAGATAGTTTGAGAGTTGGTCACCCGAAGCCATAGCTGCTCCCAGTTAGCTGAGCATCCTGAAATAGTCCTGTTTGGGCCTAAATATCAGCTTTTGTTCTCCTTGACTCATAACAGAATAGCTCCATTTTGCCCTTACATGCTATTTAACACTGTTAGGAGTGTCATAATCATTGCCATGGGCAGGTCTGAGTCTCCTCCAGTTCTTCAGTACCCACTTTGAGCCAGGATTAGAGGCACACAGCTGTGAGTTTCCACAAAGCTGTCGTATACAATTCCTCTGCATGACATCTTTTGTGTGATTGAAGAACTTGCTTGCTTGTGTTCTTTGAAAGATGTAGCTGAAGAGCAAGTGGTTCTTCTCCCAGTGCATATTCCATTGCAGTTCTCACCAAGATTACCTGCTGCTGTGTTGTTGCTGATTTGATTTGGACCAATTCCTTTGAAAAATGTCTCTGTTTTCTCTAGGCACTGCCAAGCCAAGGTTTGCCTGACTCTTTACTGCATCTCTCCCAATCAGGCTTTTAACACCTGCATTAAAACCCAGACATGCTGCAGAATCCTAAACAGCAGTAATGTAAGCCTGGTAGCCAAGATGAAACCCCACATTAATGCCATGTTTTGTTTCTAGACTAATAACACCTTTTTGATGCAGGACTTCAGCTTCCTGACTCCAGGTGAACTGGTGCGGAGATGCGATGCAAGTGTTCAGGTGAGCTGCTGGGAGACCAAGAACAATCATGAAGATGATGAGGGGACTGGAGCATTTTACAATACCCAGGACCCTCACAATGAAGGCCAACAAAGTTGTTTTGGAAAAGATGGTGGTTTTTTTTACTTCTACTTGTGTTGTACTGCTCCTAATGGTTAGTCAATGGGAAAGGTTTTGTGTTAAACCCCTATCAGCAGGAACAGACAAAAGAGAAACCTGGTGGTGTCAGCACTGGTGATGGAAGGGAAGGTGGTGGTACCCCTGATGATTCAAGGTCTCACTAGTGCCCAGCACCGGGGGACAATCACTATCCTAGCCCTGCTGGCCACATTACTGCTGATCCAAGGCAAAATGCTACTGGCTTCTTGGCCACCTGGGCACACGCTGGCTCATCGTCAGCCAGCTATCAACCAACACCCTGAGGTCCTTTTCTGCTGGGCAGTTTCTAGCCTGGAGTGTTGCTCTCCAGTTAGCCAGGAAGCTGCTGTGGTAGCATAAATCCTCTTCTTTTCTTACTAATGCATTGACAAGTGGGAGATGGGGGTGAGGTGCAGGAGCAGGAATCTGCTGTTGCGCACTGTTGGTAACAACAGAGTGAGGTAGCCAGACTGACAGGTCTGTCTAACAACAGCAAGTCTTGTGTGCCTCACAGAGCTACTCATGGGTTTAAAAGTAAGCACTTAAGTGCCTATTGGCTGCACGAGGGCTTTAGTGCTTTTCAAACTAGTGAAGCAGATGATACTTCAAAGGCATTAAAAGTAGGTTAAGGAAAAGTATTTCACTGACTGAGGAGATATCTGAATAAAACTGACAGTTTTAAGTGTAGATGAGTGAATAGAGGGGGCTCTCAGTGGGATCATCTCTATAGGGTTAGAGAATTGCTCTGCTTTATTCTTTCTTCAGCACTGGGTCTCTCTGGCATGCTGGCCAAAAATCGACAAGTTACACCGACTCTGAGGGGAGTTATCATTCCACTTACCAACAGACTGAAAGCATCACTTCTGGTTTTCAACAGACCACCTAAAAGCCACCACCAAAAAAAACCCAACCAACCAAAAAACATCAGGAAAGAAAACACTCCTTTCTCCTAGATTCTGTATTACCCCAGCACGTTACAGGCAGGGTGGAATCACAGATATGAGCAACACAGGCATGGATACTGCCGTGATCTGACCTGGTACCTTCACAGGGATGAATCATCATTACTCCTGAATCATCTAGAACCAACTCCTTTGCATCTAAGGAGTCTAAAGAGCTCTGAAGCATATATAAATGCATTAAAAGATACATTTTACTTCTGTGATTAGTAATACTTGAGACAACTCAAACCAAGAAAGCGTATTTCCCCACCCCTTTTCTTTTGTCTTTTGCTCAGATGAGATAAGGAAATGAGGTTACATGATTTCCCTTTAGACTTTATAATCAGCCATGCTATTTTAATAATCTACATTTAGTTCCACTTTCTGTTTCTGAAACATGAGCACAATGCAGCAGTGGTTTGTTTGCAGGCTCCACAGGAAGAAGTTTCAAAAGGCAACAAACACAGTCACCGCAACTTTTTTGTTTGTTATTACTCCTTTCAAATGCCATGAAACAGTTCTACCAACATGAAGCTTTGTGAATCTTTTTAAAGGTAATTTAATTCCTATTCTTAAGCTGGCTATTAAAAATCAGCTTTCAAAAGTGCTTTGAAATAAGTAGACCTTTTTTTTTTCAACCCATAAGAGGTAAGCAGATCCACGCAAGCTGCTCGAGAAATCCATCACCACTCGTGGGAGTATATTTTCACAAAGCTTGGTGTTCCCCATGGCAATAAATATAAAGCTTTGGCATAGAATCATAGAAAGCTCCAGGCCAGGAGGGACCTCCAAAGATCACCCAGTCCGACCTTCCTGCAATCAGCAGGGACATCTTCAACTAGATCAGGTTGCTCAGGTTGTCAAACCTCACCTTGAATATCTCTAGGGAAGGAGCCTCCACCACCTCCCTGGGCAACCTGTTCCAGTGTTCCACCACCCTCATAGTAAAGAACTTGTTCCTAACATCCAATCTAAATATGCTCTTTAGTTTGAAGCCATTGGCACTTGTTCTGTCACTGCAGGCCTTTGTAAACAGTCTCTCTCCAGCTTTCATGTGGGCCCCCTTCAGGTACTGGGAGGCTGCTATTAGGTTTCCCTGGAGCCTCCTCTTCTCCAGGTTCAACCACCCCAGCTCCCTCAGCCTGTCCTCATAGCAGAGGTGCATCATCCATTTGAAGACAACAGGGTTCTGTGGTACACAATGAGTATACCTAGGTGTAACATGCAGTATTTCTCAGCACCACAATACAACCTCCTTTCTGCAACAAGCTGCATCATTAACACGTCCAGCATTACAAGGAGGGAAATATTTACCCTGTGAAGGATAGGAATTAACAGCACCACCAATAACTTGAGTTAAATACATAAAGACTTTATTAATTATGAAAAAAAAAATATATCAGCACCTTAATAATGCTTCAAAGCTGTCTAGGAAGGAGAGGAACTGTAGGAAATGGAGATTCTCTCTGTCCTTCAAAGCTGACCGCTTCTCCTCTGTCTTTATTAAACAAAACACTGGTTGTTTAGAGCAAAAAAAAAATCTGTTGCTATTTTGTGTGGCTGCCCCTCTTTTGACACCATCTGTGGTTAGATTAAATGCTGGAGATCCGAATCAACATCTCTGCATTTAATCTCCTGTTGATACTTCTGCAGATTGAGAGGTAAAAAAAATCGATTAGAGGGGCCTGGCCAGTTGCTCAGGTTTGAGTTATGCCAAGTGCCATCCTAATGAATTTCTGAAGTCAAATGTAAGTATGACCCTGGAATGTAGAAGCATGCATTTTTGTTCTCTGAGGTGTAATAAAAACCCAGCAAAAAAGCTTTCTGTGTGGTTCAGCGTGGCCTTAGAAGTGCTTTGCAACATAACCCTGTACCCTCTCCAGCTTCTGAAGCTGAAATTAAAGTGTGCTGAGTTTCCTGCAGGACATTAAGGGTTTTCCTTTTAATTGTTTACAATTTGCTCTCTGCTGTGCCTGTGCTTGGAGCTGATACCATAAAAAGCCACTGTCATAACTGAAGCAGTTGCTTTGCAGTCAGGCAAGCAGAAGAAACGTGTGCAAGGCTTTTTCTACTGCCAGGCAATAACTCTGTGGTAAAAGACCTAGCAAAGTTACAAACCGCACACTTTTGCCCTTGCATCAAGTATAAAATAGGTCACGGCAGAGAGACGCTGTGGCTTTAAGTATGGCCCAGCCTGAGCTGGATTATCATTAGGTTACGTAACTGCTGATGAGCTGCTTTTCATTAAGGCTTCCCCGAGTGGTGCTGGGAGCAGGCGCTGCCTGCAACAACCATCCCGGGGGAAGGGTTTCCTCTGCTCTCCTTTGAGCCCCGTGGTCTGCAGCTAGGCCAAGGTGCTAGTACAAACCATCACGGGCTAAGGAGGTGTCCCAACACAAAACATCTCGTTAACTTTCACCAGATTTCAACTGAAGTGTGTTTGCAAAGTTGTGAAAGTAAGAGGTTCAGAAAAGGTGTTAAATTGATGTGTTAAAAAAGCATCCTGCTCTTGGATCTGAGCTTTTATTTTGCATCCTCTGCGGTGTAAAAACCCAAACCTTCATGTCTTTTGGTGGTCTTGAACACAAGCAAAAAGGCTATCACACAGGAAATGTCACACAGGCAGGTACAAGGCTGTGTCTGGGACCTGAGGTGGTGGAAAAACCACTAAACCAGAGCTGATTTCAATTGTGTTCTCACGCATGCAGCATCCAGGTAACACCTCAGGTCTCAAAGTGCTCGTGTCCAGGGCTTGCTCTCATCTTGGGATGATCTGGAGAGCAAGGAATGTTCATCTGCAAGTCTCACTTCATCCACATGACGGCTTCTGGCTGTCACAGGAGCTTATGGTGGTGCTTCATCCTCTGGAGAGACCTTCCTCCTCCACAGGTAGGCAGGCTCCATGCAGGCATACACATGCTGCAATCCTGGCAACCTGTTAGTCCAGATGCCATCAAATGCCATTCTTGCACTCTTCTCCTGTCATTTGTTCCTTCAAGTGCTCCCACCCCTGGTATTCCTGTCCAGCCCCCCATTTAAACTATCACATTTTTAGGGGATAGTAAGCCCTCTTCAAGGGCTTGGCATGAAAGAGAGTCAAGACCATAGTGAGGAGTTAGGTGGAGCTCTAAAGAACCATATATACACTCAGTAGAGGCAATACTATCATCAAAGAAATTATTTATTACTTATTACAGTGCTGAGTAATGCCAAGAAGGTTTAAAGAGCTCCATACCATAAAGTTTGCTGCCTTAGATTAAACAACTGCACTGTGACTACTTCTGGCTTACAAGAACTTCTAAAAACAACCTCCTTCATGAACTGAAATAATGTCTGAAAATGGCCTTTAGCACAAGTAAGTTGTACAGAAAAATGAGCTGCAAGTGACAGCATTACACAAAAGGTTTATGGCAGGGAATAGGACAACCAGGAGACCTCGAGGCTGTTTTGATTGGTGATTCCACCACTCACTTGTTGCTTGACCTCTACTTAAACCTCTTAAACACTGCTTTGTGTATGTAAAATGAAGATAACAACATCATCAGGTTTTACCAAGTGCTCAGGCTAGAAAGATCTCACAATAGATTATTTGGAAATTAAAGTAGCTCTCAGATAAAGTCTTGCTTTAAAGTCTCGCTTACCTGGTGGGGGAGACCTTTGTTGTGCATTTCATTCTAGGGACTTCTGAAATAATTGCATTTTGCTGATGGATTTTATTTGTGTATATTTCAATGAGACATTTAATCTTGCTCATAATACGTTTTGAAGTCTCATTCATTTAAATTGTCAAAGCCTGACAGCTCTGTAATGTACTTACACCAGCATTGTTTAGACCTGCATTCCATTTAAAAATTAACTTGCAGATTAAAGTAATAAAAATGGTTTTATACTTCTTGGTGCTAATATCACTGAAAACTTACCACGTTCCCCCACCAACTGAGATTAGCTCATATATTACTTTCTCATGAGGAATTCATGGAAGAGAAATATTCTGACATCAAGCTCTGTGCTAGTCGTGAAGGCTGAGCGTTTTCTGCCTGAATAAAACCGAAGTGGGCATAGCCTGCAGAGGCAGTGGAGAGCTGGCAGTTCAGGAAGACTCAGGGACTTTTCCACAGCTCCCTTCCCTCACTGCTGTCATGAAGTGAACAGGACCAGAAGGAATCTATTAGCACTTCCACCTAGATGTGTTGCAATGAAGGGTCATGCAGCAGCATGCAGAGGCTGTTAATGTTGCCTCAGCCCCTAAAAAGAATGCAATTAAAGGAGAATCAGAAGCATTCCTTCATTACCTCGTGGATGAAGTGAGTTTTGCAGCAGAGGATTTGTCATGAGTGCACAATCTCAGGTTGCTCCTCTCCTCTATTTTGTTTCTCTGCTGCTTCCCCGCTTATTTCAATGCTCTCATTCACATGCACAGGCCTGAAATTCTTCTAAAATATGTTTTACTAAAGTTTACAATTTACTTGGTTGAAGACAGACAAAACATGCTTGACTTTATCTACATGTGCACCTACAGTTAACAGGTTGCAGTGAATATAATTAGCCCAGGAAAAGTCTTATTGATCCCAAAATGACAACTAAAAAATCCAGCAGTCAATATCCCCTAGCCCTTTATCAGGCTTAACTCAAGCTTATTCTGCTCATTCCCTTCTTGGGTGCTCCAGAGATAAGAAGGCAGTTAGGAAATACAGATGCAGGGACTTTTTCTTGGAAGCAGAGAACCTCAGAGGTAACTGTGTGGACTCTCAAGAAAGGTGTAGGCTTATGAGGAAGACAAAAATCCGTATCAGAACATCATGTGGGTGAGCTGAGTAGTTTTGTGATGTTGTGTGTTTGGCCCTTTTAAGGCAAATTTGCTTTCCTGTAGCACAGGCACTCTCAAGCTCCCTGAGGAATAAAAAGCTCCCAGGGAGGAAAACCAGCCACCTGAATCTCTGGTTTATTTTAACTATTCAACCCACTGAGGTGCTTTGCCTCATGACACATGAGGTGTTTGGGGATTTCACAGTTCCACAGAGAGGAGGAATAATGCAACCAGATACAGCCTGAATATGATAAAATAGTTGACAGAGCAGTCGTGATTGTTCTGTGTGCAACAGCTTTATGTCAAATAGCCAAAAATGACACTGAGGAGACCGAACGGTGGGTCGAGGTCTGCCTGGGACCATCTATCACCCTGTACTCCTTCCTAAGCTTCATCTTCGTGTTCCCGGCTGATCCAAGGCACATTTCAGCCCTTTTAATGACTAGATGGAGAACAATGCTAAAGCAAGATGAAGGCCCTTAAGTCTTGAAATCTTGCTGTGGAAGGTGACTGGGAAACAAAACCAGACAGGTAACTTCCAGCACAGAATGCCTCGGTGACAGCAGCTCCTGCGAGGTCAGCAGGACAAGAACATCCCGGTGCAGACCTCTTCACCTTGGGGTATGTGCCTAATGCAGTTCCCTCTATCGGGGGGGGGGGGGGGGGGGAGGGGGGATGGACAGGTCAGGCTGCCCGAGCCCAGCCTGAGTGAGGCAGCCGGGAAGGGCTGCACCGTGCTTAAAGCTAGGGAGGTGTGCGGGGTGGGGAGGACAAGGCCCAGTCGGACAGGGCTGATGGCGCCAAAGGGGTCCCAGGCAGGCGAGGCAGAGCCCCTTCCCCGGGCTCGTGGGCGCCGGAGCCCTCCCAGGCCGCGGCGGGCAGGCCCCGGCCTCCCGCTCTGTGCCACCAAGATGGCGCCCGACCCCCCCTGCCCCTTCCCGGGGGTGGTGGCGGCGGCGGCGGCGACGACGGAGGGGCCGCGGCCTCGCCAACGCCTCCACCCGGGCCGGGCCGCGGCGCGGCGAGAGGCCGTGGTGGGGGGGAGGAAGATGGCGGCCGGCAGCAACTGAGGGAGGAGGAGGAGGGATCCGGGCCGGGCCGCGGTGGCCTCCTCCGACACCGCCCCCCTCGTCCTCCGTGCCCAGCTCCGCCCCGTCCCGCCGGGAGGGAGAGCGGCGAGCGAGCCGGAGCCCCGCAGCCGCGCCGCGCCGCCTAGGCAAGGGGCCCCGGCTGCCCGGGAGCCCCGCAACGGGAACCGGGGCCCCAAGCAACACCAGCCACCACCGCTCCGGTCAACCGGGATCGAGGAGGGGGCTGCTGCAAGCCGGCAGCAGCCCCCCACCCCGGGGCCGCCCCCGCCGCCTGGCCGGGGGAGTCGCTGTCGCGTTGCCCGTTGAGCTCCGCGGCCTCAGCCCCGGCTGGGGGAGGCGGCTGTCACCCAGGCAGCAGCGGCAGGTGAGTGGCGCCCGGCCGCGCCGCAGCTGGCGGCGGGAGGGAGGGAGAGAGGGAGGGCGGGCAGGCGACGTGGGGGGAAGGCCGGCCGTGGTGCCCCGCCGCGCGGGGCGGGGGTGTGTCTGCTCCCGCCGCCCGCCGCAGACCCCGGCCTGCGGGGAGGCGCAGCTGTCACGGCGGCGGTGTGAGGGGGGGGACGGACGGGGACGGAGGACGGCCCGGCCCCCAGCCCCGGGCTGCCATGGCGGCGGGCGGAGCGCAGAGGGGCGCCGCGGCCTCCCCTCGCCTGCCCTCCCTCCTTCCTTCCCCCCGCGGGGGGCTGAGGAGGGCCGCCCCGGGGGGACCCAGCGCGGCGGAGCCCCTCCCGCCTCGGGCGGTTAAATCCTACCTCTCCTCTTCCTAAATACTCCCCCCTCATTATTATTAATTTAAAGTTGATTTTAAAAGTGAAAAAACAGTTTTCCTCCTCACAACCCCAGTCCCCGTCCGTTCCCCCCTCCAGCCCCTTCACGGCTGGAAGATGGCTGAGGGGACATTCGCGGACCACCCCCCTACCTCGGGCAGGGAAGACGCTCCGTTTAGTGGCGTTTTAGGTGACAGCTCTTTGTCTGCGTGTGGCATCATGTGTTCCCCCACCCATGTATATGTGTCTATGTCCCCCCCGCCCTCCTCCCAAACATGCCTCCTAAACCCAGCGGGGAGATTCTGGCTGTCAGCAGGGGCAAGTAAGTTCAGCGCTAAGGCAAGCAGTTGGTAGGTCAGGGACAGCTGGAGGTGGCCATGAGGTACCAACTGGGGTTTGGGGCCACCGGAGCTGGGTTGTCAAGGCAAGGTGTGCGGGGAAGGAGGCACCTCAGGGGGGTGTCCGGAGGCTTCCAGGCTTGGAGGGGGTCTTTGCGGGGGCTGGCAGCAAAGCTGGTTTCCACCTTCTTGCTCCTGGCAGAGTGCTTTCCCCAAATTTGCCTCTTTTCTCTCTTAGAGACACGGACCAGCAGCAGATTGCAAATAGTCCTGAATACCTGATGGTGCATATGCAAGTGGTAGCCCTGGTTTGTGCAGCGGGGGGGCTGTGGCTGCTGAAAGATGACATTTAGTGGTAGAAAAATCTGTTGCGGAAAAGCTGCTTCCTTCCGATGTAGGTTGCTCGGTACTCTCAAGTCCTCCAGTTTCCTAGGTGCATTTTGACCTTTTGGTGGCTGATCATGCACATTGGGTAGCAATTTCCCTTTTTTTGTCTTTCTTCCCTTCCCCCCCCCCCCCCCCACTTAAAGAGCATGTTTGCAAAGGTGGGAAGGTGTGGAGCACCATTTGGGGCTGTTACTTGCTTTTGCTTCGTCAGCCTACAGTGGCTATCAGTTTTCACTCCCCAAATACAGCATAGCCAAAAAAACCCAAACAAACCAAACCAAAACCAACCCCCCCCCCCCAAAAAAAAACAACACCCAAAAAAAACCAAAATAAAAAAACAACCAAAGACAAACAGGAAGAAAAAAAAAAAAAAAAAAAAAAGAAAGGAGGGGGAAAAAGAGTGACACAGCAAAGTATATTAAACTAGGAGGTTGGACTCAGGTGGGTGGTGCTTTTGTGTTCTCTCTGTCTCATAGTCTTGGAGTTGCTGAAAAAAATAACCACTCTGTTTGTGTGGGCTAGGAAGATACACAAATGTGTGTGTATGTATCTACATAGGGAGTAGGATACCTGGGGAGCTCTAGTAGTAAGATAATTAATATATATGATGATAAACTTGTTTGCTCTTCTGGAAATGTGTCGTCCTGTTGCAGAGGGGCATGAGGTTGTGAGAGGTTGCTATCTGACTACACAACATTTTAGTAAAGGTGTGGATGTGTGTTCTGAACTCCGCAGTGGCCATCAGCTTTCCCGGACAAGAGAAAGTAACAAGTGTATACTTGTGTGGAAGTATACATAGTAAGTGGTGTCTCTGTGGCTATATAGAGAGGGCCTCTGGCAGAGAAACACTGTAAAACAATGTGAAGCCAGCGGTGAGTAGTCTCACATCCACAGCTTTGCAGAGCTGTTTTGTGAAAACGATTAAAGTTCAAGTTGCCACTTCAGGGGACAAACAGCTCTTGATGGTAGATAATAAACAGTAGTAACTTTGGCAGTGCTGCACCTGGCTCCAAGCCGATGGGCATGGTGAAATGTTAAATCTCAGCTTATTTGCTCAAGATGGGTATCTGTTGTTTGGAACCTGTTGCCAAACAATATGGAAGCCCAAATCCTCGCTTCCAAAACGAATCGGCTTCCTCTGAGGCACGAGGTTTGGGCTCCTCAGAGGCAGACCCTTTCCTTCTTCTTCAACACGGGCTGAGTTGGTTTTGAGTGTGCATGTTTTCCCCGAGCCTTTCCCACTGATAACACTCCCGAGTCAGGCTCACAACTGCATGACTAATCCATACAATTAGGCATACGCTTCCACTGGAGATTTACTGGGGCAGTGTCGCTGTCAGCTTGGGAACATGTGCCCTCCGTTGACTTTGTCTTGGATCTCTTGGCATGGCTGTGGGTGGGCTGTTAGAAATATTTGAAGGCTTTAGGATTGTTAGGCTTGCTTGACTATATCCTTAATTGTATCCTGGGCTGCATCAAAAGTAATGTGGCCAGCAGGTTCACGGAGGGGATTCTCTACAGTGCTCTTGTGAGACCCCACCTGGAGTACCATGTCCAGCTTTGGAGCTCTGAGCAAAGAAGGATAGAGAACTGTTAGAGCAGGTCCAGAAAAAGTCTACAGAGATGATCGGAGGGCTGGAGCACCTCTTCTGTAAAGACAGGCTGAGAGGGTCAGAGTTGTTCATCCTGGAGAAGAGAAGGCTCCTGGCAGACCTTAGAGCAGCCTTCCTGTATTTGAAGGGGGCCTATAGGATAGCTGGATAGGGACTTTTTACAAAGACATGTAGTGACAGGACAAGGGGTAGTGGCTTCAAACTGGAAGCAGCTAGATTTAGATGAGACATTAGGGAGAAATTCTTCCCCATGAGAGTCATGAAGCACTGGAGAGGTTGCCCAGAGAAGTTATGGAGACTGCAACTCTGGAAGTGTTCAAAGCCAGGTTGGATGGGGCCTTGAGCAATGTGGTGTAGTAGGAGGAGGTGGCCCTGCCCGCGGCAGGGTGGTTGGAATCTTTTTAAGATTCCTTCCAACCCAAACCTTTCTACGATATAAGCACATTTTCAAGGAGCAAATCTGCTGGAGATCAGCTTGTTGCTGGCTAATGTGAGTGGGATAGTTTGCATGAGACTTTACAGGGGTTGTCAGAAATGAAGGTGTGAGTGCTACTGCTAAAAATACCCTGTCTCCTGCATAAATAGTTTGCCAGTTGAAAACCAGTATATTCTGTATAAGGAAACTATTTATGTGACGAGTTATTCTTGTTTTGCTCAGTTGACTCTGTTTCTTTGAAGCGTGGTTCTTATCTCCTTGATCAAAGAGGAGGATAAAAAAATAAATGTTTTTTTAAAGTTAGATTCTGCCTTTAAAGACAGGGTTTTAAGCAGGAGGGCTTGGACTAACAGGTAAATATTTTAACCAGGTATTCCTGAAAGGCCAGCATGGTGTACAATACCCTGTAGGATGTGGCCGCTGCTTCTGCAGATGAGCTTTAATTGCTGGCAGAGACAAATAAGCAGTTTTACTGGTGATTCCATGTTGTTTGTGTTGCTGCTGTCTCCAGGAGCCCCACACATGGACTGGGTTTGGAGTGGGGTAGGAGTGATACAAAAATGGAGTGGAATCATAGAATAGTTTCAATGGAAGAGACCTTAAAGACCACCTGGTTCCAAGCCCTCTGTCATAGGCAGGGACACCTCCTGCTACACCAGGTTGCTCAAGGCCCCATCCAACCCGGTTTTGAACAATTCCAGGGTTGCAGCCTTCACAACTTCTCAGGGCAGCCTCTTCTAGTGCCTCACCACTCTGATGGGGGAAAATTTCTCCTAATGTGAAGAAAATGTGGAAGTGAACTCCCAGAACTTCCAGCCTAAACTTAAAGAGGTAAAGGAACAGAGTTGTGACAGGGAAGCAGCTGTGTGGTGGCAAGCAGCAGGAGAGTTGTAGTCACAGCATACTGGCAGCCAGCCTATTGAGGGTTTTGGGGGATTCTTAGAAACATTGCAGTGACCCAGTGCTTTATGGTCTGTTGAAAGGTGTCTGCCTGCTGTCATGCTGCCAATGCCTGCCTGAGCCCTCTGCCTGCCCGCCCAGTTTGTTGGAGCTGTGGTGGGCCAGGGAGGACTCACAGGAGAAGCCCGGAGCTTTAACCTCTTCCCTTGACGCAGCAGGATCTGAGTAGGATGTTTGCCTGTAGCTGCAATATGAAAAATTATAGCTTGCTTGTAAAGGGCTTCAACTCTTTGCATACCAAGCCTTGTACATGTGAGTCAAGGTGATGCAGAACAGGTTTTTACCACGTTGGCAGCAGCGCCATGTAAAGCTGACCATTTGAAATGCTGCGGCTTTGCTGTGGGACAAATTCAAAAGCACTTGGAGGCCTGGTCTGGGTCTAAAGGATGTGTCAGCACCACGCTCTTTACTTGGGCTCCTGTCATTTACAAAGGGAAAAAACAAACCAAAAAGCAAACTGCTGAACTGGTTTGGAGGTTCTTGAAGCCTGAACTAATTTACCTGGCTAGGAATGTAGGTTAGAAACTAGGCTTTGGGCTAGTGCCAGTATGCTCCACAGGGAGAACTCCAGCTAAATAGCTTCTGCACTGATAATCCTGCAATACTCTTCCTACTGTTTCCCCTGAAAAGATAGGTAGGTCCTCATGCTGTTGACCCAATTGATTGGGAAGCAGTTCCAGCGCATCTCAGCACAAGGAGCAGAGCAGGGATGTTTCCTTCTGATACTGTTGGGTGAGCGGGGAAAAAAGCGAGGATGGGGTTTTGTGCGCGCGGCTTGCGGTGAGAATCCTCACCCAAGTGCTCAGTTCAAGGGACAAGGTTGTGTGGCTTAAACTAGGTAGATTGTTAAATCTGTGCATAGATATTCTTCAATCTGTTTAAACCTGCTTACTGGTTTATTATGTTTGTAAAGCTGGGACAAGCTATCCTGGCAGTCATGTTCAGTGTGTGTCCACCCAGAGATTTGCCTTGGTTCAGTGCAGCTGATGCAAGCTGGTGAGTTACAGGAAGGCGATCTAGGAGAGGAAAACTACAGTGAAGATATAAATGGACACTTTGCTGCCTTGCCTTGGTTAGTGGACTCTATGCTATCCATATTTTGCTCTAAGGGTCTTTTTTAAGCTGATGGGTGGAGGGGCTTTTTGCCGCGTTTGTGTCTTTCTGCAGAGGGAAAAGATCACAGAAACCACAGAGTGTTTGGGGTTGGAAGGGACCTCTAGAGATCATCTAGTCCAACCTCCCTGCCAAAGCAGATCTTTAAGCTTTACTTCATGTTTGAAGCAAGTGTCAGAAATGTCCTGGTCAAGGCTGATCCTGCAACTAGCTATTTTGGAACAGAAATTATTAAAATGTCTATTTTGAGCTGTTTGTGTTTATTTTGTGTTTATTTTTAATTATACACCATGAAGCATGCTAAAACAAGATCAAAACTATTCTTTGGCTTAATTTCAACCACCACCCTCTCCTCCTCCCTCCTTTTTTCCCCTCAAATATAAATCTGAAATCTCAAAGATCTCATTTTTTGGGGGGTTCCAGAGTCTGAAGACTTTAAAACCAAGGCAGTATGCTTGGCAAGACAAGAAGTAGGCTTGTTTCTTGTATTCCTGTGATGAAATTATGAATGAGGAACTATTCAAAATCCAAACAAATCAGTAGCATTCCTACATCCTACAATCCAGACCCTGCTAGTGAATGGGGGGGGGAATAAATTTAGGTCACATACTACCCTGGGACTGCATAATACTAAATAGTAGTGCTCATATCAAAATGGTGAGATGTGTTAAAGTTGTACACCTATTGTTTATGATTTCTGCTGTATGCAGCACATACTGTCTTTGAAAATAAGGGTTTGGGGAGGGGAGAGAGATTCCAGCCCACATCCAGCAGTTTTTAGAGTAGCATTTGCAGTTTCAATAATAATAATAGCTAAAAAAGTTCGTTTGTAATCTTTCAGTGAAACTTCACTGAGAGTTTAACAATGAAAATGAAATAACTTTTTCTATTTTATTTCTCCTTTTCTTGTGTAACTCACATATTGAAGGAATAGGAGAGAAAAGCCCTGAGTGTTTCAGACCACTCAGTCAGACCCCATGTTTTAATTGTACACGAAATCGTGCAGCTTGGACTTCTGAACTTCACCTAAGACATGGGGCAGTGGGCAC
The DNA here is from genome assembly GCA_015227895.2 of Colaptes auratus. Classification (NCBI taxonomy): domain Eukaryota; kingdom Metazoa; phylum Chordata; class Aves; order Piciformes; family Picidae; genus Colaptes; species Colaptes auratus. The sequence continues at coordinate 1,434 of JAAWVA010000105.1, read as the reverse complement.
AGACTGGAACGCAGGAAGTTCCACCTAAACACAAGAAAAAACTTCTTTCCTGTGGGGGTGCCTGAAGCCAAGACCAGGCTGCCCAGAGACATTGTGGAGGCTCCTTCACTGGAGAGAGTCCAAACCCTCCTGGGCATGATCCTGGTCAACCTGCTCTGGATCATCCTTCTTTATCAGAGGTGTAGAACTAGATGATCTCCAGAGATCCCTTCCAAACCCTACTATGCTGGGATTCTGTGTGATGATTTCTTAGGAATACCATCCTACCTACCTTCCCTCTCTCTTTCTCTTATACAACTATGAAGGGAGGTTGTAGCCAGGAGGGGATTGGTCTCTTCTCCCAGGCAAGCAGCACCAGAACGAGAGGACACAGTCTCAAGCTGTGCGGGGGAAGTTTAGGTTGAGGTGAGGAGAAAGTTCTTCACAGAGAGAGTTGTTAGCTGTTGGAATGGGCAGCCCAGGGAGGTTGTGGAGTCACTGTCCCTGGAGGTGTTCAAGAGGGGATTGGACGTGGCACTTGGTGCCATGGTCCAGTAGTCATGTGGTGTTGGGTGACGGTTGGAACTGATGATCTTTGAGGTCTTTTCCAACCTTATTGATTCTATGATTCTCTCCCAGAGCCTGTATTTTGCTCTTAATCTGAGACTTTGCATCCAGCTTATGTTGACATACTTCAGAGATCTTGATTAAGTAGAGAGCTGAAGGTTTAGTGGAAGTGCTAGTCAGACTCTGCCTTTGAAGTTGGGTTTTCTTTTTAAACAAAAGTCTGACTAACCTGAAAAAAGATTTCTGACACGTGCTTGTGACCGGTTATTTTAAACCATACTGGAAAAAAACTGTGTGTGTGAAAAAAACAACTAGCTACAGTTAAAACTGTTGTACTGGGTGTGTAAGCTTGATCCCTCTGTCTTTCATGCCTTTCTAAAGGCAATTGCTGACAAGATCAGTTCTGGGTCTTCCCACTGTTTGGTACAGAGCTGGGGGTTGTCCTACCTCCTTCTTACGAGCAGAGATTTCCAAGCTCATTTTAACAGGAAGCTTGGCAGGATGAGTTCACCAGACTTTGTTCTGTGCTCCAGTTGGAATGGCTGTCAGCTGAAAGGTGAATGTCAGACCAGTGTTGTTAATGAGGGAAGATGCGTGTTAGGGTTCAAGGAAGCTAATGGACACATTTATAGTAGAAGGTGTTGAGCTGCCTCCTTGTGTGACTTGTAAGTTCAGTTTAATAATGAAACATTGCATGCACAGTGTTGTGAAGGATATGAAACTTCAGTGTTTACAGTGTGCTTCTACCTCAACTTACTGCAAATTGAGCAGGAAGCCTACTGTGCACAGAAATTAGAGTGAAGCCTAATTTGCTTTACAGCAGTGCATGTTAGGGGTTGAGGTGGTGGAAAGCAGCCCTGTGGAGAAGGGCCTGGGAGTCATGGTGGA
>JAAWVA010001049.1:0-14470 GCA_015227895.2 Colaptes auratus | reverse complement strand
GCCTAAACTTCCCCTGGTGCAGCTTGAGACTGTGTCCTCTTGTTCTGGTGCTGGTTGCCTGGGAGAAGAGACCAGACCCCACGTGGCTACAACCTCCCTTCAGGGAGTTGGAGAGAGCAAGAAGGTCTCCCCTGAGCCTCCTCTTCTCCAGGCTAAGCAAGCCCAGCTCCCTCAGCCTCTCCTCACAGGGCTGTGCTCCAGACCCCTCCCCACCTTTGTTGCCCTTCTCTGGACACCTTCCAGCAACTCAACATCTTTCCTATACTGAGGGGCCCAGAACTGGACCCAGTCCAAGCAGTTCCTTCTGAAGTGCTGCTCTTCCAGGAGAAAGGGTAACAACTACAAAAGGATAGAGCACAAACTAGGTTAACTGTCAAGGCAGTAAGGCTTTTCAAAGTCCAGCTCTTTCCTTTTAAAGCTAAACTTATATCATAACCTGATCACAGTATTTCAACATTGAGTGGTGCATATTCATTTGAAGGGACAAATAAACCACTAAGCTGACACCTAAGCACCTGGAATCGAAGTCTGGGGAAATCTAATGGACCTTTGGACAGGAAGAGCCTGTTCTGGCTGTGCAGGGATGCTGCATTCATCTCTTTGGGCTGTGCAGCTCCACTCACCATACTGTATCCTGGTCCTCACAGCAGCTACTGGCACATTGTATATTTTTTCAAGGTAATTCTTGATATCCAATTTTGTCATTCTGGGCAATCCAAGAACGTTTTGGGGAAAGAGAGAAAGAGAAGCATCAACATTTCAACCAAACAAAACAGAGCCTGAGCATTTAAAGACTGGTGGATTCTCTGGAATAAAGATGTCTGCTCCTTTCCACCAAGGTAACTCCACCATGCAGAAGTAGAAACTCAACACAGATCCCACACTGCTGCAGCAATTCATTATCCATAAACTGTTGTCAATGGCAAAGATTTTGTCCTCTGCAACCCCCAGACATATTCTGTATCCAACCAGAATGGGTTGGTTTCCTCACTGTTCAAGCTGAACATCCTTTCTAATCGAATCAACTGCAGTTTCTGATCTTCCCAAGACCCTCCCCAGGCTTTAATGTCTTCAACCAGGCTGGTCAGGCTGAAAGAGTGCTGGCAAACACCTGGACATCAGGTTGTTATCTCTGGATCATCTTCACAAGCACTTCCTTCCTCCTCAGCCTATTCCTGGGAAGGCTGAGCCTCACTAACGCTCAAAGCAAAACTCCAAATTAAGGCCCTTGCAGCCTTCTCAAAGCCCTCCCTGGTGCAGGAGCTCCCTTCCCCAGCCCAAAAGGCACTGTCTTGACACTTCACCATCCCACCCCTCAGCTACAAACTGCGACAAGAGTCCATAAGTGTGCAGGGAACTGTGGGCAGGAGTCTAACCAAGCCCTAACCCCAAGGCCCTGGAAACCCTAGAACCCCAAGCCCTTAACCCAAGACCCTGGAAACCCTAACTTTAATAAACCAAATCCTAACCCCCAGCTGTAACCATAAGGCCCTGGCAACCCAACCCTAATAAACCCAATCCTAACCATAATAAACCCAATCCTAAACCCCAGGTGTAACCCTAAGGCCCTGGAAACCCTAAGAACCCCAAGCCCTGAGCCCAAGGCCCTGGCAACCCTAACCCTAATAAACCCAATCCTAAACCCCAGCTGTAATCCTAAGGCCCTGGAAACCCCTAACCCTAATAAACCCAATCCCAACCCCCAGTCATAACCCTAAGGCACTGGAAACCCTAACTCTAATAACCCCCAGCTCCAACTCCAAGGCCCTGGCAACCCTAACCCTAATAACCTAAGCGGGGGGGAATCTATGTGCTCTAGAAGCGGCGGGGGGCCCTCCCACGGCGGAAAAGGCCCAGACCCTGGGCTGATCCCGCTTCGTGGGGGGAAGAGCGGGCTGAAGAGGGGGCTGTAGGGGCAGGCCGTGCCCCTTGCCAGGCAGGCACTCACTCCATGGAGACGCGGAACTGGACGGTGTCGTCGGGCTGCGGCACGCCGGGCCGCACCGCCAGCATGTAGAAGTTGGGCCGGAAGATCCGCAACTGCGGGCCGCCCAGCTGGTACAGCGGGTACCTGTGGGGAAGACGACACCGCTGATGGAGATGGATGGATGGATGGATGGATGGATGGATGGATGGATGGATGACCGACCGACTGACCGGCACCCCAACACCCCACCCCACCCCACCCCCGGCCCGGCCCGGCCCGGCCCCGCAGCGACCCTGCCCGCTCACACGACTCTCCCGGCGCGCGCCGCCATGGCCCCGGCCCCGGCCCGGAAGCGGCGCCAGAGCGGCTCGCGGCGGCGGCGCGTCAGCAGCTGTCGCCCTCTGCTGGAGCGGAGGAGCGCGGCGGGGCAAGGCGGAGAGCTGCCAAGCTGCTCGCCGTGATTGACCTCCTCCGCTTGCGAATACCGCAGAGCTGTCAGGGTTTGGAAGGGACCTCAAGGCTCCTCCAGAATACAGAGAATACAGAATACAGAATTAACCAGGTTGGAAAAGACCTCAGAGATCATCGAGCCCAACCTATCACCCAGCACCATCTGATCAACTCAACCATGGCACCAAGTGCCCCATCTAGGCTCTTCCTGAACACCTCCAGGGATGGGGACTCCACCACCTCCCTGGGCAGCACATCCCAATGGCCAATCTCTCTTGCTGGGAAGAACTTTCTCCTCACCTCCAGCCTAAACTTCCCCTGGCACAGCTTGAGACTGTGTCCTCTTGTTCTGGTGCTGCTTGCCTGGGAGAAGAGACCAACCCCCACCTGGCTACGACCTCCTTTCAGGTAGTTGTAGAGAGCAAGAAGGTCTCCCCTGAGCCTCCCCTTCTCCATGCTAAGAAGAGTTCCAAGCCCTCTGCCATGGGCACGGTGTGGTGGATTAGGGTGTATGTTTTGCACATATTCATTGCATTCCATTGTAGAGTGTAGCTCTGCTTGTAATACAGCTTTGCATGTGCTTAAAAACATCCAGGGATGGGGCTTCCACCACCTCCCTGGGCAACCTGTGCCAGTCTCTCACCACCCTCATGGGGAAGAACTTCTTAATATCTAATCTAAATCTCCCCCATACCAGCCCCTGAACCCACTCTGGGTGGGGAAACACCAGCCTAGGGGGAGGGAGGGGAAAGGCTGGAGGGGAAAGGCTGGAGGGGTGGGGGAGCATCTGCAAAATAGTGCTTGCAGCTCTGGCTGCTGTGGACTGGTCTTTTCCTCATGGTCACAGGAGGAAAGAGACTCTTCCCCTCTATTCCACGCTGGTGAGATCCTAACAGGAATGCTGCGTCTGGATCCGGAGCCCCAAGCACAGAGGAGAGATATGGACCTGTTGGAGCAGGGCAGAGAATGCCACAGCAATGATGGGAGCCTAGGCTGAGAGAGTTGGGCTTGGGACACCTTCAGGTGCCCTTGCCATGTATAAAAGGGGCTTAGAAGAAAGACAGCAGAGGCTTTCCACAGGGCTTGTCCCCACACAAGAAGGGGAAGTGGTTTTTAAAACAGAGAGGCTAACATTTGGAGTGGACATAGGCTCAGAGGCTCACAGGATGTGAGGGGTTGGAAGGCACCTCCAAAGGTCATCAAGTCCAACCCCCCTGCCAGAGCACAACCATAGAATCCAGCACAGGTCACACAGGAATGCATATGGAAGAAACTGCCATGAGGGGGGTGGGACACTGGATCAGGTCGGGCAGAGTAGCTGTGGGTGCCCCATCACACTGGAAGTGTTCCAGGCCAGCAGCTTGCTCTGGTTAGAGAGTCCCCTGCCCATGCCATGGTGTTCAAGCAGTCCTGCTGCTTAGGGCCATGCTGTAGTGTTGACCCTTATGTGCTGGGTTGAAGACTGGACTGGATGATCTCTTCCAGACAGATCCTTATAGAACAAGAGGACACAGTCTCAACCTGCACCAGGGGAGGTTTAGGCTGGGGAACGTTTAGGCATGGGGATGCTAGGAAGAAATTCTTCACAGAGAGAGAGAGAGATTGGCCACTGGAATGTGCTGCCCAGGGAGGTGATGGAGTCACCATCCCTGGCAGTGTTTAAAAAGAGTCTGGATGAGGCACTCAGTGCCATGGCTTAGTTGATTAGATGGTGCTGGGTGCTGGGTTGGACTTGATGACCTCGAAGTTCTTTCCCCACCTGTTAATCCTGTATTATTCTGCATTCTGTTCTGTGATGCTGTTTGGACTGGATGACCTTGGAAGGTCTTTTGCAACCTGAAAGGTTTCTCATGGCCTATGACACCCCAGCCCACGTTAACAGAGAGCAGAGTGTGAATGCAGACACCATAAAGAGCCAGAAGTTTGGAAACACAGGGGAGAGCCATCACCCCTGCTGGACTTCCCTCCACCAGGGCACTTCAAGGATTGCCACAGACAAGAAGACCACGCAGCATGGTTCATCCCAAATGTGGCAACAGCCAGTTTTGGCATCTGCACTGTTGTGCTTGATGCTTTGCCATCCACCCTGAAGCAACCCAGTACTTCACACTTCAGTGGGGGGTTTTTCCTGTTAGATGCAGGTTAACTGCCTCAACAAACATTTTAAGGTGAGATTTGGATGGGTCATCCTCTCTGTTGCCCTGTGGCTTGTCTGCATTAAGGAAATGCCACCTGCTGAAGGCTACCACTAGCTCTGGATTTGTCCTCTTGGTCCCAGTTCTTTGAATCCCTCCCTCCCTCAAACCTTTGAGTCAATTTCACCTTCATTTGGCACCCAGATGAGGAAGTGCCCCAGAACAGCTGCCTTTGGTAACGTGCCTGTGTGGTGGCTGTCCAACAGGCCATGGGGCTTTGCTGATGATGCCAAGCCCCACTCCCAGGGGCAGAGCTGGACCAAATGAGAATAAGTAAGGATTTGGACCAGCTTCCAAGCCCTTGTGAAAGGGGGTGGTGTCAAAGAAAGTATGACAGGCTGCTCCAGAGGGCTGCCAGGGGGAGTAGGCACTGGTCATGCTTTATTTACAAAATCCAGAGATTTGTACACAGCAATCTGCAGGACAGCAGAGGGTTGGCAGCAGGAGGATAAAGGACAAGCTCAGCAGGAAGTGAAGAAGCCAGCGAGGAGTCATCTCTGTTCCACAGGGAACTTGCTTCCTTTTGCCTGAGGAAGCTGCCAGACCCCTCCAGGAGGAAAAAGGAGAAGAAAAGCAGCAGCAGCAGCCAGCACAGGCTGGTGGTGTGATCTCTTGTTGTTGCAGAGGCGTGGGAACACAAGTGATGGGTGAGGGAAGAAAGAGGAGACCAGCAGGGCTTCAGCACGCTGCTAAGGGCCATCCTGCCTGGTTCTTTACTTCCAGCGCCCGCCAACCTTGCCCTTGGCTCCAGCCTTCTTGCTGCTACAATGCAAAAGGAAAGAAAAAGGTGTCAGCTGGGCGGAAACCGTGGGGCTCTGTGACCACTGAGCGTTTCTGAGCCTTAGATTAGCTCTCAGCTGCTTTTGCTTCTCGCACGGCGGGCACGCCTGCCACAGCGCACCTCCTGACACAAACGCTCCTGAGCTCTAATAATGAGGAGGAACCTCCTTAACTTAAGGCTGGGGGAGCCCTGGAGCAGGCTGCCCAGAGAGGTGGTGGAGTCTCCCTCTCTAGAGACATTGAAAACCCACCTAGACATGTTTCTGTGTGACCTTGTCTAGGTGAACCTGCTTTGGCAGGGAGATTGGACTTGATGATCTCCAGGGGTCCCTTCCAACCCCTACCATTCTGTGACAGTGTGGAAGGAGATTCCTCCTCAGGCCCTTAGGGAAAGGCCAGGATGTGCATATGCCTGGAAAAGGCTGACCCTTCTGGAGTCCTGCATTATCAGGACAGAAGTCCAGGTGGCCTCAAGGCTAAATGGCAAGCCTGCCCAGCCACAGACTTCATGTTCCCTGCTGTGATCTGAAGTGCAGGATTTAAAGCTATTTCTGGAGTAAAATCTCCTCATTAGCAGGGAGCTCTGGTCAAATCCCCCACATGTGGTAGTCAGCTAGTCATGGAGGCAAAAAAACCTGAGCAATGCTTGAACTCCAAGAACTGCCTTTCTCTGGCAAAGGCAGAGTGGCTTCTCCCTCACACTGTGAGCTCAAGAGCCTCCCAAATTAGTCCAAACACCTTCTTAGGCTTCCCCTCTTCTCAGGGACCCCATCCTGCTCGTGGTGTGTGTGGGAGCAGTTCAGCTATGCTGCCCACCAAGGCACCCAAGGTAAACTCTCTCCAGAGAGTGTCTTCATACACACACAGGTCTGCAATCCCACATGCAAGCCACTTACCTTTGGACTGAGAAGCACTCAGTGCCTGGGGTCAGAGAGGAGCCAGGCATGAAGTTAGTTGAGTTAGATTCTGCACCGGCTCCCCTAGGCAGCACCTTGGGGCCTGGGGGCTCAGTGCATCACCAAACCTTTCCATCTCACACACAGAAGGGGGCTGCTTCTTGAACCAAAGCACATGCAGGCTGGGGGCAGCTCTTTGATATGGCAGAGCACGAGGCTGAATCGTGGATCCATAGGGTGGATTGGCTTGGAAGGGACCTTAAAGATCATCTAGTTCCAACCCCTGCCATGGGCAGGGACACCTTCCACTAAAGCAGGTTGCTCAAGACCCCAAGCACAAGGTAGTGGGGCATGGCTCTCCACAGAGAGGTCTTCTGCAGAGCAGAGACAAACATGTGGGGGACACATCTGGGCAGCCTTTTGGGTGCTGGGGCTCTGGCAGCAGGCTGCCCAGAGAGGCTGTGGAGTGTCCCTCCTCTGGAGACTTTCAAAGCTCACATGGCACATTCCTGTGCAAGCTGCTCTGGGTGCCCCTGCTTTAGCAGAAGGGTTGGGCTGGGTGGTCTCCAGAGGTTCCTTCCAAGCCACACCACTGGCTGTGACAGCACAGGACTGGTTCCAGAGCACAAGCCCCCTTCACAGGAGGGTGACACAGACTTACATGTAGTGGATACTTTACCTTGCAAGCAAGAGGGACTTGGTCTTTCTGAACATTGGACTTTCCACATGGCAGGGAGCAGAGCATTTTCTGCTCATCCTAAGCCCATCCCCGTGTCCCTTTCACCAGCCTTTCCACAACTTCAAGGCAAGAAGGGCTCTGCCTTGAACTGGGGAGCTACTTATCTCCACAAGTGCCTGTGTTTGATGCTTTGCCTAACCTTTAGAGTGTGCTTAAGGAGACTGAAAAGCCTGAAGCAGAAGGATGGGTTGATCCCTCGGGTAACACACTAGCAGGCGTTGCTGTGGAATGACACCACCCAGTGTGGGGAGAAATCTCAGTCCACTGAGCTCTGAGCTTCTCAGATGCTGTCCTGAGGGGGCATTCTGTCTTTGGGGGAAGGGGCATGAGGTAATGGCACAGCCTGCAGTGAGTGGTGTGGTAGTGCCCCTCAGAAGAGCAGCAGCCCCCGGCCGAACCAGGTCATCCTCCTGCAGCTGCACATTCTGCTGAGGTTTATCAGCCTACAGCTCTCTGCAGTAAATACCACGGGGAAGGTCAAGCCTTGTGCTTGGCACCCACAGACAGCCAACCCCCCTGGTGCTACATTCATCTGATAAGGCAGGCTGGCTTGGGGGAGTGGGAAGACAGTGTCTAGGCACCCCTGGATGGGGTGCTCGATTAGAGGGTGTTGGGTGATGGGTTGGACTCAAAGGTCTCTTCCAACCTGGTTAATTCTATTCCATTCCATTCCTACAAGATGTCACCAAAGACCACCACTTCATTCCTGGTGTGGCTTTGCTGAGAAGACACAGAAGCACAGTGAAGGTCAGCTCCCACCTGCAGTTCCTTCTCTGTGTCTTAGTTCTCTACATGCCCTCGCCCCCAGGCTTTGTCTTGCCCTGGTCTCACCTAAGTTCACTGCAAACAGTGAGAAGACTCAAAGAAGGAAATGAACTATCTAAGGACATAAAAGCCTTGTGGAAAGGAAGGTGTGAGAGAGATGAGGAGGGAGGGGAGCTCACAGCAGTTGTCCCGTGGTGTTAGTCTTGTTACACACCATTCCTTACAACCTTAGCAACCACTTGTTCACCTCCCATAAACAAGGGTTGTGTCCCCTGGGGTATTCAAAGCACCACAGTCAAGGTGTTTGAAACCCCTTCAGCAACAAGCAGGTGGAGATCTTGCAGGTGTGGTGGGGAGAAACATGATTATTATATATATATATATATATATATATTTCTTTTCCTTGTTAGCTGTTACATTCACTTCAGTTTCCCCTTCATTTTCTCAGCGTGAGGCAGGAGGGGAGTTGCCCTTCCATCGTTCTGCCCTGTACTCAGCACTGGTTAGGCCACACCTTGAGTCCTGTGTCCAGTTCTGGGCTCCTCAATTTAAGAAGGACTTGAACATGTCCAGAGAAGGGCAATGAGGCTGGAGCACAGCCCTGGGAGGAGAGGCTGAGGGAGCTGGGGTTGCTTAGCCTGGAGAAGAGGAGGCTCAGGGCAGACCTTCTTGCTCTCTACAACTACCTGAAGGGAGGTTGTAGCCAGGAGGGGGTTGGTCTCTTCTCCCAGGCACCCAGCAGCAGAACAAGAGGACACAGTCTCAAGCTGTGCCAGGGGACGTTTAGGCTGGAGGTGAGGAGAAAGTTCCTCCCAGCAAGAGTAACTGGCCATTGAAATGTGCTGCCCAGGGAGGTGGTGGAGTCCCCATCCCTGGAGGTGTTCAAAAAGGGATTGGATGTGGCACTTGGAGCCATGGTTTAGTTAGTCAGGAGGTGTTGGGTGACAGGTTGGACTTGATCTCTGAGGTCTTTTCCAACCTTATTGGTTCTAAGATCTCTGGCCTCATTTCATTGCAGTGAGAAAATGTCAGGGTGGAGGCTGAAGTGCCTCTGAACACTGAGGAGCTATCCCCAGGCCAGGAGCTGGCTGGCCAGGGGATATTGGTACTTACTGCTTCTGAGCCTGATCGATCCGGTTCCTGAAGGTGATAATCTGCAAACAACACACAGGACCAGGGGTTTTTAGAGAGAAGGAAACCTTCTTCCCTCAGGGAGAGGGGAGTTTTACCTGCTGAAGGGCTGGAACCAGCTGCCTGTGGTAGGGATTAATGCTTCCTTTGAAATGAAAAGCTCACCCTTGCTTGAAGGAGAGAAACGTCGCTCCGTGGCCGTAAATCCACAAGGCAATTTTGCATGGCAGGGGAGAAGGCAGCTAGAATTTTATGACCCTCATTAAAAGAGCTCCTGCACATACAAATTAATCTGCCACAGACTCACATCTCAATCTGCAGTGAAGCAAACCACAATGAGTGTCACCCTGGCCAGCTGGAGAGCTCTTGGATGGCTTCATCAGCTGTACGTGTCAAGCTCGCCTCCTCGCTCTTCCCTCGCTCCTCCTACACACTGGGATGTGTGGAAGCTCAAAAAGCTTCAGTGGTCTCTGGGTGGGGATGTGAGGAATGGAAAAGGAGTGTCACAGCCTGCTGTCTGGCAGAGCAGGAGGTGAGGAGCTTCCAACAGTCACCACCTTCCCAGCCACTCATCTGGTAAAGGGCACGGAGAGCAAAACGTTCAAGGAAAGCTTCAGCACCCAGAGGGAAAAGGTTAAAGTGAGGAATCCCCCGGAGAAGAGGAGGCTCAGGGGAGACCTTCTTGCTCTCTACAACTACCTGAAGGCAGGTTGTAGCCAGGTGGGGCTTGGTCTCTTCTCCCAGGCAACCAGCACAAGAGGACACAGTCTCAATCTGTGCCAGGGGAAGCTGAGGCTGGAGGTGAGGAGAAAGTTCTTCCCAGAAAGAGTAATTGGCCACTGGAATGTGCTGCCCAGGGAGGTGGTGGAGCCACTGCCTCTGGAGGTGTTCAAAAAGGGATTGGATGTGGCACTTGGAGCCATGGTTGAGTTGTCAGGTAAGAGGTTGGACTTGATGATCTCTGAGGTCTTTTCCAACCTGGTTGATTCTATGACTCTGAAGACCTCCTGAAGCTCTTTTGATGGCTGCTAACCACCGGGGAGTCTGTCCCACTGGACAGAACATCTCTGTCTTCAGCCATGTGTAAACTGCATATGGCAACCTGATGCCTGGGAAAGCAAGCACCTACCTTGCACAGGAGGAGCACCTTATGGCCTGACTTAGCATCTCAGACCTGGCCCAGAGCCCTGCACTAGCCACTAAAATCATGGGACTCTTCCAGCTCAGGTACTGCAAAGGCTCACCAGAAGCAGAGTGCACATGCCTTAAGAGGAGAGGCTGAGGGACCTGGGGCTTTTTAGACTTGAGGAGAGAAGACTGAGAGGGGATTGATTAAATGTTTATCAATATCTGAGGGCTGGGGGTCAGGAGGCAGGGGACAGGCTCTGCTCACTTGCTCCCTGGGACAGGACAAGGAGCAATGGATGTAAGCTGCAGCACAGGAGGTTCCACCTCAACACAAGGAGGAACTTCTTCACTGTGAGGGTCACAGAGCACTGGAGCAGGCTGCCCAGAGAGGTTGTGGAGCCTCCTTCTCTGGAGACTTTCAAGACCCTGTCTGGATGCATTCCTGTGTGCCCTGAGCTAGACTGCATGGTCCTGCTCTGGCAGGGGGGTTGGACTTGATGATCTCCTTGGGTCCCTTCCAACCCCTGGCATCCTGTGATTCCCTCTTTGTCCCCCTCACTTTCTCACTTGTAACTGGGTCAGGGTTCTACCTCATTTTCCTGGGCTAGAACAACATGTGCTATGCTTCTGCTTTTGGTGACTTTCAAAGTTCTCCACTGGCCCTGCAGGTCCAAGACCCAGCCTTAAAGTGGCCCTTGACACTGGCCACATGCAAAACAGGACACCCAGAGGTCAGACAATCAGGGTGGCCTGGCAGCAGTCCCTGGCTCGTGTCTTCCCATGGCAAACAGACACAAAATGAGAGACTGAAACAGCAGGAACAGGACAACACAGGGAAGGAAGGATCAGCAGGTCACCTGCTTCTGTACTTACTGATGGAAGCTTTAATAGCTGCTACAGTGGTTTAAATAATGATCTGCAGCCAAGTGTTGTTCTCAAGTGCAGTTTGACCCAAGGACTCGTGACTTACCTTCAGAGGAAACCTTGTGACTGACTGTGACACTCCAGTGAAGCACCAAAGAGCAACAGGCACCGGAGCTAAAGAACAGCTCCAGTCCTGCGTGCCCCACTTCCTTCCTTTGTCTCTCCCTTGCATCCTTGCTTGTGTCTCCTTCACTCCCTTTGCTGTTTTCACTTACCTTCCTCCTCACTTCTCTCCCTATCATCTTCCCTTCATTCTTCTACTTTTCTTCTGTGCATTTGCCTTCCACTCTGCTCACTCCTGGCACTTCCTTTCCTTGCTTTCCATCAGGTTTCATCCCCCTGGCACGTACCTTTGCCCTGGCACTGCTTTCATCCCTGATTTCCCACCTGTTTCCCTTAGCTTAGCCCTCTCCAGTATATTGGGCCTGGATAGGCATGTGCCAAGAGGTGGAGGATCTTTCCAAACCCCATCCTATTCTGCTTTATGAAGTCCAAACAATTGCATGTACAGCCCTAAGCTTCTGCAGGTGTCCCAGGCGTATCAGGGTGCACAGAACATCAGAGGTTTGGATGGAGAATTACTTTAGAGGTGGGCTGAACACTCAGTGACTCAGCCACACCCCAGCTGGACCCTGCCTCTTTTCATCTCTTTTCACAGAATGGAGAGGGAGAGAAAAAGGAAGGAAGGCAGAGGCACAAGGTCTGGTTTTCTCTTTCCTCTCTGCACTTGGAGCCAAGTGCCAATTTTATGCCTGGCACTTGGCCTCTGCCCATGCTGCAGGCTCATGCATTGGGTAGCCTTTGCTGCTGCTGTTGCACAGGCAAGTTCGTTGTACTTACAACTTGGAAAGCTCCTGCAGCCTGCAACGCATTGTTAATATCTAAGAGAGATTGAGATAGTTATGTTGGTGTTGCTCATTCCCTGTCACCATGGGTCTGTGTGGCTGGCAGGGAAAGGAGGGGGAGGTGGGGAGAGGTCCTGTAGGGTTTCTCAGCCACTGGAACCTGGTGTAGGTGGGTGCAGCCCTGTCCTGTGGCTGGCTGTTGTCCACTTTTTGCTACCATATGACACTTCAGACAAGAGGACACAGTCCCAGGCTGTGCCAGGGGAGGTTCAGGCTGGATGCTAGGAAGAAGTTCTTCTCAGGAAGAGAGATTGGCCCTTGGGATGTGCTGCCCAGGGAGGTGGTGGAGTCACCATCACTGGAAGTGTTTAAGAAGAGCCTGGATGAGGCACTCAGTGCCATGTTTTAGTTGGTGTTGGGTGATAGGTTGGACTCAATGATCTCAAAGGTCTTTTCCAACCTGGTTGATTCTATTCTATTCTATTCTATTCTATTCTATTCTATTCTATTCTATTCTATTCTGTTCTGTTCTATTCTATTCTATTCTATTCTATTCTATTCTATTCTATTCTATTCTATTCTATTCTATTCTACTCTACCCTACCCTACGGTCCTGTCTGGAGACAGTGTTCAGTGACTCCAGAGAGCTCAGTCCACAGGGAATCCCTCTGGGATGGGACTACAAGTTACACCATTCAAGTGTGAGCCCCAGGATGGGCTGCTAAAAGTCCTACTTTGTCATGGGAATGAGTGAACTGAGAGCTACTGAATTTTGAGGCCACAGTTACCTAGAGAGAGAGAGGAATGAACAAGGGGTGTTTGAGCAGAGGGTGGGGAGTCCATGTTCCAGTGGGATTGCCTTTCCACGGGCTCTGAAAACCTTTAGAGTGCTCTATTCCATTTCAGCCTAACGTCTGAAGTCCAGCCCAGGGAAATGCAGTTCCCGGTGCCCTGTGGCTTAAATTTAGCAGAAGGGCATTGGAGACCCAAGTGATGTGGCTTTTGTCAGAGGAGCCACAGAGGTGCTTTACACTTTGAGCCACCCAGTGCCATCAGCAAAAGGGCTCCTCAACTCACCTCATATTTCTTCCTCTTGATCTGCTCTGTAAAGTCATACTTCTCAGTCTCCAGCTGGTACAGCCAGTCCCACAGCTCCTTGGCCTTGTCCCTGTGTGTTTATGGGGAAAGGCAGGTGGGAGAAACACATCACATCATCTGTTTCCCTGCAGCTTTCCCACCACTGCCAATGAGACCTCTCACTTTCTGCAGTTCACATGGCTGGAGAGCTACTAAAGCATATCAAGGATTCCCCACACCCACGTTGCCCCCCCCCTCCCCAGCCCGAGGAAAGGCACAACTTAGCATTGTCCCGGGGGAATTCCAAGGAGGACCCTCCTGTCTTCTTCATGTTTCACTGGAGACGACCCCAGCACAGTCAGCCACGTGCCAGTGGGTTCCACTCAGCAGGCTGGGCTAAGCCTCCTACCTCAGCTTGTCTTCGTTCAGGTGGTCGATGTTCAGGGGCTTGCGCCTCTCCGCCAGGACCTTCTTCTTTGTCTCTCTAGCGGTTTGCTTCTTCCCTCTCTTCTGATCAGCCTGTTTAAGGAGCATCAGATAAGATCAGACTGCAGAAAGGGAGGCTGAATTCAGCTCTTTCAGTGCCAGAGCACGTAAGACAGGCTGCTGGGGATCCAGAAGCAGCAAAGCAGGGATGTTTTCTCAACTCATCATAAAGGTCATTCCCGGCCAAGCCCAGGCTTTGCCCTCTCCCTGTTGCCTCCACTGCTTCATGATTTTTACCTTAGCCAGGTAGCTGCTGTATGTGGCACCCATGGAGGAGAGAGCCTTCTTCTTCTTGAGATCATCCTCAGCTTTTCTCTTGGCATCTTCTTCCTCTCTCCGTGCCTTTTCCTCCTGTGGAGCAGGACACAGAAGCAAGTGAGCCGGGGGCAGCCTCGCAGCTGGGCCAGCAGCTAGTGGCACAGCAGGGAAGGTGGTCAGATAGTCATGGTGATGACAACTGGGAGGAGTTTCCTGCCCTTGTATGGTGGTTTTAGGCTGTGCCCAGGAAGAAGTTTTCCACAGATCTTGAGCACAAGTGGTAGAATGTGAATAGATCACCGTTGGATGTAAAAGGGGAAAACATAGAATCACAGAATTGTCAGGGTTGGAAGGGACCTCGAGGATCAGCCAGCTCCAGTCCTGCCATGGCCAGGGACACCTCACACTAGATCAGGTTGCTCAGAGCCACCTCCAGCCTGGCACATTCATTGCATTTATAGTTCTAGATTGTAGTGTGTGCTTGTACATAGAGCTTCATTTGCTTCCACCTGAGCTAGCCTGGCACATTGTGTGCTGGGGGTAATTTCAGCCCACCACACCTCGCTTGAGGAGGGTGGTCCTTTCTTCTTGGGGGTGAGGCAAACCAGGACATGTGAGGTGTTTGGATCTCTGGGGGTCTCCAATTTGATGCTAAGGCCAGAGGTGCAGACACTAAAAATTGAGTGGAGTGGAGTGGAGTGGAGTGGAGTGGAGTGGAGTGGAGTGGAGTGGAGTGGAGAGGTTCAGAGAGGTTCGGAGAGGAGAAGAGTGGAGAAGAGTGGAGAAGAGTGGAGAGGAGTGGAGAGGAGTGGAGAGGAGTGGAGAGGAGTGGAGAGGAGTGGAGAGGAGTGGAGAGGAGTGGAGAGGAG
>JAAWVA010001048.1:0-14478 GCA_015227895.2 Colaptes auratus | reverse complement strand
AGACCAGGTTGGAAAAGACCTTCAAGATCATCAAGTCCAACCTATCACCCAACACCATCTAATCAACTAAATCATGGCAACAAGTGCCACATCCAGTCTCTGCTGAAACACCTGCAGTGATGGTGACTCCACCAGCCCCCTGGGCAGCACATTGCAATGGCCAACCACTCTTTCTGTGAAGACTTTCTTCCTAACATCCTGCCTAAACTTCCCCTGGTGCAGCTTGAGACTGTGATGCTTTCTGCCACTAGAGCTTATGATTGTTTTTCTTCGTTTTTGGAGTTGTGGAAGAAGTTTGTTCTACATGAACTAAAAATGGGCTATGAAGTGAAGCCTGGACTGGGGTGCACAAGTGTAATGTCAGACAGAGACATTTAGTACATATGTGTATCTGTCAGAAAATAGGAGATCTGGGGCCAGTTGTGGCTGATGATAGAGTTCCTTATCTTTTATAGCTAGATCTGGGACACATGTAGTGTAATAGCCTGTGGAAAAGCATCAGAGCACACTACAGACTCAGGATCATTTGTAGGACTTTCTGTTTGCCTTTCATACTGTGAAGGCATTGTGAGAAATTGTGGGGACTATAAATCAGTATCAGCTGTGAAAGACTGCTGAGGAGGGTAACCAGGTGCATCCTGTGGGATCCAAAGAATGCTATCCAGATGACCCTAGTTATAGGAAAGAAATCAGAAAGATCCTTACAGAAATCTTGAAGGAAGTTCTAAAGACACTTCAAAATTTCCTGGGTAGATTGTATAAACTCAGAACAAGACCATGACAGCTCAGCAGAACATCTCAGAACTTAACAAGTTTCCAAGCAGTGATTTTAAACTGGCTTTGCAAAATGATTTTCAATTGTGTGAGCTTTAATCACTTCAAGATCTGGCTTAATTCCAACACCACTGCTGCAGTCTCACATCATTGCCCCCAGAGACATGCAGCTTCTCTGTGCACCTCCTGTGCTGGGGAATCAGGAAGACTCATCCACCACATGAAGACTAGATGGGAGCAGATGTTGGTCAGTTAGAGGGGAGAAGGGCTCTGCAGAGGGACCTTGACAGACTGGACAGATGGGCAGAGTCCAATGGGATGGCATTCAACAAGTCCAAGTGCCAGGTGCTGCACTTTGGCCACAACAACCCCATGCAGAGCTACAGGCTGGGGTCGGAGTGGCTGGAGAGTCCCAAACGGAGAGGGACCTGGGGGTGCTGATCGACAGCCACCTGAACATGAGCCAGCAGTGTGCCCAGGTGGCCAAGAAGGCCAACAGCATCCTGGCCTGCATTAGGAATAGTGTGGCCAGCAGGAGCAGGGAGGCCATTGCGCCCCTGTACTCTGCTTTGGTTAGGCCACACCTTGAGTCCTGTGTCCAGTTCTGGGCCTCTCAGTTTAAGAAGGACATCGAAACACTTGAACGTGTCCAGAGAAGGGCAACAAGGCTGGGGAGAGGCTTTGAGCACAAGCCCTATGAGGAAAGGCTGAGGGAGCTGGGGTTGTTTAGCCTGGAGAAGAGGAGGATCAGGGGAGACCACATTGCTCTCTACAACTACCTGAAAAGTGGTTGAAGCCAGGAAGGGGTTGGCCTCTTCCCTCTAGTAACCAGCACCAGAACAAGGGGACAGTCTCAAACTGCACCAGGGGAAGTTTAGGCTTGAGGTGAGGAGAAAGTTCTTCCCCGAGAGAGTCATTCGCCATTGGAATGTGCTGCCCAGGGAGGTGGTGGAGTCACCATCCCTGGAGGTGTTCAAGAGGGGATTGGATGTGGCACTTGGTGCCATGGTCTAGTCATGGGGTCTGTGGTGACAGGTTGGACTCGCTGATCTTCGAGGTCTCTTCCAACCTTAGTGATACTGTGACTAAGCTTCAGTTTGCTTTTTGGCTTTCCTTTTGGGACAGCAATGGGAATAACAGTGTGCCCTTAGCAGCTGCGTGTGTGAAGCATTTGTTGCAAATTTATAACTGACTTTAGATTAACTAGAGCATTGTTGTTCTGCTTTATATAAGGAACACCAAATCTTTAATCCTTATCTGACACCACAGTTATGTAGCAAGAGAAAGAAATTGAGAGGTTCGGGAGGGGGGAAGTATAAGTCCTTTTGTTTCTTAGTTTAGCTATATGGACACCTGTGAAATTAATATACCCCCACACAGACACACACACACATCTACCAGTTTAAATATGACACCTTTACAATGATATGTTTAGACATCTTATATGCTATGATTCTTCCTCTCTCACACTGATGGAATTGGAAATACTTATTTGTTTTCTGCTTATTTACTTCAGTTAAAACAATAATCAGGGTTAGAGTGGGATCTGTCAGTCAATCACACAGCACTGAGTGGCAGATTCTCTCCAAAAGAGACAAACCAGTTCTTGTATGTGAAATAGATGTCAGAGGGAGAGGATGACTTTGGCAATGCCAAGATGTAGAAGGAAGCATGTTTGGTCAAATGAAAACAAGTAGAAGAAAGAATTTTTTTTGACAGAATAATTGATGTTCTATTGCTTGTATTCCAGTTTCTTTAGTTTTCATATATCTCCTTCTAGAAGAAAGAGTTAGTCTGAAGATGTCAGGATTGAAATGAATATGAGGAAGCAATTATAACTTGCAGGAATGTGTGATTTTTTTTTCCATTTGAAAACTGTTTTGATGGTGTTTCTCCACAGATACCTCACTTGTAGAATAGAATGGAATGGAATGGAATGGAATGGAATGGAATGGAATGGAATAGAATAGAATAGAATAGAATAGAATAGAATAGAATAGAATAGAATAGAATAGAATAGAATAGACCAGGTTGGAAGAGACCTTTGAGATCATCGAGTCCAACCTATCATCCAACACTATCTAATCAACTAAACCATGGCAACAAGCACCCCATCCAGTCTCTTGTAGTTTCATTTCTAGCTGGACTTTCTGCTAATGTAGTCTGAGTGTGTCTTTGAGAACATCAGAATCATCAGCACTTTTAAAGTCAAGTTACTTATTTCAGTACTGAAATATGGGATTAGAAAACTGTGGGTAAATATCAGGAAAAGGAGGAGAAACTAGACCTCCTACTATATGAATCTCAGGTGAATGATTCCCCTAAAAATATTTCAGGCACTGTTCTATAAAGCTGCCATCTCTGAGGGCTACTGGACCTCCCTCTGCCTCAGTCATACACCACGGAATGGAATGGAATGGAATGGAATGGAATGGAATAGAATAGAATAGAATAGAATAGAATAGAATAGAATAGGATGGGATGGGATGGGATGGATGGGATGGGATGGGATGGGATGGGATGGGATGGGATA
This sequence comes from Colaptes auratus, assembly GCA_015227895.2. Classification (NCBI taxonomy): domain Eukaryota; kingdom Metazoa; phylum Chordata; class Aves; order Piciformes; family Picidae; genus Colaptes; species Colaptes auratus. The sequence goes on along the minus strand of JAAWVA010001048.1, from coordinate 11,171 downwards.
GGATAGGATAGGATAGGGTAGGATAGGATAGGATAGGATAGGATAGGATAGGATAGGATAGGATAGGATAGGACAGGATAGAATTAACCAGGTTGGAAAAGACCTTTGAGATCATCAAATCCAAACTATCACCCAACACCATCTAATCAACTAAACCATGACACCAAGTGCCTCATCCAGTCTCTTCCTAAACACCTCCAGTGATGGTGACTCCACCACCTCCCTGGGCAGAACATTCCCAATGGGCAGTCTCTCTTTCTGTGAAGAATTTCTCCCTAACATCCAGCCTAGACCTCCCCTGGCTCAGCTTGAGACTGTGTCCTCTTGTTCTGGTGCTAGTTGCCTGGGAGAAGAGACCACCACCCACCCAGCTACGACCTCCCTTCAGGCAGTTGTTAGACAGCAATAAGGTCTCCCCTGAGCCTCCTCTTCTCACAGGGATTGTGCTCCAGACCTCTCACCAGCTTTGTTGTCCTTCTCTGGACACGTTCCAGCAACTCAACATCTTTCCTAAACTGAGGGGCCCAGGCCCAGGCCCAGGCCCAGGCAGAAGTGATCCCTTTCTGCAAGCTTATCTGCTTGAAACTTAATTGCTGGCTTTGTAAGATTCCATCTGGAACTTAACTATTCATCTGTTTGCATCAGTGCTAGACTAAGACAGAGCAGAAATGTGCTCTTGGTTCTGCATCAGCACCAGGTCAGATAAAACAACCATGGACCTCCGGTGTGAGTGGTTCAGTTGCTCACTTTGATAACTGGTCATATGATTCCCATCTGTTACTGGTGCAGACAATCTTACTTTTAAACACTGTTTTAATCACTAAGACAAAGAATTTTAGAAAAAGAAAACAAATTCTTGATTTCTTCTCTTTACAGCATTCCTTTTCTAGCATAATAATCAAACATTTTTCAAATCAGGTGAGAAGTCTCTGGACACTGTATATGATTTTAAAGAAAGTGAAACTCCCCCAGCTGGGATCAAGGGTAAAGCGGTGCCTCAAAGTGAATGCTTAGGATGCTCTGCAGTTACAAACCTCCAGCTCATATCCATGCATGTATTACAGCAGGTGATTATGTAAAATGCCTTTTCATAGAATCATAGAATCATAGAAACAACAAGGTTGGAAAAGACCTCAAAGATCCTCAAGTCCAACCTGTCACCAAACACCTCATGACTACTAGACCATGGCACCAAGTGCCACGTTCAATCCCCTCTTGAACACCTCCAGAGATGGCGACTCCACCACCTCCCTGAGCAAACCATTCCAATGGCTAACAACTCACTTAGTGAAGAACTTTCTCCTCACCTCGAGTCCAAACTTCCCCTGGTGCAGCTTGAGGCTGTGTCCTCTCGTTCTGGTGCTGGTTCCCTGGGAGAAGAGACCAACCCCCATGTGGCTACAACCTCCCTTCAGGGAGTTGTAGAGAGCAATGAGGTCTCCCCTGAGCCTCCTCTTCTCCAGGCTAAACAATTCCAGCTGTCTCAGCCTCTCCTCATAGGGCTTGTGCTCAAGGCCTCTCCCCAGCCTCGTTGCCCTTCTCTGGACACGTTCAAGTGTCTCGATATCCTTCTTAAACTGAGGGGCCCAGAACTGGACACAGGACTCAATGTGTGGTCTAACCAGTGCAGAGTACAGGGGCACAATAACTTCCCTGCTCCTGCTGGCCACACTATTCCTAATGCAGGCCAGAATGCCATTGGCCTTCTTGGCCACCTGGGCACACTGCAGGCTCATGTTCAGGCAGCTGTCAATCAGCACCCCCAGGTCCCTCTCTGTTTGGCAGCTCTCCAGCCACTCGGACCCCAGCCTGTATCACTGCATGGGGTTGCTGTGGCCAAAGTGCAACACCCAGCACCTGGACTTTTTAAATGCCATCCTGTTGGACTCTGACCATCTGTCCAGCCTGTCAGGGTCCCTCTGTAGAGTCCTTCTGTCCTCTAACAGATCAACACCTGCTCCCAACTTGGTGTCATGTGCAAATCTCCTGATGACTGACTCAACCCCCTCATCCAGATTGTCGGTGAAGATAATAAACAGGATGGGGCCCAGCACTGATCCCTGGGGGACACCAGTAGTGATTGGCTGCCAGCTGGATGTGGCACCATTCACCACCACTCTCTGGGCTCGGTCCTCCAGCCAGTTCCTAACCCAGCACAGAGTGCTGTTCTCCAAGCCACGAGGTGACAGCTTAGCCAGCAGTTTGCTTTGGGGAACAGTGTCAAAGGCCTTGCTGAAGGCCAGGTAGACCACATCCACAGCCTTGCCCACATCCACCAGGCAGTCACCTGATCATAGAAGGAGATCAGGTTGGGGTTGCCTATCTTTGTAGGCAGTCCAAATATAACAACTCTTGTTTAGGACCCAAATCCAATGAACTCTTCATTATTTGTGCAATCATGGTTGTAACAGGGCTAGGTTGTAAAAAAGGTTCAATGTGATGTTCAACAAAACCAGTAGTGAGCTTTTTTTTTCCTTAAAATGCCCCCTTTTTAAAAAATCTGTGTTTCTGCTTTAGTGGAAAAGTGGCCTAATAGTGAAAAATGAGCAGCCTGAAGGCAACAAAATTAGAAGATTTAAAAAAAATCAATACTCCCTAAAAGATAAAAGCATATCTTGTTGTTGGGAATGACTGCAAGTATTTCCAAGGCATATCCAGAAAAAGAGGATCCAAGCTGCAAAGAATAACAGGAAACATATTCTGATTTAAAAGACATTATAAGAAAGGCAAAATACTTTAGCATTATTACCAAAGAAAGTACTGAAGTACTGATATCAAAAACGTTTTCCTGGAACAGCAGGGAGATGTGTGAGGCTTTTGGACTCTTCATCCAGTATCCTATGATCATTAGACTGTGTAGATGTGTTTAGGAGATGGTCTGATCTGATTGGTGGGGGTTGGTCTCTTCTCCCAGGCAACCAGCACCAGAACAAGAGGACACAGTCTCAAGCTGCACCAGGGGAGGTTTAGGCTGGATGTTAGGAAGAAATTCTTCATAGAGAGAGTGATTGCCTATTGGAATGTGCTGCCCAGGGAGGTGGTGAAGTCACTGTCACTGGATGTGTTTAGGAAGAGACTGGATGGGGTGCTTGGTGCCATGGTTTAGTTGATTAGATGACGTTGGGTGATAGGTTGGACTCAAAGGTCTTTTCCAACCTGGTTAATTCTGTATTCTGGTTTCTGATTCCTGCCATCTCCAGCATACAGAGGACAAGAAGGAACAGTGAGAACCCAACTCATATCAGTGGAAAGGCTTCCACTGGTTGCAGTGACCTTCAGGTTAGTCCCAAACTTTGATTTTAGGTAGAATAGAATATTGAATTTCAATATATTTATTAAAATATAATTTGAATATATATACATTATAGATAAATTATATATTATATATATCAATTATATGCATTATAGTATATATTATATATAATTATACATTATATTTGTATCTATTTAATTTCCATATATTGTTAGAATTTTAATATAGATTCTAGATATAATATATATCTAAATTATGTGCATTATATTATATATTATATTTAATTACATATATTATATATATAATGTTTAGTTTTTATATATTGCTAGAATTTTAATCTATATTCTATATATAATGTAATTCAAATATTTATTAAATAGAATATTTCTTTTCAAAAAAGAAAAACCAAAGTTCATTTGGAAGGTGTTTTTTGTCACTTCTGGTCTAAAATGTGTGCCATAATGCATGTGGCACAGCTGGTAGCACCTAAGACTCTCACTGCGAAGGTCGTGAGTTCAAGCCTGTAGTGGGCAGCAGTGTTCTCTCTGGGGAGCAATGTCCTTTCACCTGGTGCCATGTTCTAGTCATGGGGTTTGTGGAGACAGGTTGGACTCGATGATCTTTGAGGTCTCTTCCAACCTTAGCAATACTGTAATACTGTAATACTAATGAAATATTGCCCAGTTGGTGTGCAACCTGCTAAAATGTAGTAAAGACTTGTGCATTCCCTGTGAATAACGGGTTTTCTGCATGTCCCACCCTTGGTTTGTTAAATTGGTCTTATATGTCCAAAATGACTGCCTGTAACTCATCCTGTGCAGTCACAGTGACCAAGAACATCTGAGAACAGAGAACAGTTTCTGATCTCCCTGGCAAGACAGATAGTAGTACAGTTACTTTACTAGGACTTGGGACCATATAATACGATGAAGCAGCTGAGATTTATTCTAAAGCATAGCAGAGCTACAAGCTAGGGTCAGAGTGGCTGGAAAGCTCCGAAACAGAAAGGGACCTGGGGGTACTGGTTGATAGCTGCCTGAACATGAGCCAGCAGTGTGCCCAGGAGGCCAAGAAGGCCAATGGCATCCTGGCTTGCATCAAGAATAGTGTGACCAGCAGGAGCAGGGAAGTCATTGTGCCCCTGTACTCTGCACAGGTTTGGCCACACCTTGAGTACCGTGTCCAGTTCTGGGCCCCTCAGTTTAGGAAGGATGTTGAGTTGCTTGAACGTGTCCAGAGAAGGGCAACAAGGCTGGTGAGAGGCCTTGAGCACAGCCCTATGAGGAGAGGCTGAGGGAGCTGGGATTGTTTAGCCTGGAGAAGAGGAGGCTCAAGGGAGACCTCATTGCTGTCTACAACTCCCTGAAGTAGCCATGGTTGTAGCCAGGAAGGGGTTGGTCTCTTCTCCCAGGCAGCCAGCACCAGAACGAGAGGACACAGTTTCAAGCTGCACCAGGGGAAGTTTAGGCTCGAGGTGAGGAGAAAGTTCTTCTCTGAGGGAGTTGGCCGCCATTGGAATGGGCTGCCCAGGGTGGTAGTGAAGTTGCCATATCTGGAGGTGTTCAAGAGGGGATTGGACATGGCACTTGGTGCCATGGTCTAGTCATGGGGTCTGTGGTGACAGGTTGGACTTGATGATCTTTGAGGTCTCTTCCAACTTTGGTGATTGTGTGATTTTGTGTGATTCTGTGAGTACTGTGTCCATTTCTGAGCCCCTGAATTTAAGAAGGACATTGAGACTCTTGAACATGTGCAGAGAAGGGCAACAAGGCTGGGGAGAGGCTTTGAGCACAAGCCCTATGAGGAGAGGCTGAGGGAGCTGGGATTGTTTAGCCTGGAGAAGAGGAGGCTCAGGGGAGACCTTACTGCTCTCTACAACTCCCTGAAGGGAGGCTGTAGCCAGGAGGGAGTTGGTCTCTTCTCCCAGGCAACCAGCACCAGAACAAGAGGACAGTCTCAAGCTGCACCAGGGGAAGTTTAGGCTCGAGGTGATGAGAAAGTCCATCACTGAGAGAGTTGTTTGCCATTGGAATGTGCTGCCCAGGGAGGTGGTTGAGTCACCATCCCTGGAGTTGTTCAAGAGGGGATTGGACGTGGCACTTGGTGCCATGGTCTAATTATGAGGTCTGTGGTGACAGGTTTGGACTTCATGATCTTTGAGATCTCTTCCAACCTTAGTGATACTGTGTGATACTGTGAAAAGAAACACAATGACTAATTCTGCACTGTTCATTGTGGTCCAAATTGATTGTTCTATTATTTTCTACAGAAAGAGCAGAATAAGGAAAAACTATTGGGGAAAAAATGCAGATTCCAGTAAGTCAGTCAATAAGCCATGTTTTGGTCTTGTGCTCATCTCCTGTAAAAATTGCCACAGGGACAAACCCTTTCATCTTTTTTTTAAGTGAAGCCAATTTCACTTAGCTTCCTGGGGCTTCTTAACCCAGATTTGCCTCAGAATATATAATAAATACCAAGTGCAATCTGATTTAAATGAGTCATTCCTCTTGGAAGCCAGGAAACAGGAAAAAAAAGGGGAAATTCAATTATTTGAGGGAAGGAAAAAAAACCCTTTAGGATAGGATAGGATAGGATAGGATAGAATTAACCAGGATGGAATAGAATTAACCAGGATGGAAATAGAATTAACCAGGATGGAAGAGACCTTCGAGATCATCATGTCCAACCTATCATCCAACACCATTACACGTTGGATGATACGTTGGACATGATAAACCATGGCACCAAGCACCCCATCCAGACTCTTCCTAAACACCTCCAGTGACGGTGACTTCACCACCTCCCTGGGCAACACATTCCAATGGCCAAGCACTCTCTCTGTGAAGAATTTCTTCCTAACATCCAGCCTAAACCTCCTCTGGTGCAGCTTGAGACTGTGTCCTCTTGTTCTGGTGCTGGTTGCCTGGGAGAAGGGACCAGCCCCCACCTGTCTACAACCTCCCTTCAGGTAGTTGTGGACAGCAATAAGGTCTCCCCTGAGCCTCCTCTTCTCCAGGCTTTAAAAAATTATGTTCTTTGTTTTAAATTATAGAATTGTGATTAAGAGCTTACATTACTTTGAGCTGGAAATGAGTCTCAACAACATATGATGGGAATGGTTTAAAGAGTTCATTTCAGTGCAGCATATATTTTAAAGCCATCTTGTGTGAGCCTGTTTGTGTGCATTCATCCTCTTTTCCCCTGCCTTTTTACATAATATATTGGTAAGTAATAGAAGCACACTGCAGCTACAATGTAATGGGAAAACACACTGTTTATTGAACCAGATAACCATTATTAATTTAACAACTGAACCCAAACGCTTCTGGCAACTGGTGCAATAATTCTGTTTCTTGATTACTTCAGGTTTGCCCTTGGCTTCAGTAGAAGCATAATCCAACTCTCGGCGTGCAGAAGGGCAGCTTTGTTAACACTTGTAAAGAAAGAAGAAGCCCCAGCCCAATTCAGTTAGCCTGCATGCATTCTTCCCTGTTGTCTTTTAGGAAGCCATAGAATTATAAAATCATAGAATCATAGAATTATTAATCACAGAATTGTTTGGGTGGAAGGGACCCTCTCTCCTATGGTTTTAGGAAGAGACTGGAAGCATTCCCTTTTTCATCATTTTCCTAATGCTTGAGGACTGAATTGGAAGGCGAAACATGCACGGTAAAGAGGCTACAAGCAATTTTTTTTTGTTGTAATGATTTATCAGAGCTCATAGTGAAAAAAGGAAAGAAAAAATGAAATAAAAAAATTGCATCTTGAAATTGTGCCTTACCAGCTTTTTTTGTTGTTGTTGTTTCCAAGAAAGCGTTGTGTCATCAAATTGGAGCATGCACAACGCACGTTGCATAAAGGTGGCTGTAAAGATGTGCGCGTTTCAAAGCCAATCTGAGTTACACAGAGAGAATTAATTCGGCCCAGTGAGACTCTAGAGGGCATCTTGGGTATAGTAAAAGAATTAAGTGTTTCGTATGTGTCACGACAAATCTCGCCGGTGAGAGCCAGTGCAAAATGTTTAAACGTAGTTTTAAAAGTGCAACTATTTGAAAGAGATTTCTACAAAGTTGTTTCATCTGACAGGGAATATGAAGATATTTGAAGTAAGATAACAATTCATAGCGACATAATGAAAAGTCAGAGATTTTTAATACTGTTAATGAGGATATCCATAGGGTATAAAGAATGCAGCAGAACCAAAGGTGCAAAATATGACTTGCTTCTCAGTTTTAGCTGGTTCAAGTACTAGTCGATTCACACAGTGCATTTCCATCAGGGGTTTAAAACTTGCTGGGATGTGTCCAGAGAAGTTCAACAAGTTGAAGGGTGAAGGGTTTAGAATATAAGCTCTGTGAGGAGAGACTGAGGGAGCTGGGGTTGCTTAGCCTGGAGAGAGGGAGACTCAGGGGTGACCTCATTGCCCTCTACAACTACCTGAAGGGAGGTTGTAGACAGGCAGAGGTTGGTCTCTTCTCCCAGACACCAGCACCAGAACAGATACACAGTCTCAAGCTGCACCAGGGGAGGTTTAGGCTGGAGTTAGGAAGTTCTACTCAGAGAGAGTGATTGTCCATTGGAATGGGCTGCCTGGGGAGGTGGTGGAGTCACCATCATTGGAGGTGTTCAGGAGAAGACTTGATGGGGTGCTTGGTGCCATGGTTTAGTGGATTAGGTGGTGTTGGATGATAGGTTGGACGCGATGATCTTGAAGGTCTCTTCCAACCTGGTCTATTCTATTCTATTCTATTCTATTCTATTCTATTCTATTCTATTCTATTCTATTCTATCTATTCTATTCTATTCTATTCTATTCCATCCCATTCCATTCCATTCCATTCCATTCCATTCCCATCCCATCCCATCCCATCCCATCCCATCCCATCCCATCCCATCCTATCCTATACTCTACCACAAGTCCACCAGAAGTCCTTAGCTTCAAGAAGGTAGAATGGAATCCAACACACAGTGTAAATGCAAATGTGATGTCAGATTTCAAAAGCTGTGTTTTACTTTATAAGTAATTAATCCTCACACAGGAGTTTTGATGATTGTCGCAGAAATCGGAACTGCGCGCCTCGTAAATTTTAATTGAGCAATTCTTAGATTAAAAAAATGCATTAGTCATTTTGGTGAGGTTTAATATTTTAGAAGAGGTTGTTCTGCAAGGAAACAATCATTGGTAATGAAAAACAAGGCGCAGCTTGTAAGTACTTACTGTGCAAACTTTTGCCACATGCAACCTTTGTGTCTTTGCAAGGCAAACAATATTGCAGCTCGTTTGAAAAAGCAGGGCTCGCTTCACGTGGCAGACTTTCATCTTTTTATTTCAAAAACATTCAGAAGGGAAAAGAGAAATCATTATTCATGTTTTACAGAGGGGCATTTCTTTGTTGGCAACAGCAGTTGTACTGCAAGTAATGTGTAACTGACTGCAGCTTTAACTGTTTGAGTTGCTCATGCAAGGAGGAATGAAGGATTGGAAGAGATGCTAGGCAGATGAAAAACCAAGCTGCAGTCCTGCAAAAGTCTGCTCAGCTGTCCTTCACTCCTGAAACAATTAAGCATCCTAGATGCTGCCTTCTTCGACCCTGAAAATTTTGAAGAGCAAGAGTCTTACTTACTTCTGCCAATTCTCCAATCAGAGGAACTTTTTTCTCTCCAACATCTGCTTGCTTATGCTACTGCTTGAGTCAGTCTGTGAAGCTCTCTCTGCCCATGTCACATCAAAGGCTGATCAGCTGCAGTCTTGAGACATCTGAACGTGTCCAGAGAAGGGCAACGAGGCTTGGGAGAGGCCTGAGCACAAGCCCATGATGAGGCTGAGGGGCTGGGGGGTTGCTTAGCCTGGAGAAGAGGAGGCTCAGGGGAGACCTTACTTACTGCTCTCTACAACTACCTGAAGGGTGGTTGTAGCCAGGAGAGTGTTGATCTCTTCTCCCAGGCAACCAGCAGCAGAACAAGAGGACACAGCCTCAAGCTGCACCAGGGGAAGTTTAGACTCGAGGTGAGGAGAAAGTTCTTCACTGAGAGAGTTGTTAGGCATTGGAATGTGCTGCCCAGGGAGGTGGTGGAGTCACCATCTCTGGAGGTGTTCAAGAGGGGATTGGACGTGGCACTTGGTGCCATGGTCTAGTAGTCATGAGGTGTTGGGTGACAGGCTGGACTTGAGGATCTTTGAAGTCCTTTCCAACCTTATTGATTCTATGATTCTATGACTGGATTTGGTAGCTGCATCTATTCAAAACATAGTCGGACAAAAAGAAGTCACCTTTGAGAAAAATTATTCTCTGATTACAGATGATTGTTATTTTTGTTTTTTTTACATCTGGCAAGCAGAGCAGTCACACAGTAATGTGGAAGTTGGATTCAGTTCTCTTCTGTCCAAGAAGTTTTAAACCAAACTCTGCACAAGTTCTGTCTTCCTAATTTAGCGGGATGTCAGTCTACACTAAACCCAAACAAATAAAATCCAACCAAATGAACCCCAATCAGACAAACAAAACAACAATAGGACAACAAGCAAAACCACACAAACCCCCCCAACCAAACAACCCCCTCAAAAAAGATTCATAGGGCTCCTGGCAAAAATAGGAAGGAGGTTGAAGAGGTCACATTGTAGGCATCTCCATGCTACCAAAGGCAGGCATGGGATCTGTGGGAAAGAGGTTTGTTTGGGATAGCTTTAGAAGACTCAGGGAAGATTTCCCTTGCTAGAATTTAGAGAGGGCTATGTTTTGTCTTTGACTCTGAGGGGATGTAAACACCTGTAAGTGAAGGAGAGCAGTGGGCAGAATCTGGTTGGATGTGTTAAATATTGGTATTTTGAACTCTTGTATGCCTTAATTACATGCATGCCAGTAGAAAATGACCAATTGAGATGTGACACATGTGCCTTCTGATAGACTATAGAACTTTGCTGTATAAGATCATAAACGTCTTTGCTTGCTTACATCCTGTCCTGAAGCTACGGTCGAGGCAAATCCAACATCTGTATAAAATCTGTATTATTACAGGGATGCCCTTCCTGTTTGGCAAGGTAAGAAGTATTTGCTGAACAATTCTGCCTTTTTCTACATGCTACCATTTTTAACACCAGTCCTTCCCTATGCTGATGCACGCGCTGCAACAACAGCAGTATGATTTGGCATATGGGAAGTCCCTATTCTTTTCCTGCTTGTGTATGCATCTTTCATCTCTTCCTGAAAGTGTGCAGGAAGGTATCTCAAGTCTGGGTAGTTTTGGTTTGGTATTTGAATTTCTAAACGGGATCCAAGGTTTGTGGTGATCAGTGCTTAGTCTCTTTGTCCGAATCTAGGGTCCTTTCTGTCATAAACTGAAAATAAGTTCTTTTCTACTAGAAATAAGAATAAGTTCTTTGCACACTAGATGGATAATGGACCACTAGATGGATAAAGAACTGGCTGATGGCCGCACCCAAAGAGCTGCTGTCAACGGGTCCAGTCCCAGTGGAGGCCAGGGACAGCGGAGTCCCTCAGGGATCAGTCCTGGGACCAGTCTGTTCAAGATCTTTGTGGGTGCCATGGACAGTGGCATTGAGTGACACCCTCGCAAGTTTGCTGATGACACCAAGCTGTGTGGTGTAGCAAACCGCTGGAGGGAAGGGTGCATCAGAGGGACCTGGACAGGCTGGAGAGGTGGGCCCAAGCCAACCTCATGAGGTTCAACAAGACCAAGTGCAGGGTCCTGCATCTGGGTGGAGGCAATCCCAGGCACAAATCCAGGCTGGGCACTGACTTGGCTGTGGATCAGCCCAGAGGAGAGAGACTTGGGGATGCCTGGTGGATGAGAAGCTCCAACAGGAGCTCTCAATGTGCACTTGGAGCCCAGAAATCCAATCAGATCCTGGGGCTGCATCAGAAGTGTGGCCAACAGGTCAAGGGAGGTGATTCTCCCC
>JAAWVA010001047.1:0-14480 GCA_015227895.2 Colaptes auratus | reverse complement strand
TTCTATCTATTCTATTCTATTCTGTTCTGTTCTATTCTACTCTATCTATTCTAGTCTATTCTACTCTATTCTATTCTATTCTATTCTATATCTGGATGTCTCCTAATCTGAGGTCAGCTGCACTTGGGGAGCCACCCAGCCACTGCACAGGAGAGGGTGAATGGATCCAAAGCAGCCTCTTCTTCCCTGTGGGTGCTGGGAACACTGCCGCGTGGGGCCGGGCAGGATGCTTCTGCTGCTGGGTGGGTGGTGGGAGCTTGCCAGGGCTTGGCTTTCTTTGCAGTTCAAGAGGAGGTACAACATAGGAGTGAAAGCTGAAGCAGCAGCAGCACTGATTGTGGTTTTGAGTCTGGTGGCAGACAGTGTGCAGGGGCACCGTGCTCTCCAGGCCATCTCACAGCACAGAGATGAGGGACACGCAGGAAAAGTTATTCCCAGAGCACCCAGGAAAAATAAACCCCTGGAGGCCTCAGGGCTCAATAACCCTGAGATGTGCTCCAAGTTTGAAGCAGAAATCAGCCAACTGCCATTGCCAGGGGAAGTTTAGGCTGGAGGTGAGGAGAAAGTTCTTCCCAGAGAGAGTTGTTAGCCATTGGAATGTGCTACCCAGGGAGGTGGTGGAGTCCCCATCCCTGGAGGTGTTCAAGAGGGGATTGGATGAGGCACTTGGTGCCATGGTGTAGTCATGGAATGTGTCCAGAGAAGGGCCACGAGGAGGAGCAGAGGGCTGGAGCACCTCTCCGGTGAGGACAGACTGAAGGAGTTGGGGCTGTTCAGGCTGGAGAAGAGAAGGCTCCGAGGTGACCTCATTGTGGCCTTCCAGGATCTGAAGGGGGCTACAGGAATGCTGGAGAGGGACTTCTCAGGATCTCAGGTAGTGATAGGACTAGGGGGAATGGAATGAAGCTGGAGGTGGGGAGATTCAGGCTGGAGGGGAGGAGGAAGTTCTTCCCCATGAGAGTGGTGAAGCCCTGGAATGGGTTGTGCAGGGAGGTGGTGAGGCCCTGTCCCTGGAGGTGTTTAAGGCCAGGCTGGATGAGGCTCTGGCCAGCCTGCTCTAGTGTGGGTGTCCCTGCCCATGGCAGGGGGGTTGGAACTAGCTGATCCTTGTGGTCCCTTCCAACCCTGACTGATACTATGATACTATACTATGATACTGTGATACCCCAAGCAGCACCCAGCTGCCCTGCAGCGTGAGCCAGGAGAGGGGCTTGCAGGAAGAGCTTTGTCGTTCCAGCTGATTCCAGTGCTGTAATTTGAAGAGGCATAATGTGTAATCACAACGACTGTCATCTGTTCGGCAGTGGAACACCCTGGATCCTTTTTGTCTCCCGTAATGGGCAGCCCTTTAGCAGCTTCTCTGGAGTCCTGGTGGGATGAATGGGTTCAGAGCTGCTCACTAATCTAATTTGTAATGTATCAGCATAATTGGCTGTTTAATTTAATTCGAATTAACATAAGAATAGGAAATGTAATCTGCAGGGTAGCCCACATGGGGGTGGGAAGGAGTGTTGGGTGTTACTGGTCTGCACTGCACCCACGCTGCGAGGCCACCCTCGGCGGGCACCGAGGCATCACCTCGGATGTGTCCAAGGGCAGCCCAGCCTGTGTGAACAATAAACCACCCTCCTTTCCCACCCTTCCCAGGGGCTATCTGCCTCATCTGCCTTCCTTATCTCCCTAGCGATCTGTTTTAAGGCACAGCCAGAATAAAGGTGGTTTGCAGGGGGACGTTGGTGGCGGCGCCCGGGCGGCAGGCGCTCGCTCCCGTCGTCAGCCTTGGACGTTGGCTGCTCTGCCTCTGCTCGTGTACGGCTTTGATTGGCATTTTGATACCTCTGCACAACGCTGGAGCTGTTTGGAGAGCTTTGTGATTTCGAGAGGTCTTTCGGCTTGTGGTTTGTGCTGTGTGTTTGGGGTGGTTTTATTTTTGCTCCCTGGGTGGAATAAGACAGAGGCAGAAGGGTGCAGGGCTGTGTAAAACCACCTCAAAGCCCTCCAGTGAGCTGCTCGGCAGCAGCAGCAGCAGCACAAGGAGCTTGTAGGTTTGAAGAGAGCTTTAGGAAAGTTTGAGTGGGTTTTTACATAATTTGGTTAAGCACAGCAAAGCCACTTGCTTGTATACCTGATACCAAAATAAGCCAGTTGGAGGAACAAGTTTGCTGTGCAATGATTTATTTAAATCCCTTTCTGCAAAGCATGGAGTGAAATCCTCTTAAATCACTGGGAGAGAATGGATGTACCTCCAGGAGTGCAGCCCAAACAGAAAGCAAGCTGCTAGATGTATTAAATGGGATCTAACTGTCTCCTGTTGTGCACATCCTCTGCCTTTTCCCCCTGCAATACCCCAGCCAGACAGAAGCTGGTCTTGAATTTCCCTTGAACAGGAGCCAGGGGTATGGAGCTATCAGCCCAGGCTACCTAGTGGATTTCTTACAACACCTGGATTTCCCTACAGCCAGTGGGAATCTCAGGGAAACATGAAGGATTGGGGTGGGATAGGACAAGAGGAAATGACCTCAAGTTGTCCCAGGGGAGGTTTAGGTTGGGCATGAGGGACAGTTTCTTCCCCCCAGAGGGTTGTCAAGCCCTGGAACGTGGGCATGGCATACTGCAGACCCCTCAGCTGCAGCAGATTGTGGCAGAGAGCCTAAACACAGTGGGACAGAAATTGTCTCTACTCCTCCCTGGCAAATATAACATAGAACAGACTCCTGCTGCTCAGGGCAGTGGTGGAGTCCCCATCCCTAGAGGGACTGAAAAGCCACGGAGATGTGGTGCTGAGGGACATGGTTCCGTGGTTTCCTGGCAGTGCCGGGTTGGCAGTTGGACTTGATGATCTTGAAGGTCTCTCCCAACCATAACCATTCCATGGTTCTACGGTGTGCTGTCCCTGCTTGTTTCTCATCTCTGTTTGCAATGGGCCAAAGAGATGCAAGAAATGGGAGCTGAGCTTTAGCAGAGGATGAGGCTTTTCCAGCCCCCATTTTGGGGGGAGAAGGAGAGCCCCTCTCCTCTGGCAACCCCAGGGACACAGCTCTCCCACTGTGAGCCCTTCTGCCTCTCCACAGATAACTCCTTGCTCCCTGCTCCTCTCCCACTGACTTCTGCATTCCAGTTCAACCTGGGGTTTCTTTTATCAAGGCTTTTCTCCCTGCAGGCTGGGGTGAATGGAGAGCAATCCGAGTGCGAGCTCCGGGGCAGTGGATAAATAAAGCCTGCAGTGCTTAAGTGGTTTTGCACACATCTGAGGTTTTGCTCTTAAACCAAGTATTAAGTCGAAATCCAAGCATGAAACTAGGTGATCTGGGAAATTTAGCTTCAAATCCATCTGGATAATACCCTGGCTAATCAGAATTTCAAATGCTGTAATAGTATTGTGAAACAGTAGCTGCTCAGAAGAGGTCTCCTCTGCCAGAGACTCATTATAGCCTCTGCTGATAATTAATAATTTGGGATTCACACTCACAGTCTGAAGCAAATATGTTTGGCTCTGAAGTGCAAACGATTGCACAGGTGCAGGAACATCTTCCTCTCCCCATTTAACTTGGAAAGGTTTGGAAGCAAGCAAGCCACCAGAAGATAGGGGAAGCAGAAGGAGTGCCAACAGCCCCGCGTGGTCAGGGCACCGCGAGCCTCTCCGGATGACATTTGGATGAGGAGATGTGAGCCATTAGCAGCGAGCTGGAGCCCCTCCTGTGGGAGGGCAGGATGAGAGAGTTGGTGTGCTTCAGCCTGGGGAAGAGAAGGCTCCAGGGGAGCTCCTAGTGTCCTTCCTGCAGGATCATACGATCCTAGAATGTTTGGGGTGGGAAGAGACCTTTAAAGGGTCATCCAGTCCATCCCCCCTGCAGTCAGCAGGGACAGCTGCAAGCAGAGCAGGTTACTCAGGGCCCAAACCAACCTCACCTGAAATGGTGCCACCTCTCTGGGTGACCCGGGCCAGGGTCTCACCACCCTCAGTGTCAAACAGTTCTTCCTTCTCTCCAGTCTAAATCTCCCTCTTCAGTTTCCAACCATCACTCCTTGTCCTGTCACAGCAGGACCTGCTCAAAACTCTGTCCCCAGCTTTCTGACCACCACTTTAAGCACTGAAAGGCCACCAGAAGATCTTCCTGGAGCCTTCACTTTTGCAGGTTGAACAACCCCAACTCTCTCAGCCTGGCCTCACAGCAGAGGGCTTCCAGCCCTCCCAGCATTGCCATGTCCTGCTCTGGTCCAGCTCCAACAGGTCACTTTCTCTGCTGTGCTGAGGTCTTTGAGCTGGAATTAGGGAGATTTAGGCTGGAGATTAGGAAGAAATTCTTTAGAGTGAGGGTGGTGAAATGCTGAGGCAGGTTGCCCAGGAAGGTTATGGATGTGCCCTCCCTGGAGGGATTCAAGGCCAGGTCCTGAGCAGCCTGGTGTAGTAGGAGGTGTCTCTGCCCAAGGCAGGGAGGCTGGAGCTGGAAGCCCTTTAATGTCCCTTCCAACTCAAACCCTTCTATGAATCCACATGGCTGTGCTGCTTCATGGCACAGCTCACCTGGCTGTGGTCTCAGCCTGGAGGGTTCTACTGAGTCTTTGGCAAGCTAAAGATGTGCCAGAGGGGTGCAGCATGGGAGAGGAGGGCAGTGGGGATGCCCCATCTGGATCTGAGGTGTGCAAGGACTCGTGGTGTCCCCAGCGGACACCACACTCAGTCTCATGTCCTACCTAGCTACAACCTGCTGGTGCCTGGGACTGTTGATGTCTTTTTAATGAAAATAAAACCATTTTCACCCAAATGTACTTTTATATTTGCTACAGAGGGCTCTTTGCTGAGGCAGCAAGGCAGTGACACGTTGCCAAATGTCTTTTGCATCTTTCAGACCTACAATGGCCAGAACGAGAGCAACGAAGACTATGAGATCCCTCCCATAACGCCTCCGAATCTCCCTGACCCTTCCCTCCTGCACTTGGTGGACCATGAAACTGGATATCACTCCCTGTGCCACAGCCTGCCTCCAAACAGCCTGATACCAGCCTACCCCTACCAGAACATGGACCTGCCAGCCATCATGGTCTCCAACATGTTGAGTCAGGATGGGCATCTTCTGTCCAGCCAGCTCCCCACGGTCAGTGACTCTCTCTACTTACTACCTTTGATTAAAGGCCCTCTATATTTTGAGTTAGGAGTCAACTGAAGGTAGAAGAGTGTTAAGGAGGAGATGTTGGGACTGAAGGTTGGGAGGAGCTGGTGACACAGCCCAGCCTTGCTGAGCTGCTGCCCACCAAGGTTGGGGGGTGGCGGCAGGCACTTCAGTCACCTGCGTGGCCGTGCTCATAGTGGCAATCTTATGTACCCAGTTTGGTGTCTTCCTGAGCCTTGTTAACCACTCAAGAGCAGGGGGGAGGTTGTTTTCATCTGTGTTCCTCATGTCCTCACTGAACCAAAGTGCATGTGCTCCATACCCTATGTGAAGGTAACCTGCCAAAGTTCATGGGATCACAGGATCAATGGATGTTAGGAGTTGGGAGGGACCTCTGGAGATCTGGATGAGGGGATTGAGTCCATCAGCAGTAAATTTGCAGATGACACCAAGCTGGGGGCAGGAGTTGATCTGTTAAATGGTAGGAGAGCTCTGCAGAGGGACCTTGCCAGGCTGGACAGATGGGCAGAGGCCAAGGGCGGGAGATTGAACACATCCAAGTGCCAGGTTCTACACATTGGCCACAACAACCCCAGGCAGTGCTACAGGCTGGGGTCAGAGTGGCTGAGAGCAGCCAGGCAGGGACCTGGGGGTAGTGGTTGATGGTAGGCTGAACATGAGGCAGCAGTGTGCCCAAGTGGCCAAGAAGGCCAATGGCATCCTGGCCTGCATCAGGAACAGCGTGGCCAGCAGGAGCAGGGAAGTCATTCTGTCCTGTACTCAGTACTGGTTAGGCCACACCTTGAGTCCTGTGTCCAGTTCTGGGCTCCTCAGTTTAAGAAGGACATTGAGACTCTTGAACGTGTCCAGAGAATCTGGGGAGGGGTCTGGAGCACAGCCCTGTGAGGAGAGGCTGAGGGAGCTGGGGTTGCTTAGCCTGCAGAAGAGGAGGCTGAGGGGAGACCTTCTTGCTCTCTCCAACTCCCTGAAGGGAGGTTGTAGCCAGGTGGGGGTTGGTCTCTTCTGCCAGGCCCCCAGCACCAGAACAAGAGGCCACAGTCTCAAGCTGTGTCAGGGGAGGATTAATAAAGTGGAACAAGGTGCTGTGGGGCTGAGATGCACCCTGCCCACTCAGTAGGACCCCACTCTGCTGAGGCCCTTCCTGCACCCCCATGAGTGTGAAAAACGCCTTCCTGCTGGAATTCACCCAGGAAGGCACTTGGTGCCATGGCTTAGTTGATAGTGTTGGGTGATAGGATGGACTTGATGATCTCAAAGGTCTTTTCCAACCTGGTTAATTCTATTCTATTCTATTCTATTCTATTCTATTCTATTCTATTCTATTCTATTCTATTCTACTCTACTCTATTCTATTCTATTCTATTCTACTCTATTCTATTCTATTCTATTCTATTCTATTCTATTCTACTCTACTCTACTCCTATTCTATTCTACTCCTATTCTATTCTATTCTATTCTATTCTATTCTATTCTATTCTATTCTATTCTACTCTATTCTATTCCATTCTATTCTATTCTATTCTATTCTATTCTATTCTACTCTATTCTATTCTACTCTATTCTATTCTACTCTATTCTATTCTATTCTAGTCCAACCTCCCTGACAGTGTTCATGAGAGTGGTCAGTCATTGGCATGTGCTGCCCAGGGAGGTGGTTGAGTCCCCAAGCCTGGCTGTGTTTCATGGTGGTTTGGAGGTGGTGCTTGGGGCTATGGTTTAGGGGTGCCCCTTGTCCAGTAGGATAATGGTTGGACTTGGTGATCCTGAGGCTCTTTTCCAACCTGAACGTTGCTGTGATTCTCTGATAGCCCCTACACCCCACACCCTTTCTCCTGCTGGGAGATGGGCCCCCAACCTGTCACCCCTATGTCCTGCTGTCCCCAGCAGCCTCAGCAGGAGAAGCATGGATGCCCCATGAAGGTAAAGCTGCCCTATTGATTTCAGGTGGGAACCGGATCCCCCCCTTGCACTTGCACACTCAAATTGCCTCTCGGCTCACGCCGAGGCAAGGGGATACCTGGTGAGGTTTCAAATGACTCTTCTGGAGGAGCAGCTAGGGCAGGGATAATGAAGTGAAGTGCAGCTCTGGGAAGAAACTTCAGGGCTAATTAGACCTTGCGAGGCCTCTGGAGCAGCAGCAGCAGCAGCAGCACCGAGGGGAAGGCTGCGACTTGATTTTGACAGCGGCATTGAATTATTCCCGCTGCTGTTTAATAACACTTCCCTCTTTAGCAAGATTTAGCCCCATGGTTAGCTGGCCACGTTGTTTCCTCTCTGAGGTCATTGATTTGCCGCGGCTGGCATCGATATCACCCAGTTAATTTTGCTTAAAGAGAGTGTCTGGAGCCTGCCACCGCTGCGTGCTGGCTGGAGAGCGCCGGGTGTTGATTGCCTGAGGAGATAACTGGCCCGAGAGGTGGTGGTATTTAAATATTTAAATGGGGCATTAGCTCTTCGTCTGGGCAAGTCCCAAGGCTTTTTTTCCAAGCCTTGCTGCGTCTCCCAGTCCCCCCCCCCCTTCATGCGTTCAAGGCAAACTATCCTCTTCTGCCCCATCAATATTGAACCAGCGGCCCGCCGCTGCGAGGGAACTGGATGTGGCTGAGGGCTCTGCCTCGGCTCTTTAGGCTGTTGGGTGATTAAAACGTTCATTTCTGAGACCAAAAAAAAAGAAGGAAAAACAAAAAAGAGCCAATTTCAGATGAAACATTCCCCCCACCCCCCCTTCATTTAAAGCATGGCCCCTTTGCCTGACCCCTATTTTCATACCACCATCATTTTATCCCCCGCTGACTGTCTCGGGTTTTGAAGGGGGGGGGGGAGGGAGGGGCTGTGATGTGGCACTTATAAATCACTATCTAAAATACCCAAAGAAAGGAGAAGAGAGGGATTTATGAAGCAGCTTCTCTCTGTCTGAAAGAATTTATTTTGGAGGAGTCCTTGGGAAATGTTCTCTTTCTTGCTTTATGGAAGTGCTTTACAAATGCAGCGGCGTGCCAATAAATCAGGGGCTGAGGCGGGGGAGATAAGAAGGGGGCTTAGTGGGCTGTAAATGTAGAGTAGAGAGATTAAGATTTGTTTGCCCCTTACCACGAAAATAAAAAGTCCAGTGAACCCTGAATTTTACAGCCAGGAGTGAATTGAACCTCTTTAGTTCTGAGAAGAAGCTCTTGGAGCTGCAATACATCTTCAGAGGTCCCAGCAGCAAAGGGAGCAGATGAGGGAGAGAACGGCGCTGTGGCTTCAAGGCAGAAGTAAATCCTGCCTCACCCTCCTGTCAAAGCCTCTTTTCTGTGCCATCAGACTTCTCACACCTTCAGGTGCTGCATTTTGATACCCAAATCATAGAATCATACAATTGTTTCCGTTGGAATAGCCCTCTGAGACCACCAAGGCCAGCCATCAACCTAAGAGCACCGTGGCCATTGAAACCATGTCCCAAAGTTTCTTCATCACCTCCAGGGATGGACACTCCACCACCTCTCTGGCCAGCCTGTTCCAATGCCTGACCACTCTTCCAGGAAAGAAATTTGCCCTAATGCCCAACCTAAACCTCCCCTGGCACAATTCCAGGACATTTCCTCTTGCCCTATCACCTGATAAGAGTTTCCTCGAAGTCCAACACCAGCCAGTGGGCAGCATTTGTCCCACAGCTGTGTGTGCAGCTCCTGTGGGTGAGAAAGGGAGCAGTGCATTCAAGTGGGAACACAACAGAATCCCCAGGGAAAAGCAGAGGTTTATATCCTATGGTTGATACCACAGGACTTGGGGACAGTGGTGGGTGAAAAGCTGGACATGAGCCAGCACTGTGCCTCTCACAGCCCAGCCCCAGCCCTCTCCTGGGCTGATCCCCAGCAGTTTGGGCAGCAGGGGCAGGGAGGGGATTCTGCCCCTCTGCTGTGCTCTGCTCAGACCCCACCTGCAGTGCTGGGGCAGCTCTGGAGTCCTCAGAACAGACAGGGAGCTGTTGGGGCAGAGCCAGAAGAGGCTCCAGCAGTGCTGGGAGGGCTGGAAGCCCTCTGCTGGGAGGCCAGACTGGGAGAGTTGGGGTTGTGCAGCCTGGAGAAGAGAAGGCTCCAGGGAGACCTTCTGGTGGCCTTTTGGTACTTAAAGGGGCTGATAGGTGATCTGGGGGCTGAGTTTTGAGCAGTGCCTGTTGTGACAGGACAAGAAGGGACTGTTTGATACCAAAAGGCAGATTCAGACTAGAGAGAAGGGAAAAATGTTGCTGACAGTGATGAGATCCTGGCCCAGGTTGCCCAGAGAGGTGGGAGATGCCTCATGCCTGGAACCATTGCAGGGGAGGTTGGTTGGTTTTCTGAGCATCTTGCCCTTGTTGCAAATGTCCCTGCTGAGTACAAGATGTTTGATTAAGATGACTTCAAAGGTCCCATTCCATGATGCTTTGTTCCTATACCTCCACATGCCCACTGAGCCATTGCCCACTTGGTGCTGGCCCCAAGAACCCGACCATGGCTAGGTGACAGCACAGGGCACCCAACGTGCTGCAGCCCTGCTCAAAACCCAGGGACCTGGGCTGGGTGTTTGCAGCCAGGGGCAGAAGTGAGGTTGGTCGCTAACACTTTGTGTTGGTTTGAGCCTTCACTGGGACTCAAGAGCTCAGATGGGGGCAAGGCTGAGAATCCCTCCCCTGCTCCCCTCTCCTCTTTCCCAATAGAGAGGAAAAGAAAGGGAAGGAGCAAATCCACCAAGAAATAATTTGGAGTCAGCTTGGAAGTAGAGAGGTAAAGAATTTTCTTTAAACAATACATATATATATATATAACAGGAAGGATTCACAAGGGTAAGGAACAAGGATGGATGGGGAAAAAATAAGAATACAAAACCAGTCTCTTTGGAGAGGTGTGGAGGTAGCAGGGAGAAGGATCAGGCCTGACCATGTGGCAGAGAAGCAGGGAGCCAGCAGCAGTCCTCATCCCGGCAAAGGCAGGGGCCAAGAGAGCTAATGGCTGCAGTGTCCTCCTTGTCATAGGCTTGCTGGACAGGGAGGGGGAGTGGAACAGACTAACTCAGTTTCCCAGGGGGAAAACCCCCTGCAGGAAGAGCAATGCTCTCACAAGCCCTCCCCCACCCTGCCTCCAGGATGGGTGTAACCCATCACACACATCCAGAAAGAGAGGAGCTGCTGGCACCCAGGCAGTGCTGGGGGCCAGGCTGGGAGCAAGTCTTTCCTGGGTGCTGCCAAGGAGGTGTGTGGAGGTCTTATCTTTGTTCTATCACCCACGTTGCTCGTGCAGGGGCTGGAGCCAGGAGCTTCTCTGCTCACTGCTGGTCTTTGCTGCAGTCTGTGCTGGGTTTTGCAAGTGCAGCTATTTCCTGCCTTGGCTGCTGTGCCTTTTGGTTTGAGCACAGTGACAAATGACAAGCAATTTAAGGTACATTGGTCAGACTTCTCCTGTGAAATAGGCAGCTTGAGCTGGGTTTTTTTAAGGCATCCTCATGAAAGCATCTTGAGCTGCTGAAAAAAATGTGAACTAGGGCTGACTGGGAGTGCTGGGGCTGGTGTATTCCTCTGCTGCTCAGAATCAGAGTGGTTTGGGTTGGAATGGATCTTAAAGACCATCCAGTTCCAACACCTCCTGCTAGCTCAGGTTGCTCAAGGCTTCATCCAACCTGGCCTTGAACACCTCCAGGGAGGGGACATCCACAGCCTCTCTGGGCAACCTGGTTGCATTAATCCAACCTGGCCTTGAACAGCACCAGGGAGGGGACATCCACAGCCTCCCTGGGCAACCTGGTTGCATTCCTGTGCAGACTGCCCTGGGGGATCCTGCTCTGGCACGGGGGGGTTGGACTTGATGATCTCTTGAGGTCCCTTCCAACCTGTAATGTACTGTGATACTGTGATACTGTGAAAACTTGATGCTTCTCCAAAGCTGCTCAAAGAAAGTTGCTGTGCTGGGACATGCTGAAAAGCAGCCTCTTGTCCCATGGCCCACGCTGTGGGGCTGCAGCCACCCTGTTCCTTTCCTGCTCTGTCATGGCCAGGTGAATTTAGGGCAGAGCTGTGTGGCAGCTGTTGACTGGAGAGAGTAGCAACTGTCCCTGTGTCTGCATCCTCCTGGTGCTTCTCACTGCAGGGGATCTGTCACTATGTCAAAGGCACTGACATGTAAAGGTGCTCATGCTGTCCTGCACCTGGATCAGGGAAACCCCTGGTACCAGTCCAGGCTGGGGGATGAAAAGATGGAGAGCAGCCCTGTGGAGAAGGACTTGGGGATGCTGGTTCGTGAGAACCTCACCATGAGCCACCACCTTGTGTTCCCAGCCCAGCCCAACCAAGTCCTGGGCTCGTCCCCAGCTGCACATCCAGCAGGGGCAGGGAGGGGATTCTGCCTCTCTGCTGTGCTCTACTGAGACCCCACCTGCAGTGCTGGGGCAGCTCTGGAGTGCTCAGCACTCAGGGACCTGGTGGAGTGAAGTCAGAGGAGGCTACAGCAGTGCTGGGAGGCCAGGCTGAGAGAGTTGGGGTTGTTCAGCCTGGAGAAGAGGAGGCTCCAGGGAGACCTTCCTGTGGCTTTTCAGTGCTTAAAGAGGCTGAGCAGAATGCTGGGGTGGGGTGGTTTTAGGCTAGGCCTTCAAAATTATGCTGGGGGGGAGGGGAAACTTCAACCCACCACACTGGGGACAGACTTCTTAGCAGAGGCTGTTGTGACAGGATGAGGAGTAAGGGCTTGAAGCTGCAAGAGGGAGATTCAGACTAGAGAGAAGGAAGGATGTTTTTTTACACTGCAGGTGAAGAGACCCTGGCCCAGGTTGCCCAGAGAGGTGGGAGATGCCCCATGCCTGGAACCATTGTAGGTGAGGTTGGTTGGGTCTCTGAGCAACCTGCTCTGGTTGCAGCTGTCCCTGCTGGCTGCAGGGGGATCTGACTGGATGACCTTTTCAGATCCCTTCCAACTCAAGCCAGTCTGTGATGCTATTTCTGTGAGCCCAGGGGGGGTAACTTTTTTTCTGCTGCTTTTTTTTCCTCCCTGCAAGCTGATGCAAGTGAAGAGAGGCTGCAGCCTGATGAGCTGTTTCCCAGCACTGTGGGGCTTTGCTGTGGAACCAGAAACACAATACAGCAGTAACCCACCAGCCTGTATCCCACTCTCAAATGGAAAGGAAAAGTAACCTCTTCCCAGAGCTGGGGTGTTCATGCCCAGGCTGGTAGGAAGGCTCCAACAAGAAGCATCCTATCTGCTGCCCACCAGATGACCGCAAGCAAGGCTTTGCTGCAGGCAGGTTGCAAGACCAACCTCCTGGACAGCTCTGCTTGGCTCCCCAGCTGCCATCTTTCCTGAGATCTCTGCTCTCCATCAAACACAGCAACATTTCTTATTCACAGCCTGAGCTGGGGTTGCTGGGAATGGCAACACAAGCCCTATGAGGAGAGGCTGAGGGAGCTGGGGTTGCTTAGCCTGCAGAAGAGGAGGCTCAGGGGAGACCTTATTGCTCTCTGCAACTACCTGAAGGGAGGTTGGAGCCAGGTGGGGGTTGGTCTCTTCTCCCAGGCAACCAGCACCAGAACAAGAGGACACAGTCTCAAGATGCATCAGGGGAGGTTTAGGCTGGATGTTAGGAAGAAATTATTCACAGAAAGAGAGATTGGCCCTTGGGATGTGCTGCCCAGGGAGGTGGTGGAGTCACCATCCCTGGAGGTGTTCAAGAAGAGCCTGGCTGAGGCACTTGGTGCCATGGTTTAGTTGCTTAGATGGTGTTGGGTGATAGGTTGGACTGGATGATCTCAAAAGGTCTTTTCCAACCTGTTGTGTTCTGTACTCTGTAACTTCTGTAACAGTTTTCTCTGGCAGCCCTGGGAACACCATAGGTGCTTGGTGCTAGGTAACACAGCTGGCTGGGGCGGTACTGAACCAGTGAGCACTGAAAGCTTTCTAGCAGAGGCTACAAGAAAGAAACCAATTAGATGTTGACACTAAAGCCCCGTAGGATGTGCCAGTCTTCTACTGAAGTCATTGGAAGTACATGATCCCAGCAGGCCACACAGTGCAAATGTTGTTAGTGAACACTTCTGGCACATGGGGGTCCAGAGAAAGGCAACCAAGCTGGGGAAGGGTCTGGAGAACAGGGCTGGGGAGGAGCAGCTGAGGGAACTGGGGGTGTTTAGTCTGGAGAGGAGGCTGAGGGGAGACCTCATTGCTCTCTAAAGCTCCCTGAAGGGAGGCTGGAGTGAGGCTGGTGTTAGTCTCTTCTCCCAAGTACCAAGTGATAGAAGGAAATACTCTCAAATTGCACCAGGGGAGGTTTAGGTTGGGTAGTAGAAGAAACTCCTTCACTGAAAGGATTCTCAAACAGTGGAACAGGGCCCTCAGGGAGGTGGATGAATCCTCACCCCTTGCACTGTTTCGGAGAGGCAGAGCTGTGGTGCTGAGGGTAGTGGTTTAGCCCCAACCTTGGTAGAGCTATTGAATGCTGGATGATCTTGGAGGTCTTTCCCAACTGAAATGATTCTATAAATATTCCAACAACTTCCAATCACTGCCTGTTAAGGTGTTTAACATGACCTCTGTCCCAGTGCAGCGTCCCTGCAGTGGTGCCCTTTACAGCAAGTTCAAAGGATCATAGAATCATAGAATTGTTAGGGGTGGAAGGGACCTCAAGGATCATCTAGTTCCAGCCCCGCTGCCATGGGCAAGGACACCTCAACAGTAGATCATACTGCCAAGAGCCACATCCAGCCTGGCCTTAAAAACCTCCAGGGATGAAGCTTCCACCACCTCCCTGGGCAACCTGTGCCAGGCTCTCACACCTTCTTGGGGAAGAACTTCTTCCTAATATCCAATCTCCACTTCTAGTTTTGTTCCATTCCTCCCCAGCCCCATCAATCCCTAACACCCTAGAAAGTCCCTCCCCAGCTTTCCTGTAGCCCCCTGCAGATCCTGGAAGGCCAAAATTAGGTCTCCTCAGCGCCTCTTTCCCACACTGCACAACCCCAACTCCCTCAGCTGTCCTCACAGCAGAGCAGCTCCAGCCCCTCTGCTCCTCCTCGTCGGCACTCCTCTGGGCACCTTCCAGCACTCCAGATCCTTCCTGGCACAGAGGCTTCAGAAACGGACACAGAGGCTCCGGTTGGTCTCACCAGAGCAGAGCAGAGGGGGAGAATCCCCTCCCTCATGCTCTTAGGAAGATCCTCCATGAATCAAGGAAGAGGCAGGGGGTCGGTGGGGCAGCGCTCAGGCAGCTCCGTCGCACCCCGGCTGGCCGCCAGCAGTAACCCCCTCGCAGAGCCCTCCCGTTTCAATCCTGCCTGGGTTTCGCTTGGTCGGTTTCGGGTCGCGTGCTTTAGGTTATGCCTAATTTGGGCCTTCCTGCTTATTAACAGTT
>JAAWVA010001046.1:0-14496 GCA_015227895.2 Colaptes auratus | reverse complement strand
GTTTCACTTGGAAAAGACTTCTAAGAGGTCCAGCCATCAACCTACCACTGCCATGGCCATTAAGCCATGTCCCAGAGTGGCTGTCTGCTTGGGTTTTGAACACCTCCAGGGGAGGTGACTCCAGCACCTCCCTGGGCAGCCTGTTCCACTGCCTGACTACCCTTTCTGTAAAGATTTTTTTCCTAATCTCCAACCTAACCCTCCCTTGGCACAATTTCAGGGCATTTCTGATTTGTGGAGCCTGTGAGGAGCCAAAGGAGAGCTGATAACTTCTTGGCTCAGTGCTTCCAGCCTTCCTCAAGTCCCTAAATCACCCTCTTTCTGCTAGGGTTGTCTTGTCAGTGCTGTTTCAGCTGCACTTCTTGGTCTCACATCCCTCTTTCCCTTTTGCAGCTCTTTGAGGGTCTCCCTTGTGTGTGCCCCTCTCTTCTGGGGGCTGTGCCAGGGAGGGAGAGCTGCTGTAATTCAATTCCTTTGTGCCATGAGGATGCTTTGAAGGAAAAGGCATTAGAAAGTGACTCAAACAATACAGTATAATTTGATCCCCAAGAAACAACCACAGCTTTCACTTCTGCTCTTTTCCTTCCCACAGAAGGCATCTGGTTGTCTTGAGGGTCCTACATGGACAGGCATTTCACTTATAACAAGATGACTGGTTGACAGCTGGCTGAACATGAGCCAGCAGTGTGCCCAGCTGGCCAAGAAGGCCAAGAGCATCCTGGCCTGCATCAAGAGCAGTGTGGCCAGCAGGAGCAGGGAAGTCATTGTGCTCTGTGCTCAGCACTGCTTAGGCCACACCTTGAGTCCTGTGTCCAGTTCTGGGCTCCTCAGTTTAGGAAAGATGTTGAGATGCTGGAAGGTGTCCAGAGAAGGGCAACAAGGCTGGGGAGGGGTCTGGAGCACAGCCCTGTGAGGAGAGGCTGAGGGAGCTGGGGTTGCTTAGCCTGGAGGGGAGGAGGCTCAGGGGAGACCTTTTTGCTCTCTCCAACTCCCTGAAGGGAGGTTGTAGCCAGGTGGGGGTTGGTCTCCTCCCAGGCACCCAGCACCAGAACAAGAGGACACAGTCTCAAGCTGTGCCAGGGGAGGTTTAGGCTGGAGGTGAGGAGAAAGTTCTTCCCAGCAAGAGAGATTGGCCATGGGGATGTGCTGCCCAGGAGGTGGTGGATTCCCCATCCCTGGAGGTGTTCAAAAAGGGATTGGATGAGGCACTTGGAGCCAGTCAGGAGGTGTTGGGTGACAGGTTGGACTTGATGATCTCTGAGGTCTTTTCCAGCCATGTTGATCCTATGGTTCTATGACTTCATTAAGTTTTCCTTAGTCTGCAGAGCAGCAGCTCCATTGGCTTTCTCTTAGCTCTTAGCCCACCTCCTTGGGCAGCACATTCCAAAGGTGAATGACTCTCTCAGTGGAGAACTTCCTCCTCACCTCCAGCCTAAACTTCCCCTGGCACAGCTTGAGACTGTGTCCTCTTGTTCTGGTGCTGCTTGCTAGAGAGAAGAGGCCAACCCCTTCCTGGCTACAACCTCCCTTCAGGGAGTTGGAGAGAGCAAGAAGGTCTCCCCTGAGCCTCCTCTTCTCCAGGCTAAGCAACCCCAGCTCCCTCAGCCTCTCCTCACAGGGCTGTGCTCAAGGCCTCTCCCCAGCCTTGTTGCCCTTCTCTGGACACCTTCAAGTCTCTCAATGTCCTTCCTAAACTGAGGGGCCCAGAACTGGACACAGGACTCAAGGTGTGGTCTAGCCAAAGCAGAGTACAGGGGCACAATGACCTCCCTGCTCCTGCTGGCCACACCGTTCCTGATACAATACAATACACCAGGTTGGAAGAGACCTTCAAGATCATCACGTCCAACCCATCAACCAATCCAACCCACCTCAATACAATACAAAATTGTATTTTGTATTGATGCAGGCCAGCATGCCATTGGCCTTCTTGGCCACCTGGGCACACTGCTGGCTCATGTTCAGGCAGTTGTCAATCAGCACCCCCAGGTCCCTCTCTATTTGGGTGCTCTCAGCCACTCTGCCCCCAGCCTGTAGCTCTGCCTGGGCTTGCTGTGGCTAAGTTCAGCCCTTGGCACTGGGACTTGTTGAATGCCATCCTGTTGGACTCTGCCCATCTGTCCAGTGGGTCGAGGTCCCTCTGCAGAGCCCTTCTGCCCTCTAACTGACCAACATCTGCTCCCAGCTTGGTGCCATCTGCAAATTTGCTGATGACTGTCTCAATCCCCTCATCCAGGTCACCAATGAAGATATTAGAGAGGCTGGGGCCCAGCTCAGCTCAGCCCTTGTCAGGCTGATCCTCTCCTTGTCTGCCAGGGCTTCCAGGCAATGTCGCTCTTCCCCATCCAGCCTCAGCAGCACGCAGAGACAATTGCAGTAAGGGTGGCTGTGCCTCAGCTTCACCTCTTCACCCTCTTGGCAGAGTCTCCGAGTTTGCCAGGTTTCTGCTCTGCAGCCAGGTTCCCCTTTCCTTGCCAACTGCCTAGCAGATGCATCTGGGAAGTGAGCAGTTCTGCTTTGGAGGTTTTGCAACCCTGAGTCCGCACAGCCCTTGCACTTCTTGCCTTTCCTTCCTGCAGTCTGGGATGAGGCACAGCTGCTGTGAGAGCACTGCCCACAAGCATGGCTGGCACCCATCCTTCTCTGCAAGGCTTCATTCACATTGCAGCTCTTGTCCACAGCCCTAGGCAGCAGGGGATTCACTCAGCTGGGTGCAGAAGGGACCCTTCCCTTCAGCACATGGGCTCCCTGAAGCTGTAGGTGTTGCTCAAAGGAGTCCTCTGTTCTCATCCTTTTGATGCAAACAGGGCAAGGCTGGGGAGGATTCTTGAGCACAAACCCTGTGAGGAGAGGCTGAGGGAGCTGGGGTTGTTTAGCCTGCAGAAGAGAAGGCTCAGGGTAGACCTTCTTGCTGTCTCCAACTCCCTGAAGGGAGGTTGTAGCCAGCTGGGGGTTGGTCTCTTCTCCCAGGCAAGCAGCACCAGAACAAGAGGACACAGTCTCAAGCTGTGCCAGGGGAGGTTTAGGCTGGATGTTAGGAAGAAGTTCTTCCCAGCGAGAGAGATTGGCCACTGGAATGTGCTGCCCAGGGAGGTGGTGGAGTCACCATCCCTGGAGGTGTTCAAAAAGGGATTGGATGTAGCACTTGGAGCCATGGTTTAGTTGTCAGGAGGTGTTGGGTGCCAGGTTGGACTTGATGATCTCTGAGGGCTTTTCCAACCTTATTGATTCTATGATTCTGTGGTGCAGCAAAGGGGCAGCTGGAAACAGTCTGCTTGGCTTTGTAAGGGTGAGAGGAAGGAGTTAAACCTTCAGGCTCCTTAAGCTCTCTAAAAGAAGCTCTCTGATTCTGGAAGCATTAGAATGTGGAAACATTGGAATTGCTCTCCCCCCCCCTTGTTCATTACTCACCTGCAGCACTTAGGAGTCTTGGCCTTCAAATGCCAAGGTTTTTCTTTAGCTCCTGCAGTGGGAGTTCTTCTTTGTCTTCAGCACCAGGAAAGCAGGAAAGGTTTCATGCTCCACTTGTTTGGCTTGTTCTGACTTCCTGGAAGATTGGGATCTCCTGGAGTTCAGCCAAGCAGGGGATGCTGTTTCCAGTAGTCCTGGCTTAAAACTCTCTGTTTTCCTTGACATTCTCTGGATTTTGTGGCCAACTGGTGGGAGATCTCAGGGCTGATGACAGTTGGCATCTTGGGCAGAGCTCTGTGAACGTGGCTGAATAGTACCTTGTGAGGTAATTCCCTCGGAAGGGAAGGGAAGGGAAGGGAAGGGAAGGGAAGGGAAGGGAAGGGAAGGGAAGGGAAGGGAAGGGAAGGGAAGGGAAGGGAAGGGAAGGGAAGGTCCAGCCCCAAGTTCACTGACTGAAGTTCAGAAGCAGGGGAGCAAAGCTGAAGGGGATAACAGTGCAGGTCCTTCCAATGCTGCTGCCAAGGTCCCTTGGAGCAGCCTGTGGCAGGGCCAGTGTCATGGTGCTTCCCCAGAGCCCAGGGGGTGCTGTCCAGCATGCCTGAGCAAGCCTGGAAGATTGCCCCCCCTTGTCAAAGTGTGGACCTGGCCCAGCACCACTTATTTGAAAGTCTTGGTGACTGTGAGATGATTTCAGGTTCTCCCAGGCTGAGAGGACTTCCTATAACGTGGCTGTGGCTGCCTGGGTTTGCCATGCATGCAAAACCAGCACCTGAAACCTTCAGGAGGCTCCTGAATCCTTCCGGAGGTTCCTGAATCTTTTCACCTGACACTTCCAAGCCAAGGCAAGGTGGGGTCTCCATTCTGGGAAGGAACCACACTGAAAGGTTGGAGGCCTTTCTGGTCTCCTTGCCTCCAGCCCCATGAAGGTGACAGGCACCTGACCCTGGCCAAGCAGCACTGTTTCAGGCAGTTATTCACCCTCCTCTTACCCCAAGGGTGTGGTGTGAGTGGGATGCCAGCCTTGTACCGAGGGAGAGTGGACTGTGGCCAGCCCTGCATCTTCTGACATGTCCCTTCCCAGATGGCAGAGCCTTAGCACAGACCCAGGAGAGGCATGGCTCCAGGCAAACACCATGGCCTGTCTTCTCCCTTCAGCTGGGAACCAGATGGGCTGTTTTGTAATCCTGTTCCAGTAATGACCCCATTACAAGAATCATCATCCCATCACACTGTGCTTCCTCCTTGCCTGAAATCCTCCAGGAAAGCCTCTGTTATGTCTGGATGGTCTGTCTGAGGTATATAAAACTGCAGCCCTCGTGGCTACAGAGATGTTGCAGCAGCTGGATGCCTGGTGAAGTCTTCCTATCTCAGCTCCAAAGCCAGCCCACATCTAGAAGGATTAACAGGAGAGCAGAGAAGGTCATGCCACGACCTAGATGTGTATCAGACATTCCCAGCTGGCCAACAGTGCTCTGCTCAGTATGGGCAGCTGACCTGCCTGCATCTCCCAGGACTGTGTTTCTCTCAAGATGCTTCATGGGAAACCTGAGGGGTTGTGACCACAGGTTCAGGCACATGTTCCTCTGCTGCCAACTGCTAGCTCAAAAGGCTGCACAGTGATTTGGAGAGAAGGGGGAAGAAGACTTGTGGGGTTTGTTGGGAAGTGCTGATTCACAGAATCCCCAAGGTTGGAGGAGACCTCAGAGACCATCAAGTCCTACCTGTCACCACAGACCTCCTGACTACTAAGCCATGGCTCCAAGTGCCACATCCATTCCCCTCTTGAGCACCTCCAGGGATGGGGACTCCACCACCTCCCTGGGCAGCACATTCCAAGGGCTAACAACACTCTGTGGGAAGAACTTCCTCCTCACCTAACCCTCCAGCCTAAATTTCTCCTGGCACAGCTTGAGACTGTGTCCTCTTGTTCTGGTGCTGCTTGCCTGGGAGAAGAGACCACCCCCTCCTGGCTACAACCTCCCTTCAGGGAGCTGTAGACAGCAAACATTCACTGCATGTTTACTGGAAGCTCTTTGATGGTGTTTCCTTCCACCAGGGTTGCATGACCCTTCATACCCTGGTCTGGTGGACAGCTCAAGAGGCTGAACTCTGCTAGCTCTAGAGGGCACATTTGATGTCTTGGCCTACGCAGAATCTCAGGATGATGAAAGGGACCCCTGGAGACCATTGGGTCCAACCCCCCTGCCAAAGCAGGGTTGCCTAGGGCAGGTCACACAGGAGTGCATCCAGCTGGGTCTGCAGAGAAGGAGACTCCACAACCTCTCTGGGCAGCCTGCTGCAGGGCTTCAGCACCCTCACAGCAGAGAAGTTTCTCCTCATGTTGAGGTGGAACTTCCTGGGTTCCGGTTTGTGTCCATTGCCCTTTATCCTATCCCAGTGCAAGGAGCCTGCCCCCTTCTTGACACCCACCCTTCAGATCTTTGTAAACATTAACAAGATCTCCTCTTGGTCTTCTCTTTTCCAGACTAAACAGCCCCAGCTCTCAGCCTTTCCTCCTCAGACAGATGTTTCAGACCCTTCACCATCCTCATAGCCTCCATTGGACCTTTTCCAGTAGTTCCCAGCCCCTCTTGAACTGAGGAGTCTGGAACTGGATGCAATACTCCAGATGTGGTCTCACTAGGTCAGAGTAGAGTGGGAGGAGAAGCTCCCTTCAGCTGGCACTGAGTCTGCAAGCTGATGCAACAGGGTGCTCCTTAAGGACTGTGAAAGGAAATCTTCATCCTCTTACTCATCCTTCACTCTTTACAGAGCACTTCTGGCTTTCAGAGAATTGATAATTGTCCACAGCTTCAGCTGCCCTCCAGCTACCTCTGGGCATAGAAGACTGCAGTTGTTACAAGTGGGGTAAGTGGAGGCTAGGGTGCAATCCACCCCTGGCTTGCAACCAGCTCACATCACACTGATGTCCTGGGGACTCCAGAGACAGGCAGCCATGTGTCCCCAGTGCCTGCAGACCCCATCTCCTCAGGCTGTGTGGGGCAGAGGGTGTTTGAGCATGCAAACTGTTCTCACATATCCACCACCAGCACAGACATCAGAACCCAGAGGATTATTGTTACAGAATCACAGAATTGTCAGGGTTGGAAGGGACCTCAAGGCTCAGCCAGTTCCAACCCCCCTGCCATGGCCAGGGACCCCTCACACTGCAGCAGGTTGCTCACAGCCACCTCCAGCCTGGCTGCAAACACCTCCAGGCAGGAGGCTGCCACCACCTCCCTGGGCAACCTGTGCCAGGCTCTCACCACCCTCCTGGGGAACAACTTCTTCCTCACATCCAATCTCAATCTCCCCATTTCTAGTTTTGCTCCATCCCCCCCAGTCCTAGCCCTCCCTGACACCCTCACAAGTCCCTCCCCAGCTTTCTTGGAGCCCCCTTCAGATCCTGGAAGGCCACAATTAGGTCTCCTGGGAGCCTTCTCTTCTCCAGACTGAAGAGCCCCAATGCCCTCAGTCTGTCCTCACAGGAGAGGTGCTCCAGCCCTCTGCTCATCCTCCTGGCCCTGCTCTGGACACCTTCCAGCACCTCCAGAGCCTTCCTGTACTAGGTGCTCCAGAACTGGACACAGTGCTCCAGCTGTGGTCTCAGCAGGGTGGACCCTGCTGGCTCTGCTTCTCTTGCTGCAGCCCAGGGTGTGATTGGCTTTCTAGGCTGCAAGTGCTCACTGCTGGCTCCTGTTGAGCTTCTCCTCCACCAGCACCCCCAGGTCCTTTTCTTCAAGGCTGCTCTCAAGCCAGTCCCTCCCCAGCCTGTATTGGTGCTTGGGACTGCCCCAACCCAGATGCAGGTGTGGTTCTTGTTCTGTGGAGGTGCTTGTGCAATGAGGGCAAAGGGGGCAGGAGAGGCTGGCTGTGGCTGAGGGCATCCCACTCACCCAGATCTTCCCATCACACACAGAAATCCGGGCTGGATTTTGTGCCAAAGGGTGGAAAGAGGTTAGCCCAGAGAGAGGGAGCATGGCTGTGGCCTGGCTCCAGACTGCCTGTCATCATTGTGGTTTGTAAGGTCCCCATTCTGCACCTTCTCAGGGCTGTCATCTCTGTGCATCACCTTTGGAGGAGGACCCCGATTCCACACGGCCACAAGCAGAGGAGGAGAGCCTGGCAAACACAGTTTCTCCCTGGCAGAAGGAACAATTTCTGCCTTGCCATAGCTCCTCAGGGAATGTCAGTTCATGCATTGCATGGCATGTGAAAATCACTTCAGTCACACACTGGAAAGGTTCCTCATTTTCAAGGCATCACTGTCCTTCAGGATTTCCTCTCTCTCTTGGTTTTTTTGTTCTGGCTGAGAAGCTCCAGATTCTCTGCCTGTTCTCTTCATCACTCATTGCTTTGGGCTTGCTTACCTGGTTCTCTCCCTCCTTCCCTAAACAGTTTTTGTTTTACTTGTGGGCAAGAACCTGAAATTTTCCACGGGCTTTCTGCTGCAGGCTCAGCCCTGGGGATGTCAGTCACTGCTTGAGTTGAAAGGAGCATGGAAATTGTGCCACTGGGCACGGATGGCACTGGGGCAAGGCAGAATTTGGATTGCACAGTCAGCTCTCTCTCTCTGATGCAGGCTTCTCTCTCCACCTTTGCATCTCTCTCTCCTCCCTGGACCTGTCTCCCAGCCTCCCCTTCCCCTCAGTGGAAAGTGTTTCTGGGAAGGTGGCCTTGGCACACCTCTCACTTTCCTCTCCACATCTACTCTCTGCTGAGGAAGAGCCACAGGGTTTCATCTGAGATGGGGATTCCCAGCACTGCTGATCTCATGTCTGAATCCCTTCCAGAAACTGTTTACAACTGGGACCCCAGGAAAGGATCTGCAAAGTTTTTCATTGGCAACTGTTGGCATTTGTGAAGAATTTAGAGAACAGTAACTGAGTGGAGCTTGGCTTCCTTTTTACTACAGGACTGAAAGAGGAACAGCTCTGTGGATGGCCAAAGAACTGATACAAGACCCTTGCTTGGTTATTTGGTGCTTCTTTTAACTTAATTGC
This sequence comes from Colaptes auratus, assembly GCA_015227895.2. Classification (NCBI taxonomy): domain Eukaryota; kingdom Metazoa; phylum Chordata; class Aves; order Piciformes; family Picidae; genus Colaptes; species Colaptes auratus. The sequence goes on along the minus strand of JAAWVA010001046.1, from coordinate 6,082 downwards.
AGAGAAATGTTCCCTAAGGAGCATGAGAAATGTGATTTTTCCACCTGGATGCCAAAGCAGAACTGACTTCAAGCCCATAGCCAGCACAGGACTGTGGAGGAGTTGAGTCCATGAGCACTCAGTGGTCTTCTGCTTCCTCCATCATAGAATCACAGAATTGTCAGGGTAGGAAGGGACCTCAAGGCTCAGCCAGTTCCAACCCCCCCTGCCATGGCCAGGGACACCTCACACTGCAGCAGGTTGCTCACAGCCACAGCCAGCCTGGCTGCAAACACCTCCAGGCAGGAGGCTGCCACCACCTCCCTGGGCAGCCTGTGCCAGGCTCTCACCACCCTCCTGGGGAACAACTTCTTCCTCACATCCAATCTCAATCTAACTCCTTGAGAGGGGCCAGTAAAAGGCTGCAAAGATGATTAGGGGTCTAGAACATCTCCCTTGTGAGGGGATTGGATGTGGCACTTGGTGCCATGGTTTAGTCATGGGGTCTGTGGTGCCAGGTTGGACTCGATGATCCTTGAGGTCTCTTCCAACCTTGGTGATTCTGTGTGATTCTGTGAAAGGCTGAGGGACTTTGGGCTTTCACCCTGGAGAGGAGAAGACTGAGAGGAGATCTTAATGCCTATCAATACCTAAAGGGTGGTGTCAAGAGGATGGGACCAGGCTTTTTTTAGTGGTCCCCAGTGGCAGGAAAATAGGTAATGGGCACAGGGTTGAGCACGGGAAGTTCCATCTAAACATGAGAAGGAAGATCTTTACTTTGAAGGTGGCAGAGCACTGGAACAGGCTGCCCAGAGATGTGGCATCCATCTGTGGGGTCATTCAAAATCCACTTGCTTGCCATGCTGTGCAGCCTGCTCTGGGTGACCCTGCTCTGGCAGAGGGGCATTGGACTAGATGATGTTTAAAAGTCCATTCCAAGCCCTATGACTGTGTGATTAAGGCTGGAAAAGACCTCTAAGATCATCAAGCCCAACTGTCAACCCAACACTACCATGACCACTAACCATGTCCTGAAGTGCTGTGTCCACAGGGTGTGTCAGCACCTCTAGGGGTGGAGAGTATGGAGTGGTCTGAGCTCTTCCATCTGCCACTGGCAGTCTTTACTCCTCCTAAAGATCCTTCACAATGTGGGACAATTAAAGCTGTACCATCCAATGCTGCACCTTTTAATTGCTCATTGATCTCAGTCCACCATCATGTCACTGCAGGGTGTTTTATATCTGTGCAATCCTAATGAATAGCTTTGGGGAAAGAAATTATCCCTTTGGCATGGAATTTAAACCAAAACCTTCTCAGAGAGTAGCTGATGTGAGACCCAGAGGCATTTATCATGTAGAAATCCTCTGCTCCCATAAACTGACATCTCTTTGTGCCCAGGTGGCCAAAGGCATCCTGGCCTGCAGCAGGAACAGTGTGGCCAGCAGGAGCAGGGAAGTCATTCTGCCCTGTGCTCAGCACTGCTTAGGCCACACCTGGAGTCCTGTGTCCAGTTCTGGGCCCCTCAGGTAAGGAAAGATGTTTAGATGCTGGAAGGTGTCCAGAGAAGGGCAAGAAAGCTGGGGAGGGGTCTGGAGCACAGCCCTGTGAGGAGAGGCTGAGGGAGCTGGGGTTGCTTAGCCTGCAGAAGAGGAGGCTCAGGGAGACCTTCTTGCTCTCTGCAAATTCCTGAAGGGAGGTGGTAGCCAGGTGGGGGTTGGTCTCTTCCCCAGGCGCCCACCACCAGAACCAAGAGGACACTCTCAAGCTGTGCCAGGGGAGAGTTTAGGCTGGGTGTTAGGAAGAAGTTCTTCCAGAGCGAGATAGATTGGCCATGGAATGTGTGCCCCAGGGAGGTGGTGGAGTCCCATCCCTCCGATGGAGGTGTTTAGGAAGAAAACTGGCTGAGGCACTTGGTGCCATGGTTGAGCGTGATCAGATGGTGCTGGGTGTGATAAGTTGGAACTGGTGATCTCAAAGGTCTCTTCCACTGCTTAATTCTCTTCTCTTCTCTTCTTTCTCTCTCTCTTTCTCTTCTTTCTCTTCTCTTCTCTTCCTCCTTCTCTTCTCTTCTCTTCTTAATCTCTTTCTTTTCTCCCTTCTCTTCTCCCTCTCTTCTCTTCTCTTCCCTTCTATTCTCCCCCTCTTCTCCCGCTTTTCGCCCCTCTTTCTCCCTCTTTCTCCCTCTTTCTCCCTCTTTCTCCCTCTTTCTCCCTCTTTCTCCCTCTTTCTCCCTCTTTCTCCCTCTTTCTCCCTCTTTCTCCTCTCTTATCCATCTCTTCTCCCTCTCTTCTCTTTCTTCTCTCTCTTCTCTTCTTTTCTCTTCGCTTCTCTATTCTCTTCTCTTATCTTCTCTCTCTTCTCTTCTCTTCTCTTCTCTTCTCTTCTCTTCTCTTCTCTTCTCTTCTCTTCTCTTCTCTTCTCTTCTCTTCTCTTCTTCCTATCCTATCCTATCTAGTCTATTCTCTATCATGTCACTGCAGGGTATTTTATATCTGTGCAACCCTAATGAATAGCTTTGGGAAAAGAAATTATCCCTCTGGCATTGAATTGAAGCCAAAATCATCTCAGAGAGTAGCTGATGTGAGACCCAGAGGCATATATCAGGTAGAAATCCTCTGCTCCCATAAACTGACATCTCTTTGGTCACTACATGTGTGAAGTTTCCCTGTGCTGGGTGATGTAGTTAAGGTTAAACAAAACCTACAGAAGCTCTCATCTTGGGGCTGGCAAACTGCTGACCTCCTGAGGCATCTTCGTGGTTGACTCGAGTGGTGCTGCAGAGCTCTGCTCGAATTGTGGAGTCAGGCAAATGAAGAGACCTTGTGCAGGCCAGGACAGATGGGAATCCTGCTGAGATGGCATGTGCTGGTGAGCTGCAGAATGATGCTTTAAAGAAAATGGGTTGATGCTTTTGTGTTCTTTTGAAGTCCCACCTGCAGTGCTGGGGCCAGCTCTGGAGTCCTCAGCACAGCCAGGGACCTGTTTTGGAGTGGGGCCAGAGGAGGCCACAGCAATGCTGGCAGGGCTGGAAGCCCTCTGCTGTGCCAGGCTGAAACAGTTGGGGTTGTTCAGCCTGGAGAAGAGAAGGCTCTAGGGAGAGCTTCTGGTGGCCTTTCAGTGCTTCATGGGCTGAGCAGAAAGCTGGGGACAATTTTAAGTGGGGCTGGTTGTGGCAGGACAAGGGGTGATGGTTTTGTATTAAAAGAGGGGAGACTCAGATGGTCTTCACCATGAAGATTGTGAGACCCTGGCCTTGGTTTTCCAGAGAGGTGGGAGCTGCCCCATCCCTGGAACCACAGCAGGTGAGGTTGTTTGGGGCTCTGAGCACCCTGCTCCAGTTGGGGATGTCCCTGCTGACTGCTGGGGGGGTTGGACTGGATGAGCTGTACAAGGCCTTTCTCACCCAAACCATTCCATGATTCTGTGATTACTTCAGAATGGTGAAGTTCTGGAGTAGAGCACAAGCCCTTTAGCACACTGAGGAGAGACATCTGCAAGTTGATTGGAAGCTTCTTAGAATCATAGAATCAAAAAGGTTGGAAAAGACCTCGAAGATCACCAAGTCCAACTGCCACTGACTTCTAGACCATGGCACCAATACAATACAATACAATACAATACAATACAATACAATACACCAGGTTGGAAGAGACCTTCAAGATCATCACGTCCAACCCATCAACCAATCCAACCCACCTCAATACAATACAGTACAATACAACCCACCTAAACAACTAAAAAAACTAAACTGTGGCACCAAGCACCCCATCAAGCCTCTTCTTGAACACCTCCAATGAAGGTGACTCCACCACTTCCACAGGAGGCTGATTCCAATGGGCAATCACTCTCTATGTATAGAACTTCTTCCTAACATCCAGTCTAAACCTGCCCTGGCGCAGCCTGAGACTGTGTCCTCTTGTTCTGGTACTGGCTGCCTGGGAGAAGAGACCAACCTCTGCCTGGCTACAACCTCCCTTCAGGTAGTTGTAGAGAGCAATAAGGTCACCCCTGAGTCTCCTCCTCTCCAGGCTAAGCAACCCCAGCTCCCTCAGCCTCTCCTCATAGGGCTTGTCTTCCAAACCCCTCACCAACTTTGTTGCCCTTCTCTGGACACGCTCCAGTAAGACAACCTCCTTCCTAACCTGAGGGGCCCAGAACTGGACACAGGACTCAAGGTGTGGCCTCACCAGTGCTGAGCACAGGACAGAATGACTTCCCTGCTCCTGCTGGCCACACTGTTTCTGATGCAGGCCAGGATGCCATTGGCCTTCTTGGCTGCCTGGGCACACTGCAGGCTCATGTTCAGCCTACAATCAACCAGCACCCCCAGGTCCCTCTCTGCCTGGCCGCTCTCCAACCAATCTTCTCCCCATCTCTCTCTCCCTTCTCTAAGTTTCAGTAAAGACCTCCAAACCTAAATCCTTGGCTTCAGTTGGGGTCATTGTAAACAGTTTTTCCCCATTTCATCTGGAAGTGTTTCAAGCTCTTGCCTCATGCTCAAGAGCAGCAATGCAAAGGCCAGACCAAAGCCAAGGGAAACTTCTTACTTCATGTGAGTGCACACAAGGGACAAGCAGCCACAAGCTGCCTTGGAGAAATTCTGCTGGTACAATGCAGGTTTTAAAACAATCACCTCTCCTGGCAACTAAAACCAGCACCAATGAGAGCTTCCTTCATGCTGCAGCCTGACTGACATGAGGGATGTGAGCAGAACCTTCCCTTTGGGTCCCTGACCTTAATCCCTCTCTCTGGTCTCGGTGCTTTGAACTCTCTTTCCTGGCTGATGCAGCTCCATTGAGAGCAGCATTAACATTGATGTTCTCACCTCAGCTTCATGTCCATAGATGTTCTGCATCTCATTTCAACTCTGCAAGATGCTTTTCCTTGACCCTGCTGGAAAGTCCCACGTGTTTTGTTTCTGTGCAACTGATCTGAAGACTTGTAAGGGCATTTCACTTGCTGCAAGAGGCTCTTGGGCATATCTGGCTTGTGTTAAGCTGGGGTGTAAGTTATGGAGCAAAAGTCTGCCCATCTGCCCAGCCATCCATAGTTTCATAGTTTCAGTCAGGGTTGGAAGGGACCACAAGGATCATCCAGTTCCAACCCCCCTGCCATGGGCAGGGACACCCCACACTAGAGCAGCCTGGCCACAGCCTCATCCAGCCTGGGCTTAAACACCTCCAGGGACAGGGCCTCAACACCTCCTGGACAAACCATTCCAGGGCCTCACCACCCTCACGGGGAAGAACTTCCTCCTCACCTCCAGCCTGAATCCCCACTCCAGCTTCATTCCATTCCTCCTAATCCTATCACTACCTGTAGCCTGAAAAGTCCCTCCCCAGCCTTCTGTAGGCCCCCTTCAGACACTGGAAGGCCACAATGAGGTCACCTCAGAGCCTTCTCTTCTCCAGCCTGAACAGCCCCAACTCCTTCAGTCTGTCCTCACAGCAGAGGTGCTCCAGCCCTCTGACTCTCCTCCTGCCCTTCTCTGGACACCTTCCAGCACCTCCAGATCCTCTTGTCATAGGGGCTCCAGCACTGGAGGCAAGTACTCAGGTGGGGTCTCAGCGGCTGAGCAGAGGGGGAGAATCCCCTCCTTGCCCTGCTGGCCACACTTCTCCTGTGCAGCCCAGGCTCTGCTTGGCTTTCCGGGCTGCAAGTGCACCTGAGAGCTCCTGGTGAGCTTCTCCTCCCCAGCACCCCAAGGCTCTCTCTCAGGGCTGTCCCAGCCAGTCCCTGCCCAGCCTGGATTGTGCCTGGGATTGCCTCGACCAGCTGCAGGACCCTGCCCTTGGTCCTGTTGAAGCTCCTGAGGTTGGCTTGTGCCCACCTCTCAGCCTGTCCAGGTCCTCTGGATGGATCCCTTCCCTCCAGCTGTCTGCTGCACCACACCGCTTGGGTCATCAGCAACCTTGAGAGGTGCACTCACTGCCACTGTCCATGGCACCCACAGAGATGTTGAACAAGCCTGGTCCCAGGACTGATCCCTGAGGGACTCTGCTTGTCCCTGGCCTCCCCTGGGACATGGACCCATTGACAGCAACTCTTTGGGTGCAGCCATCAAGCCAGTTCTGTATCCAGCTAGTGGTCACCCATCAGACCC
>JAAWVA010001045.1:0-14507 GCA_015227895.2 Colaptes auratus | reverse complement strand
CTCTCTGCAGTGCTGGAGCCAGCTCTGGAGTCCTTAGCACAGACAGGGACCTGCTGGAGCAGAGCCAGAGGAGGTCACAGCAGTGGTGGGAGGGCTGGAAACCCTCTGCTGTGAGGCCAGGCTGAGAGAGTTGGGGTTGTTCAGCCTGGAGAAGAGAAGGCTCCAGGGAGACCTTCTGGTGGCTAAAGGGGCTGAGGGGAAAGCTGTGGACAGACTGCTGAGCAATGCCCTTTGTGCCAGGACAAGGGCTGATGGTTTGGAACCAACGCAGAGAGATTTGGACTGGAGAGAAGGGAGAAATGTTTGCCCCTGAGGGTGGTGAGAGCCTGTCCCAGGTTGCCCAGAGAGGTAGGAGCTGCCCCAGCCCTGGCACCACTGCAGGTCATTGCTCTAGATAAAAAAACTGCTGAGGCTGGCACCTGGGCTAGGCTGAAGGGTGGCAAAGGGGCACCTGGGCACGTTCACACCCAGCTTGTGCCAGGGCAGGGTGCAGGAGCTGGCTGGGACCATCACACCAGCAAGGGGAGGGCTGACTCAGTTGAAGCTGCAATAAAGGTAAGCCCCAGATGGGAAACTTTTCAGAGGAGGAGCCCACAAGGTGCTCAGCAGCCAGCTGGGGGGACCCAGCTCCTGCCTCCCCATCCCAGGCCCCTGGTTAAACTGGGCTCCCTTGTCTGACCATGCCGGCTGCCTGGGCACCTCGGCAGCAGAGATTCACAGAAGGGGCTGGGTTGGAAGAGACCTTCAAGATCACCCAGTTCCAAACCCCTGCCATGGGCAGGGACACCTCCCACCAGCCCAGGTTGCTCAAGGCCTCATCCAGCCTGGCATGGAACACCTCCAGGGCACCCGCATCCCTGGGACCCCTGTTCCGGTGTCTTGGGGCCACCATGGCACAGGGGGTGGGACCATGACCATGCTGGCTTTGGGGTGATGGCATGAGAATGAGGTGCAGGGGAGCAACCCCAGAGCAAAGGCAGGTGACAACCAGACCAAGGGGTGACCTGGGCATCCCCTGGCCCTTTGCAGTGCTCAGGGCAGGTCTTGGTTCCTCGCTGGGGAGAAGAGTTTCTCCTGACTCTTCGTCTCCACAGGACCAAGTGCTCTTTGAAGGGCTTTTGGCGCCAGTGGGGCACTCGGGGTGGCAGCCTCCATGGAGAAGGAGGATTTGGGGGACAACTGCCCCGTTCCCCAGCCCCTAAACCTCCCTTGGTCCCTCCCCAGGCTCCCAGTCCTATGGCTGCCCTGGGGTGTTGGCTGGGGAGCCAGGTGCCACCGCTGTCCCCAGCAGCTTGCGTCGAACCCCAGGGCCGTGTGGCCGGAGGGCAGGTGGGCACACGCCAGCCCCTTCCTCCTGCCTGCTTGGCTTGGAGCCAGCTCCTGTGCCTCTTCCCCGGCAGGAGGCTCTCCCACGGTGCTGCTTTGACCGGCTCTGCCTTCCTGCCCGGTCACCGCGGCACGGCCACGGGAGGTGAGCGCGGGGCCGGGGGCAGCGAGGGCAGCGGTGGCAGGGGAGCGAGGAGCCCTGGGCAGAGCTCAGGCAGGAGGCACCAGCCTGGCACAGCCCCACCAGTCAGCTGATCCCTGCTCTGCCTGCCTATAAATCCACCTCCTCAGCGCTGACCCACCGGGAGCCTCCTGCTCTGGCCACCACCGCCATGGGCCGGGGCTGCTGCTTCCTCCTGCCGCTTCTGCTCTTGTGCCAGTGGCCAGGAGCTGCCTTCTCGCTCCTCCGGTACCGCTACGACTGTGGGGACTATGGGATGCAGCTCCAGGCCTACCCCAGCCGTGGCCGCAGCGTCCGCTTCAAAGTCATGGGTGAGTGCTGGCCCCAGAGGGTGGAAGCCCCCATGACCCTCCTCGGGGTGGCCTGTGCTGGCTCAGCCTGGTTACCCCCAACCCTTGGTGGGGCAAGTGGGTGGAAGCCCCCCCATGACCCTCCTCGGTGTGGCCTGTGCTGGCTCAGCCTGGTTCCCCCAAGCCCCTGAGTGCCCCGGGGTGTCGGTGCCCTGCTGGGATGTGCCCAATGGCTTGAAGGAGCTTGGTGAGAACCCAGGGAGGGTTTACTGGGTGCTTGCCTACCCCAGGGAGCATCGTGGCACCTGGTTGTGCCCCTCCATCCCACCACCCATCCCCATGCTGTCCCCACAGACGAGTTTGGCACCCGCTTTGATGTGGCCAACTGCTCCATCTGCCTCCACTGGCTCAGCACCGGCAGGGATGGTGCTGTCATCTTCTCCTCTGGCTATGATGGCTGCCACGTCCTGGTCAAGGTGAGGGTCCTGGCCCACTCCTGGGGTTCCCTCAGTGCTGGAAGTGACTGTCCATGGGTGAGAGTCAGGCCTTGGAACGTGCTGCCCGGGGAGGAGGCTGAGTCCCCAAGCCTGGGTGTGCGCTCTGGATGTGGTGCTTGGGGGATACGGTTTAGGGGTGAGCCTTGGCGAGCAGGGCTCTGGGTTGGCCTTGGTGATCCTGAGGGGCTTTTCCAAGCTGAATGCTGGTTCTGTCACTCTGTGCCTGTCTCTCCTGTCCCACCACAGGACGACCGCTACCTGCTGCGGGTGCAGCTGGAGGAGCTGCTGCTCAGCGGGGTCACGGCCGCCTCCCATGAAGTCAACATGACCTGCCCCAAGCCAGGGCACTTCGAGATCCTCGGGGATGGCAGCCAGGCAGCTCAGGGCAGCGGCACCCACCAGGCCCACAGCGACGTCCTGGTCCCCCTGTCCCAGCCTGGCCTCCTGCACCAGGTCTCCCAGCCTCACTCGCCGTCTCTCGGCCCCAGCTCAGCAGCCCCCAAGGCCACGCGGAGCAGCTTCACGCCGTAGCTCAGACCCAGCCTGTCCTGCTGCGCCCTGGGCTGCAGCCCCAGCCCCAGCCCGCTTCGGCTCACCCAGGGCTTCCAGCCCAGCCTGCCCAGGCTCACCTGGGCCTTCACACCCAAACCCAGCAGGGCTTGACACGCCCAGGCAGGCAGCCCCCAGTCCAGCCTGGCCAAACCCAACCAGGGCTCCTTCGCCCAGGCCTTCAGACCCAAACCCGGCCTGGGCTGCTGAACCCTGGAGCTCAACCCCAGCCAGGCCTTCACACCCCAAACCGGCCTGGGCTGCTGAACCCTGGAGCTCAACCCCAGCCAGGTCTTCACACCCCATACAGGCCTGGGCTGGTGCAACCAGGAGCTCAACCCCAGCCAGGCCTTCACACCCCAAACCGTCCTGGACTGGTCCATCCTGGGGCTCAACCCCAGCCATGTCTTCACACCCCACACAGGCCTGGACTGGTCCATCCTGGAGCTCAACCCCAGCCAGGTTATCATACCCCACACAGGCCTGGGCTGTTGAACCCTGGAGCTCAACCCCAGCCAGGTCTTTATACCCCACACAGGCCTGGGCTGTTGAACCCTGGAGCTCAACCCCAGCCAGGTCTTCACACCCCAAACCGTCCTGGACTGGTCCATCCTGGGGCTCAACCCCAGCCAGGTCTTCACACCCCACACAGGCCTGGGCTGGTGCAACCAGGAGCTCAAACCCAACCAGGTCTTCTTCAGCCAGGGTTTCAGACCCAAACCCACCTGGGGCTGGTGCACCAGAGTGTCCAGTCTGGCTCAGCACACACTGCTGCTCAAACTCAAGCAGGCTTCATCCACACAGGAGCTCAAGCCCCACACCAACCGGGCTTCTCTCGCCCCAGCCTTCAGACCCACTCCCAGGCTGGGCTTCTGCACCCTGGCCTCCAGAACCAAGCTGGGCTGGTCCATGCCAGCAGCTCCCAAGGGGAGATAGCAGGCCCAGCACTCCAGTCCCGACCAGGTATGGTACGTCCTGGACTTCAGGCTCAGCTCCACTCGGGGCTGGAACATCCAAGACTCCAATCCCAGGCCGGCCTGCTGCAATCCATGGCTCTCTTCTACCCCTCAGCAGGGGCAGGTAGGTCAACAGGGTGGGATGGAGACTCTCCACAACTCCCTGAAGGGAGGTTGTAGCCAGGTGGGGGTTGGTCTCTTCTCCCACAATGAGAGGCCACAGTCTCAAGCTGTGCCAGGGGAGGTTTAGGCTGGGTGTGAAGAAGAAGTCCTTCCCAGAGTGAGAGGTTGGCCATGGGAATGTGCTGCCCAGGGAGGTGGTGGAGTCCCCATCCCTGGAGGTGTTTAAAACCAGCCTGGATGGGGCCCTTAGTGCCATGGCTTAGTTGCTTAGATGGTGTTGGGTGATAGGTTGGACTTGGTGATCTTGAAGGTCTATTCCAACCTGGTTAATTCTGTGGTAACAATGAGCTGGGGTTTGGGACCTTCCTATCCCTGGGAGCAGCAGGTCACAGGTGGATGGTTGGGCAGGGGGTGAGCAGGTCAGGCATGGACAGGATGGCTGGGCAGGGGTGAGCAGGTCAGGCATGGACAGGATGGCTGGGCAGGGGTGAGCAGGTCAGGTGTGGACAGGATGGTTGGGCAGGGGTGAGCAGGTCAGGCGTGGGCAGGAGGATGGCTGGGCAGGGGTGAGCAGGTCAGGCGTGGGCAGGAGGATGGCTGGGCAGGGGTGAGCAGGTCAGGTGTGGGCAGGATGGCTGGGCAGGGGTGAGCAGGTCAGGTGTGGGCAGGAGGATGGCTGGGCAGGGGTGAGCAGTCAGGCGTGGACAGGGGGATGGTTGGGCAGGGGGTGAGCAGGTCAGGCGTGGGCAGGGGGATGGCTGGGCAGGGGGTGAGCAGTCAGGTGTGGGCAGGGGGATGGTTGGGCAGGGGGTGAGCAGGTCAGGCGTGGGCAGGGGGATGGCTGGGCAGGGGTGAGCAGGTCAGGCGTGGGCAGGGGGATGGCTGGGCAGGGTGAGCAGGTCAGGCATGGGCAGGATGGCTGGGCAGGGGTGAGCAGGTCAGGTGTGGACAGGAGGATGGCTGGGCAGGGGGTGAGCAGTCAGGCGTGGACAGGGGGATGGTTGGGCAGGGGGTGAGCAGGTCAGGCGTGGGCAGGGGGATGGTTGGGCAGGGGGTGAGCAGGTCAGGCGTGGGCAGGATGGCTGGGCAGGGGGTGAGCAGTCAGGCGTGGACAGGGGGATGGTTGGGCAGGGGGTGAGCAGGTCAGGTGTGGACAGGATGGCTGGGCAGGGGGTGAGCAGGTCAGGCATGGACAGGATGGCTGGGCAGGGGGTGAGCAGGTCAGGCGTGGACAGGATGGCTGGGCAGGGGGTGAGCAGGTCAGGCGTGGGCAGGGGGATGGCTGGGCAGGGGGTGAGCAGGTCAGGTGTGGACAGGAGGATGGCTGGGCAGGGGGTGAGCATCAGGCGTGGACAGGGGATGGTTTGGCAGGGTGAGCAGGTCAGGCGTGGGCAGGGGGATGGCTGGGCAGGGGGTGAGCAGTCAGGCGTGGACAGGGGGATGGTTGGGCAGGGGGTGAGCAGGTCAGGCGTGGGCAGGGGGATGGCTGGGCAGGGGTGAGCAGGTCAGGCGTGGACAGGAGGATGGCTGGGCAGGGGTGAGCAGGTCAGGCTGGTGCTCAGGGTGAGGCTGAGGGCACTGCCCCCTCTCTGGCGCCCCAGGCACCCAGCTGACGCGGGAGCAGTGCCAGGTGGCGGCGGGGAAGATGCCCTGCGTGGCCCCAGAGGGTCGGGAGGCCTGCGTGCAGGCAGGCTGCTGCTACAACGACATGGACCGGGTGATGCCCTGCTACTACGGCAACACAGGTGGGAGGCTGGCCGGGGGCCCTGGGGACGCCCCCTGGCCTCGGGCACCGCCTGCCCGGGGCGGCTGTGGCGCCGCTGCGGGCTGACCGAGCCGCTCCCTCCCGTCACAGCCACCGTGCAGTGCCTGCTGGACGGGCACTTCGTGGTGGTGGTGCCACGGGGCCTGGGCACCCAACCCTACAACCTGGACAGCGTGAGGCTGGCCAGCAGCCAGCCTGGCTGCGAGCCCCTCAGGCTCAGCGAGGCCTTCGTCATGTTCCGCTTCGCCGTCACCCAGTGCGGCACCACCGTCCAGGTAGGGATGGGAACCACGCCCCCAGCCCAGCCCACCCCACCCCCTCCAGCCCAGCCCAGTCCAACCTACCCCCTCCAGCCCTACCCAGCCTAGCCCAGCCCAACCCAGCCCAGCCCAAGGGACCTGCAGCCCATGGCTGTGTCCCCCACAGGCGATTGAGGACCGGCTGATCTACGAGAACCAGCTGATCTCAACCGTTGATGTTCAAGGCTCTCCCCGTGGCTCCATCACAAGGGACAGCATCTACATGTAAGCCAGCACCACCCCCTCCCAGCAGAGCCCATCCAGCTCCCCTTTGCCTCCAGCAACACCCAGGCCAGTTCCCCTTACTCCTTGACTGGATCTGGAACTGGGAATCCCTCGTCGAGGGGCTGGAGGATGTGGGAGGAGCAGCCAGGTGTGCTCTGCTCCCCCACAGCCTCCAGGCTCGTTGCATCTACAACGCCACTGACCTCCTGCCCCTCCACATGGAAGTGGCTGTGCCCCCCACCTCCACTCCCCTGGCCATGCTGGGGCCGCTGGGGCTCCAGTTACGCATTGCCACTGGTGAGTAGCCCACTCAGGACTGGAGGAGATGGCCTCGAGGTGCCCCAGGAGAAGTTCAGGTGGGATGGCAGGAGAAACACCCACCCCCAAATGGGCTGTGAAGGCCTGGCCCAGGCTGCCCAGGGCAGTGGTGCAGCAGTCCCCAGCCCTGGAGGGGTTTCAGAGCCCTGGAGCCGTGGTGCTGAGGGCCACAGTTCGGTGGTGCCCTGGCAGTGCTGGGTCAAGGGCTGGACTCCAGGGTGTTGGGAGGTCTCTTCCAACTCCAACCCTTCCACCATTCTCTCATCTGCTGGACCTCCACCTGGCTCAGCCTCTCACCCTTCCCACAGATGAGACCTACAGCTCCTACCACCCCAGTGGGGACTACCCCTTGGTGAAGGTCCTGCGGGACCCCATCTACGTGGAGGTTCGGCTCCTGCAGAAGACAGACCCCAACCTGGTGCTGGTCCTGCACCAGTGCTGGGCAGCCCCCAGCACCAACACAGCAGCAGAGCCCCAGTGGCCCATCCTGGTGGATGGGTGAGCAGGGATGGGGGACAACAGGGAGCTGGAGTGGTGTGGGGGGGTCACCTGCATCAGTCAAAGGTCCTTCCTGCAGCTGGGTCGGGGCGATCCCAAGCTGGGCAGGGACCGGCTTGAGAGCAGCCCTGAAGAAAAGGCCTTGGGGGTGCTGGGGCATGAGAAGCTCAGCAGGAGCCAGCAGTGAGCACTGACAGCCCAGAGAGCCAAGCAGAGCCTGGGCTGCAGCAAGAGAAGTGTGGCCAGCAGGGCCAGGGAGGGGATTCTGCCCCTCTGCTCTGCTCTGCTGAGATCACAGCTGGAGCTCTGGGTCCAGTTCTGGAGCCTCTGTGCCAGGAGGGATCTGGAGGGGCTGGAAGGTGTCCAGAGAAGGGCCATGAGGATGAGCAGAGGGCTGGAGCTGCTCTGCTCTGAGGACAGACTGAGGGAGCTGGGGCTGCTCAGTCTGGAGAAGAGAAAGCTCCAAGGAGACCTAATTGTGGCCTTCCAGGATCTGAAGGGGGCTGCAGGAAAGCTGGGGAGGGGCTTCTGAGGGTGTCAGGGAGGGATAGGACTGGGGGGGATGGAGCAAAACTAGAAAGGGGGAGATTGAGATTGGCTGTGAGGAAGAAGTTGTTCTCCAGGAGGGTGGTGAGAGCCTGGCCCAGGCTGCCCAGGGAGGTGGTGGCAGCCTCCTGCCTGGAGGTGTTTGCAGCCAGGCTGGAGGTGGCTGTGAGCAACCTGATCTGATGTGCTGTGGCCATGGCCATGGCAGGGGGGCTGGAACTGGCTGAGCCTGGAGGTCCCTTCCAGCCCTAACAGTTCTGTGATTCTCTCCAGGTGTCCCTTCACAGGGGACAACTACAGGACCCAGCTCATACCTGTGGGCCCAGCCTCCCCCCAGGTGCCCTTCCCCAGCCACTACCAGCGCTTCGCCATCTCCACCTTCACCTTCGTGGAGCCCCCATCCATGGCAGCGCTGGAGGGAGAGGTGAGTGGAGCAGCACCACCCCGAGGCCTTGGGCAGCAACTCCACAGCTCCCTGCTGCTCCTCCTCAGCTCCTCAAGTGCTGCCAAGCCCCCCGGCCCTGCTGGTAGCCCCCCCGTGGTTTTTCAGGTGTACATCTCCTGCAGCGCTTCCGTCTGCCACCTCGCCCAGCCCGAGCCCTGCCGGCCCTCCTGCCAGCTTGGGATGCCCTCACGTGAGTCTGGGGGCCACCAGCCCCTTGGGGACCCTCCCCCTGCCCCTCGGCTCTCCAGGCCAACCCCTTGCCCCCCTCCAGGAGCACGGCGGTCTCCAGAGGACCAGGGCACAGCTGGAGCCATGGGGAAGGTCACCTCCCAGGGAGGACTCATCCTCCCCAGGCTGCCCCAGCTGCACACAGGATGAGGCTGCAGCTGCTGGGTGAGTGGGGCCTCAACTCTCTAAGCTTCTCCTTCCTCCCACCTCTAACTCACTCTCCTCCTCCTCTTCCTCCTGCACAGCTCCTGCCTCCAGCCACATGCTGCTGGACGGCTGCAGGCAAGCTGGACAAATAAACCAGTGCCCAGCAGGGCTTGGTGGCCTGCTTTGTCCCTGGGCATGGGGGGAGAGAGGGGGGGCTCTGCTGCCCACCTCAGAGCTGGCAGCACCCCCAGCTGCCCCCAGCTCTGATGCTCCCAGAAGCATCAGATCTTTTCCCTTGGAAAGGAGAAGGTCATGGAGTCCAAGCCTCGAGCCAGCACTGCCCAGCACCACCAAACCCTCAGCACCACAGCTCCAGGGCTTGGAAACCCCTCCAGGGATGGAGACTCCACCACTGCCCTGGGCAGCCTGGGCCAGGCCTTGACAACCCCCAAGGACAAGAAACTGTTCCTCATGTCCAACCCAAAGCTCCCCTGCGTCAACTTGAGGCCATTTCCTCTTGTCCTATCCCTTGCTCCTGGGCAGAAGAGCCCAAGCCCCAACCTGCCTCCAGAAGGTCTCCCCTCAGCCTCCTTTTCCCCAGCCTCAACCATCCCAGGTCCCTCAGCTGCTCCTCACCAGACCTGTGCTCCAGCCCCTTCACCAGCTTCATTCCCCATCCTTCTCCCTCTCCTGTGTGACACCCCGGAGCCTTCCTCCTGCCCACTGAGGAGGATGATGATGATGATGATGGGGCCTGCCACACAGCCCTCTGGCTCAACAGCTTCTTTATTTCCTTAGTGAAACTAGACAACTGCTTACAAAACCCCTTCATGGTCTGCCCCTCCCACCACCCTCCTTCCACGCACCCTGGGCCCACACAAAGATCCACCACCGCCACCCAGCGAGGTGGGAACCAGTTTGTTGCATCAGCTACAGCCACAAAGCAGAACCTAAAGCCACACAGAAACACACACAAAAAAACCCCACCCCACCCCAGTGGGGGGTCACACACACAAAAAAAACAGGAGGCAACTAAAACCCAACCAAACAGCTCCAGAGCAAGGCCAAGGTGACACCAAACTTCTCCTCTGCCAAACAGCTACACAGCAGAGTGCCTGGAGAAGTAATGAACCACTTGTATCCCTCCTCCCCCCCACCCCTTACTAAGCCCAAATTCTCCCCACCCCTCCCTCCCACCCAAAACAGAGCCCCAGAGCAGGCCAACAAGACCATCCCCCTCCCCCCAACCCCACCTTGGAGGCTACAGGCTGTAGAACTTGAGGCTCCGGTCCATGCCCGTCGAGGCGATGAACTTGGCGTGGTGGCCAAAAGCCACCCCTGTGGTGAGGCCACTGTGCTCTGGGGAGGGAAAACAGCTCCTGGTTAGGGCACCAAGGGGAGTTTGGCCCTTCCTGTCCCCACCAGGAGTGGTGGCATGGGGACACTTTGGTCGCTCTCACGCCTGCCCCAGGTCAAGGAGGTTGGGAAGCCACCAGAGGGTCTTCTGAGGGGGAATGGGAAGCGTTTTGCACCCCCAGCACGGTCCACAAAGCCAGGGAAGTGTTTCCTTCCCTCAGGAGGGGACCTCCACACCTCCTCCCTTCCCCTCTCTGCCCTCCCACCGTCCCCAGCCCCTCACCAGTGAAGTGGAGGATCTCGGTCCACTGCTTGCAGATGTAGATCTGGACATCTGTCCCACCCAGGGCCAAGTAGGTGCCACTCTGGTCAAAGATGAGAGATTTCACCTGCAGGAGAAGAGCAACAAAGCTTCAAACCTGCCCCAGAAAGCTTCCAGCAGCTTCTTGGGGTGCCAGGGGATGGACAGGACCTCTGCATCAGACTTCCCCCGTGATCCCCGTGGTGGGCACTGGGAGAAGATCCTGCCCAGAAAGGCCTCCAAGGGGGGAAGGGGATGCTCACACACCTCAAAGTTGTTGTCCAGCTGCAGGGTCTTGAAGTTCTTGAGCTTCCTCAAGTCCCAGAGCTTGACAGAGGAGTCATCTGCTGCTGTGGCCAGGTAGTAGCCATTCTCTGAGAAGGCAATGCTGGTGATGGGCCCAGAGTGGCCTGGGAAGTTGGCCACGTTGGTGCGCTCCTGGGGACAAGGGAGTGAGAGGGGGGCTGTGAGCAGGGGCCTGCAGCTGGCACAGCAGGGCCTAGGAGACCCCTGCAGCCACAGCTCAGCCAGGTCAGGCCCTGACAAACCTCAAGGGCAACAAATTGCTCCTTATGTCCAATCTAAACCTCCCCTGGGGCAGCCTGAGGCTGCTTCCTCCTGTCCTGTCACTTGTTGCTTGGGAGAAGAGCCCAACCCTCACCTGGCTGCAGCCCCCTCCCAGGGAGCTGCAGAGAGCCAGCAGCTCTCCCCTCAGCCTCCTTCTCTCCAGGCTCAACACCCCCAGCTCCCTCAGCTGCTCCTCCCCAGCCCTCTTCTCCAGACCCCTTCCCCAGCTTGCTTGCCCTGCTCTGGCCCTGCTCCAGCTCCTCAATGTTCTTCTTGGAGGGAGAGGCCCAAGACTGACCCCAGGATTCCAGGAGTGGCCTCAGCAGTGCCCAGTCCAGGGGGACAATCCCTGCCCTGCTCCTGCTGACCACACTCTTCCTGGTGGAAGCTTCCATGTGCTCTTTGTTGCCCTCAACAGCCAGAGCTGGGCAGCTCCAGCACATCCCTGACAAATTCCCAGCCATGGGACCCAGCCAGACCCTCACACCCTGCAGAGCTTCAGCCCACAGCAGAGCTGGCAGCCTCTGGACCCTCCTGCTCCTTACTGATTCCCTCAGTTGTTCTCCATGCCTTGGTCTGAAGCCTCTGCTGGGCTTCAAACCAAACACACCCCC
Source organism: Colaptes auratus (assembly GCA_015227895.2). Lineage (NCBI taxonomy): Eukaryota > Metazoa > Chordata > Aves > Piciformes > Picidae > Colaptes > Colaptes auratus. The sequence goes on along the minus strand of JAAWVA010001045.1, from coordinate 3,276 downwards.
AAGATGCCCCCCTCAACCACAGTCCCAGGACCAGCCCTACCTTCAGGTCCCAGATCTTGATCTGAGAATCCATTGTCCCTGTTCCAAAAATGAGCCCATCAGGGTGGAACTGGGCACAAGTGAGAGCTGGGGAGACACAAGGGCAGATGGGTGACAGGTTGGACTTGATGATCTTTGAGGTCTTTTCCAACCTTACTGACTCTACGTGGAAGGGTGAGGACTTCCTTCTGACTTTGCTACCAAGTCCCACCACGTTCTTCTGAGCTCTAGGCACCTGAGCAGAAGAATTCCTTCTCTGCAGGCTTCCCACACTCCCCCCAGGGTAGGAATACTCAGGCCTGAGCCTTACCACAGCCAGAGCTCTCATCTGTCACCTTGGTGAGGACACGGCCGGTCTGGATGTCAGAGAAAGCCCAGTACTGCAGGGGAGAGGAGCAGAGTGGTGACCCCAGGAAGATCAGGAGCAGTGCTGGGGGTGCTTTGTGGGCCAGGGTTGGGTCTCACCTGGTCATCAGAAGAGCTGAGGAGGTAATCACCCGTGGCATGGAGGCTCAGCCCCGTGACAGAGCCCTCGTGGGCACGGACAACCTGCACGCAGGAGGCGTTGGGCACAGACCAGATGCGGATGGTGGCATCAGGAGAAGCTGAGAACACCAAGTCCTGGAGAGAGAGAGACAGGAATGTTCATGGAGAATCACAGGAGTGCTTTGGGACCTTTGAAACCCATCTAGCTCAACCCCCCCTGCAGTCAGCAGGGACAGCCCCAACCAGAGCAGGTTGCTCAGAGCCCCGAACAGCCTCCCCGGGCAGCCTGGGACAGGCTCTCGCCACCCTCAGGGTCAAACATTTGTCCCTTCTCTGCAGTCTGAATCTGCCTCCTACAGTCCCAAACCACCCCCCCTCGGTCTGTCACAACAGGCCCTGCTCAAAAGTCTGTCCCTAGGTTTCCTCTCAGCCCCTTGAAGCACTGAAAGGCCGCCAGAAGGTCTCCTCTTCTCCAAACACCCAAACCCTTCACCCAAGAAAGGTGCCAACAGGTACAGACCGGGCCCATGACCCCCAGCAGAGAGACCTCACCAGAAAAGGGCTCAGAAACCTGGTCTGGGGCAGCCTGGCTGAGAGGAAAGAGGCCAAATGTGAGCCTGAGCACACCTGAGATGGGTGGAAGACGACACTGGTGACCTTCTTGGTGTGGCCCTTGAGCGTGGCCAGGATCTGCTCCGAGCTCTTGTCAAAGACGATGACGTTTTTGTCAGCCCCTCCTGGGGAAGAGAGCAGGGAGAGGTCAGAGGCACCAGTCTGTGGCCAGCCCTGTCCCAGTCCACCTGCTCCTCCTGGTGACCACCATCCTCAGCAGCTTTGCCATGAGGGCTGCTGTCCCACTTCTGTCACCTACGAGCAGGGAGAGAGGGACCTGCTGCCACCACAGAGTCCCCGGGACGCAGAGGAGCTTTGCCCTTACCGGTGAGGATCTTGTTGGTGTCGGAAGGACACAGATCCAAGGCCAGGATCCCAGGAATGCTGGCACTGTGCAGCCCCTGCACGAGGGAAGAGGACACCAGATTGATGCCACAAGCAAGAAAATCCCCCCAAGATGGATTGAGAAGATCTGGAGGGGTTCTGTGCCACCTCCATGCCACTGGCACAGCCACAGTTCTCTCCTCACTTTGCCCAGGAGCAGATCTGTTGCTTGCACAACCATGGAATGGTTTTGGTTGGAAAAGACCTTTAAGGTCATGGAGTGCAACCCTTCACCCAGCACTGCCCAGGGCACCACCAAACCATGGCCCTCAGCACCACAGCTCCAGGGCTTGGAAAGCCCTCCAGGGGTAGGGACTCTGTAACTGCCCTGGGCAGCCTGGGACAGGCCTTGACAACCCTCAAGGAGAAGAAACTGTTCCTCATGTCCAAGCTAAACCTCCCCTGGGGTACAATTTGGGGTCATCTTCTCACTTGTTCCTTGAGACAAGAGCCCAACCCCCACCTGGCTGCAGCCTCCTTGCAGGGAGCCAGAAGGTCTCCTCTCAGCCTTCATGTCTCCAGGCTCAACACCCCCAGCTCCCTCAGCTGCTCCTCCCCAGCCCTCTTCTCCAGCCCCTTCCCCAGCTTGGTTGCCCTGCTCTGGCCTGCTCCAGCTCCTCAATGTCTTTCTTGGAGTGAGGGGCCCAAAACTGAGCCCAGGAGTCCAGGCCTCACCAGAAGGCCAGGGTTTTTCCAGCCTCGTCACAACACTCACCACGTGGGAAGCCACCTGCCGGTACTTGCTGAGCTCCTCTGGCTTCACCAGCTCCTCTGGCACCGTCTTCCCTCTCTGCAGAAGGAAAGCAGCGAGGAGATGACCATCAAGATCTCTCAGGACATGGCACAAGCAGGCTGCTGCGGCTGCTCTTTAGAGGGAAGCGAGGCCACTCACCTTCTTGCGCTCCGTGGTCAGCACCGTGGCCTTGTCTTGCAGCTGCAAAAGAAGGGAAAAGTGGTCCCGAGGGGGAACGCTGGGGAGCAGCCCCCGGCGGAGCCCGCGGCAGCACCGCCACAGCACCTCTCACCTTCTGGATGATCTCGGGGGTCATGCCTGCAAGCTCTCCCAGATCCATGGACTCCCCAGCTCCCTGCAGGGGATAGAGGAAGGAGCTGGTTACAGGGGGAGGAGGGACAGGAGCTGGACACGCTGGGAGGAGGGGATGGAGCCGGCCACGCTGGGAGGAGGGGATGGAGCCGGCCACGCTGGGAGGAGGGGATGGAGCCGGCCACGCTGGGAGGAGGGATGGGAGCCGGCCACGCTGGGAGGAGGGACGGGAGCCGGCCACGCTGGGAGGAGGGACGGGAGCCGGCCACGCTGGGAGGAGGGACGGGAGCCGGGCCCCGGGGCTTGCAGGAGGGACGGGAGCCGGGCCCCGGGGCTTGCAGGAGGGACGGGAGCTGGGCCCCGGGGCCACGCTGGGAGGAGGGGATGGAGCCGGCCACGCTGGGAGGAGGGACAGGAGCCGGGCCCCGGGGCGCGCGGGAGGGACAGGAGCCAGCCACGCTGGGAGGAGGGGATGGAGCCGGCCACGCTGGGAGGAGGGACAGGAGCCGGGCCCCGGGCGCGCGGGAGGGACAGGAGCCAGCCACGCTGGGAGGAGGGGATGGAGCCGGCCACGCTGGGAGGAGGGACAGGAGCCGGGCCCCGGGGCGCGCGGGAGGGACAGGAGCCAGCCACGCTGGGAGGAGGGGATGGAGCCGGCCACGCTGGGAGGAGGGGATGGAGCCGGCCACGCTGGGAGGAGGGACGGGAGC
>JAAWVA010001044.1:0-14513 GCA_015227895.2 Colaptes auratus | reverse complement strand
GCAGCACATTCCAATGGCCAATCTCTCTTTCTGTGAAGAACTCCTTCCTAACATCCAGCCTAAACCTCCCCTAGTGCAGCTTGAGACTGTGTCCTCTTGTTCTATTGGTGGATGCCTGGGAGGAGAGACCAATCCCCACCTGGCTGCAACCTCCCTTCAGGGAGTTGGATAGACCAATAAGGTCTCCCCTGAGCCTACTCTTCTCCGGGCTAAACAACCCCAGCTCCCTCAGCCTCTCCTCATAGGGCTGTGCTCCAAACCCCTCCCCAGCTTTGTTGCCCTTCTCTGGACACTTCCCAGCAACTTTCTCTAAAGGTCTGAAAAGAGAGAAAGCTAATCCCCTGCTTTAAGTCAATCTTTCTACTCATCTCTTTGTTCCTTGCTTTCTTTTACCTCTGTACTGTTTCAGGTTACTTGCCCCTTCAGCTCCAAATGAATGAGGCCATCTCTTTGTTCATTGGTAATTCCCACCCGCCTGCCATTTCCAGATGTTTCTCTTTCTCCTCACTCGCACTCATTTTGCAGGACGCTCTGCACTTCCCTTTCACCCAGCTCTGCTCCAGGTAAATTGCAGCATTAAGTGTTTTGGACTTTTCCTACAAAGGTGTCACATCAGATTACTAAAATGCATATTTAGAATTAGGAAGGGACTACCTTGTTACAATAATATCAAAGCCTGTCACATTTTAGGTCTACTCCACTTGACAGCATCTCTTTGGAGAACAGGAATCAGCACAGCTCCTAAGTGATGTTTTGACAGTTGCTAGATAATCTGCCCCAGTGAGACCAGTTTCTCCAGGTCACCTCTTTAAAGCAAAGGGTCTTTTTTTACCTCTCCTTTTGGGTTAAATTTTTTCTACTGCCGCCCATTATATGTACCAAAGCCAAATAGACTGTCATATGCATATGAGAATGGAATGGAATGGAATGGAATGGAATGGAATGGAATGGAATGGAATAGAATAGAATAGAATAGACCAGGTTGGAAAAGACCTCTGTGATCATCATGTCCAACCTATCACCCAATGCCATCTAATCAACTAAACCATGGCACCAAGCACCCCATCCAGGCTCTTCCTAAACACCTCCAGTGATGGTGACTCCACCACCTCTTCAGGCAGCCCATGGCCAATCACTCTTTCTATGAAGAACTTCTTCCTAACATCCAGCCTAAACCTCCCCTGGCACTGCTTGAGACTGTGTCCTCTTGTTCTGTTGGTGGTTGCCTGAGAGAAGAGACCAACCCCCACCTGGCTACAACCTCCCTTCAGGGAGTTGTAGGCAACAATAAGGTCTCCTCTGAGCCTGCTCTTCGCCAGGCTAAGCAACCCCAGCTCCCTCAGCCTCTCCTCACAGGGCTGTGCTCCAAACCCCTCCCCATCTTTGTTGCCCTTCTCTGGACACCTTCCAGCAACTCAACATCCTTCCTAAACTGAGGGGCCCAGAACTGGACACAGGACTCAAGGGGTGGGCCTAAGCAGTGCTGAGTCCAGGGGCACAATGACCTCCCTGCTCCTGCTGGCCACACTGTTCCTGATGCAGGCCAGGATGCCATTGGCTTTCTTATCCACCTGGGCACACTGCTGGCTCATGTTCAGCCTACTGTCAACCAGTACCCCCAGGATTCTTTCTGCCTGGCTGCTCTCTAGCCACTCTGACCCCAGCCTGTAGCACTGCATGGGGTTGTTTTGAGGCAACAGGAGAAGGCAGAGAGCACAGACAATTGCCATGGGTGGACTGTTATTTGGGTTGCTTGGTGCACTACTTTTCCTTCTTGGATCTCCTGTTACATTAGGGGCATCGAAAGGAAATCATAAGGAAATATAAAGGTTATGTCTTTGATCAAAAATAGCAGCAGTTCTCAGATGTTTTCCAAGTTCAGTATAAAAATCACTCCTCCTCACTGCTTATTAGAGTATTTAGTTGATGATGGATACATTTTTCAGATACTTGTGTGTTATGTTTTCTAACAACTGCTGCCTTAGTTAAATATAATTAATCAAGTACAGAATCTTTTAGAGGTTCTGCCTTTTTTTTCCTCCTTTTTTTTTTCCCCCCAGAGAAACAGAACTATTGCAACACTTTTACAAACACTGTGGTTTAAACAATCAAAGAATGGTAGGTGTTGGAAAGGACCTCTGGAGATCACCTAGTGTTGCTAAAGCAGGTATGCCTAAGGCAGGCCACACAGGAATGAGTTCAGGTGGGTTTTGAAAGTCTCCAGTGAAGGAGACTTCACAACCTCTCTGAGCAGTCTGTTCTAGTGCTCTGTCACCCTTAAAGAAGTCCCTCTTCGTGTTGAGGTGGAACTTCCTGTGCTCCAGTTAGTATCTGTTGGCCCTCATTCTATCACAGGGAACTACAAAAAGGGACTGGCCCCTTCCTCCTGACTTCATGCATTTACTGACATTAATAAGATCCCTTCTCATTCTTTAGGTCAATCAACCTCAGGACACTCAGCCTTTCCTCATAAAAAAGGAGTTCTAGTCCCTTAATCATCCTTTCATTGTACTGGTGAGGGGTTTGGAGCACAAGCCCTATGAGGAGAGGCTGAGAGAGCTGGGGTTGCTTAGCCTGGAGAAGAGGAAACTCAGGGGAGACCTTCTTGCTGTCTACAGCTACCTGAAGGGAGGTTGTAGCCAGGTGGGGGTTGGTCTCTTCTCCCAGGCAACCAGCACCAGAACAAGAGGACACAGTCTCAAGCTGCACCAGGGGAGGTTTAGGCTGGATGTTAGGAAGAAATTCTTCCCGGAAAGAGAGATTGGCCATTGGAATGTGCTGCCCAGGGAGGTGGTGGAGTCACCATCACAGAAGTGTTTAAGAGGAGACTGGATGAGGCCCTTGGTGCTATGGTTTAGTTGATTAGATGGTGTTGGATGATAAATTGGACTTGATCATCTCAAAGGTCTTTTCCAAACTGGTTAATTCTATTCTAGTCTAGTCTAGTCTAATCTGCAAGCCAAAACCTCCTTATTCCACTTCCTTCAGAAAACTCAATACCTGCAAATAGAAGACAAAGAGCTTCTCTGCAATTTAACTTGTTTAGTAGGTATTTTCTCAGCTACAGAAAAACAATCTACATTGCAAACTTGCAAGTGACAGGGTTGTACAGAGCTTAGTTGTACTTCTCCTAGTTCTTCAAAAATTCTAGTTCTTGCAGAACCAGACAATTTATTGAAATTTGCACAAAATGTACAACTTATTCATAGAATTCATAGACACTTTAAGGGGGTAACTCTGAAATACTTCACATAAACAACTAGGTTGGAAAAGACCTTTGAGGTCATCATATCCAACTTATTACCTAATACCTAACACCACCTGACAACTAAACCATGGCTCCAAGTGCCATGTCTGATCCCCTCTTCAACACCTCCAGGGACAGTGATTCCACCACCTTCCTGGGCAGCACATTCCAATGGCCAATCACTTTTTCTGAGAAGAACTTTTCTCCTAACCTCGAGCCTAAACTTCCCCTGGCACAGCTTGAGACTGTGTCCTTTTGTTGTGGTGCTGGTTGCCTGGGAGAAGAGACCAACCCCCACCTGACTACAACCTCTGTGGTAGGGTGTGGCTGCTCTCCAGCCACTCTGACCCCAGCCTGTAGCTCTGCATGGGGTTGTTGTGGCCAAAGCGCAGCAGCCAGCACTTGGACTTGTTAAATGCCATCCTGTTGGACTCTGCCCATCTATCCAGCTTGTCCAGGTCCCTCTGCAGAGCCCTCCTGCCTTCTAACAGATCGACTCCTGCCCCCAACTGGGTGTCATCTGCAAACTTACTTATGGTGAACTCAATCTCCTCATCCAGATCATGAGGAGACTCAGGGGTGACCTTATTGCTCTCTACAACTACCTGAAGGGGAGGCAGAGGTTGGTCTCTTCTCCCAGGCAGGCAGCACCAGAGCAAGAGGACACAGTCTCAGGCTGCGCCAGGGGAGGTTTAGACTGGATGTTAGGAGGAAGTTCTATACAGAGAGAGTGATTGCCCGTTGGAATGGTCTGCCCAGGGAGGTGGTGGAGTCACCTTCATTGGAAGTGTTCAGGAGGAGACTTGATGGGGTGCTTGGTGCCATGATCTAGTTGTTTAGGTGGGTTGGATTGGTTGATAGGTTGGACACGATGATCTTGAAGGTCTCTTCCAACCTGGAGTTATTGTATTGTATTGTATGAATGAAGTTATTGAACAGGATGGAGTCCAGATCTGATCCCTGGGGCACACCACTGGTGCCTGGCTGCCAGCTGGATGTGGCACCATTCACCACCACTCTCTGGGCTCAGCCCTCCAGCCGGTTCCTAAACCCAGCACAGAGTGCGGCTGTTCAAGCCAGGGGCTGACAGCTTGGCCAGGAGTTTGCTGTAGTAGTTTTCTTGTGGTAGTTTACTTGCACCAGACAAGGTGTTTCTGCTTGGGGCTTTATATGTGTGTGTGTTGATCAGAAGGTGAGTGCAAACACTCTGATCAGCAGGCAGTAGCTTGTAGGATCAAGGTCTAACAGCCCAGGCATCTCAAAATCGATCAACAAAACATGATGAGACTGATGACTATCTGATAATAGAAAAACATGGGGAGAGCTATTACTTTTTGTGATGTTCTTTCTTGACTGTTATAAGTGCTCACCTGTTTTCAGAGCTCAGACAAATTTAGGAGGAAAGACAGTCTGTATCTGATAAATGATAAAGAAGCAATGAAGAAACTGGTGCTGTTGACTAGCCAGCACTCAAATCATAGAATCAGAGTATCATAGAATCATAGAATGCACTGGTTTGGAAGGGACCTCTAGAGTTTGTCTAGTCCAATTCCACTGCAGTGACCAAGGACATACCCAAACAGATCAGGTTGGTCAGAGCCACATCAAACCTCACCTTGAATGTCTGCAGAGGTGGAGCCTCGACCTGGGCAACCTGTTTCAGTGCTCCACTAGCTGCATGGCCAATCTCTCTCTCTGTGTAAAACTTCCTCCTAACCTCTCAGCCTAAACCTCCCCTGGTGCAGCCTGAGACTGTGTCCTCTTGTTCTGGTGCTGGTTGCCTGGGAGAAGAGACCAACCCCCACCTACCTACAACCTCCCTTAAGGTAGGTGTAGAGAGCAATAAGGTCACCCCTGAGTCTCCTCTTCTCCAGGCCAAGCAACCCCAGCTCCCTCAGCCTCTCCTCATAGGGCTTATGTTCCAAGCCCCTCACCAACCTTGTTGCCCTTCTCTGGACATGCTCCAACACCAAAACCCCAAACCAAGCAACAGAAGAAGCCACCTTTCTTTAAACAGTGGAAATCAATTTTCCTCCTTTAGAATTCTGTGTGCTGGTGGTCAAGAAGTCACATACTGGAATTAGTGGAGAAGTGGAATAAAATTATACAGTTTTTGTATGACATCTGGATCTTCAGCCTGTCATTTCACATCCTAGATGACTATTCTTTGTTTTCTCTCTTGTTTTCTCTCTGCCATGAATATGAACCCAAAGAACACTAAAATAAGATCATTCATCTCCAAGGAGCTTTGAATTTACATGGCTTTCAACTTTATGAACCAAATCCTTTGCTATATTTGTCACCAAAATGCTGTACTATGGAAATAGAATAGAATAGAATAGAATAGAATAGAATAGAATAGAATAGAATAGAATAGAATAGAATAGAATAGAATAGAAGTACAGTAGACTAGACTAGACTAGACTAGAATAGAATAGAATAGAATAGAATTAACCAGGTTGGAAAAGACCTTTGAGCTCATCAAGTCCAACGTATCATCCAACACCATCTAATCAACTAAACCATGGCACCAAGTGCCTCATCCAGTCTCTTCTTAAACACTTCCAGTGATGGTGACTCCACCACCTCCCTGGGCAGCACATTCCAATGGCCAATCACTCTTTCTCTGTAGAATTTCTTCCTAACATCTAGCCTAAACCTCCCCTGGTGCAGCTTGAGACTGTGTCTTCTTGTTCTGTTGGTGTCACTACTAAGAGGTTTATTTTCTTGAGATGGTCTTTAAGCCAAAACCAAAGAGCTGGACTTCTTGTAAGTCCTCTGAATCTAGGATTCATTCACCAAAGTAAGTGGCACTACTAACAAGTAATAGTTTGGGGAGCTTCTGTGCCCATCTAGCTTTAAGTATGAGCTCTACTGGTTAGGTTTTTAACTCCTGGCATGCAATCACATCATAGACTGCCAGTCAGATGGGCACACAAAGGATGAGAAGCTGCACACTTTGAGAAGGAAGTTTTTTCCTTTAAAATGGAAGCTGGCTTTTCAGCCAGCCTTGCACAGTTCATGATACAAGGATGTGCCTCAAACCTGCAATTGTGAGTTTAGTATTTTGTAGTGAGATGGGGAAAGACTCTGCTTTCTGATCAGTATTTCCTCTGACACCTTAGCAAGAGCTGATGTTTATTGGATTTAACAGTGGAGATGAAGCTACCTACACCTCCACTCAAGGAGTATCTGCTAGCTGCTCTAATCTGCTGGGGTGAAAAAGGCTTCCAGCAAGAGGGCAGAAAGGGTAGCATAATTAAGACAACTTAAACCCACCAGCTTAGTTTGAACAATAACAGAAATGAACTTTCATTGGAGACTAGAAATAGAGTATAGGCTGAAGCCACTCTTGAAGGAATCTGTTCTTTATGCTCTGCTCAGAATCAACCATCTTCACTGTTATAAATAGGACTCATTCTCTTGAAGGATAAATATGAGAGTCAGAGCTTGAGAGCTTTATATTGGAGAGGGCACCATAAAGAAGGTCACTTTGTAGAAGGCATGAAGAGTAATTTGGAGACGAATGCTAATACCAGCTCTATCAGATTGTGAGGAAGCTGAAAAACAGCATATGTTCTAATATTGTCTTTTATTGATTTTGCTGCCAACATCCCACTTCAACAACGTTACAGCTGCACTTCAGGATTCTTAATGGAGGGGGATGGAGAAAATCAATATACAGAGCTTGCTTCTGCTTCCACTGTAGCCAATGCGAGTTTCATTATTAACTGCAATGAGCACAGGACAGAGTTCAGACTGCTTTGTCACTTTGTGTTTGTTTGTTCTTTCCCTTTTTATTTAACCTCCTAAGGGGCAATGTGCACTGCTGTTTGTTTTAGAGAGGTTCCATCTCAAAATGGCAGCTCCCCTACCCAACTGCAAATCTACACACATCCAGAAATGATGCCCTGCTTTGCAGGAGCTAATGAAAAATTATAGCCTGCATCCTGGACTGGGAAAGGTGTAATAAAAGGTAGAGGATTTAAAATAAATTCTGATAACAAAATCATTCCTTTCTTAAAATATTTTTCAATCAGGTATAAAAGCAAATAAAAACAGTTCAGCCTTCCCTGACTTGTGAAATATTACTCTCCACGTGCATTGCTCGCTTTGTTACAAGACAGAGGGGCTACACCCAGACTTCTTCTCACCACTATTATTTTAATGCTATTTACACAGGATGAAATGTGCTGAAATCACATTAAAAATTATAAGCATCATCTTAATTCCAACAGCATGCTGTTAATTTTGTCCTAGCATGAACACAAAACGTATTTTAGCATGCTGTCAAGATGAGATACTAAGAATGTCAATAAAATGACACTAAAATAAATGTAAATTTAGATTGCTGTCACAAGTGGCTGCTTGGTTTTGTGAAGATGTTAGGTTGCTATAGCATTTTCCATAGCAACTTTGCATCTTATTACATAAATAATCCCTCAGTGTCCTTAAAGCTTACTAAAAACAGGATTAAATCTACTCTCATATGTAATGATCCTGCATAAAACCTTATCAGTATGAAATACCCAGAAAACACGATAAAATGTAATCTAGATAATAGTATTTCTGGCATTTGAAAAGCATCAAAGCACAACAGACTTGTTTTGTAGTAAACAGGACATCAGGCATCCTCCTAAAACCCATAAGAGCAAAATTACTTTGAAGTGTCTGTTTCTTTCCAAAGTTGAAAGTTGGGTTAACTCTTTCATAGAATAGAATAGAATAGAATAGAATAGAATAGAATAGAATAGAATAGAATAGAATAGAGTAGAATAGAATAGGAGTAGAATAGAGTAGAGTAGAGTAGAATAGAATAGAATAGAATAGAATAGAATTATAATAGAGTAGAATAGAATTAGAGTAGAATAGAATAGAATAGTAGAGTAGAATAGAATTATAATAGAGTAGAACAGAATTAGAGTAGAGTAGAATAGAATAGAATAGAATAGAATAAATAGATAGAATAGAATAGAATAGAGCAGGTTGGAAAAGAACTTCGAGATAATCAAGTCAAACATATCCCCCAATACCATCTAATCAATTAAACCATGGCACTAAGTGCCCAAACCAGTCTCTTAAACACTTCCAGGGATGGTGACTCCACCACCTCCTGGGCAGCACATTCCGATGGCCAATCACTATTTCTCTGAAGAATTTCTTCCTAACATCCAGGCTAAACCTCCCCTGGTGCAGCTTGAGACTGTGTCCTCTTGTTCTGGTGCTGGTTGCCTGGGAGAAGAGACCAACCCCCACCTGCTTACAACCTCCCTTCAGGGAGTTGTAGACAGCAAGAAGGTCTCCCCTGAGCCTCCTCTTCTGCAGGCTAAGCAACCCCAGCTCCCTCAGCCTCTCCTCATAGGGCTTGTGCTCCAAACCCCTCCCCAGCTTTGTTGCCCTTCTCTGGACACCTTCCAGCAAGTCAACATCTTTCCTAAAACTGAGGGGCCCACGACTGGACTCAGTACTCGAGATGTGGCCTGACCAGTTTAGATTAGTAGTACCCACAGGGCCAGCACATACCTTCAGCCCAAAGCCAATGTGTTGTGCATGTCCCAGATAAACTGGCTCAGTACCTGGGACAGGACAAGGCTGGCTTTAGTCCTCAGGGAACATAAACTTGGCAACTCCCTCCATCCCTGATTCATCAAGGCCAAATTCAGCTGCACAAGAAGCATTATTAGAGCCAAATGGACTTAAAATCAGGGGCATAAAATTAGACCCCTGCCTCCACAGTTCCTGAATTTCAGACTATTTTTGTAAAAGCTGTGGGAAATATGGAATGCATTTTGAGGCACAAAATTGAAGTCTGCCTGATGATAACAGCTCTGAACTGGCATGCTGTGAAAGACACTGGAGCAGACTTTTCCCAGCATAGAGAGAGTAATCATCTTGTACTGCTTTCTAGTGATCATCTGTGATGGTCCAGGGAGCAAAGCTCATTGTCTGCTGTGTCCAGAGCATTTCCATTCAAAGGCAAGTTACTCCACTTGCTCAGCTCAAAAGGGTTGCTCATCTGTCTTCTCTGGCCAGAAAGGGGACCGTGTAAGCACAGTGACAATTCAGAGCTTCAGATTTTCAATGCATTCTTTTCTTTAAGGTTGCTTATACAATCTGGTTAGTAGCTTCTGTTAATAGGGTTGATTTTCCTCTTCTGATGCCCATGTATGTTTATTACCACAGGGCTGATTACGGCACCAGCCGCTGATGGATTTGAAACGGTCTTGGTTTATCTGAGGGGAGAAAAGCAAGGCTAACCCATTCATTTCTAAAGTAAATGCATTTGGTTATTTTCCCTTTTCTTTATCAACAGGTACTTCAAAGGAAAAATGGGCAAATTATGGGCTTGTTAAATACCAGTATCCCTTTCATGAAGTCTAAAGCCAAAATGTTAGGGGATGGAGAGGTAATGGCGGCAAAATAAATCAGTCTTTTCTTTCAAATAAAAGCTCCCATAAACCCCAGAAGGTTAAATATGCAAGAAAGGAAGGGAGAAAAATCTTTGGGATCAGGAGGAAGAAGAAGATCTGATGATGATCTACTGATCATCTTTATTGATGATCTGGATGAGGGGACTGAGTCAGTCATCAGTAAATTTGCAGATGGGACAAGTTGTTGATCTATTAGAGGGTAGAAGGGCTCTGCAAAGGGACCTTGACAGGCTGGACAGATGGGCAGAGTCCAACATGATGGCATTCAACAAGTCCGAGTACTGGGTGCTGCACTTTGGTCACAACAAGCCCATGCAGTGCTGCAGGCTGAAGTGGCTGGAGGGCAGCCAGGCAGAAAGGGACCTGGGGGTACTGGTCGATAGTAGGCTAAACATGAGCCAGCAGTGTGCCCAGGCAGCCAAGAAGGCCAATGGCATCCTGGCCTGGATCAGGAATAGTGTGGTCAGCAGGAGCAGGGGAGTCATTGTGCCCCTGGACTCAGCACTGGTTAGGCCACACCTCGCGTCCTATGTCCAGTTCTGGGCCCCTCAATATAAGGACATTGAGACTCTTGAATGAGTCCAGAGAAGGGCAACAAGGCTGGGGAGCAGTCTCGAGCACAAGCCCTGTGAGGAGAGGCTAAGGCAGCTGGGGTTGCTTAACCTGGAGAAGAGGAGGCTCAGTTTAGGCTTGAGGTGAGGAGAAAGTTCTTCACAGAGCGCGTTATTTGCCATTGGAATGTGCTGCCCAGGGAGGTGGTGGAGTCACCGTCCCTGGAGGTGTTCAAGAGGGGATTGGATGTGGCAGTTGAAGCCATGGTTTAGTTAGGTGTTGGGTGACAGGATGAGGTGTTGGGTGACAGGATGGACTTGATTATTCTTGAGGTGTTTACCAACCTTATTGACTCTATGATTCTATGATTCTGTGAGATATGCTGAGACACTGGGCCAGTTGGCAGGAAAGGAAGATCAATGCTTAGCTCCACGTAGCTGGGGCTCAGAAATTTCTATTCATAGTTGTTATTTCTATTCAAACAAGCTATATAAAGCTTTCTTACCAGTTTAATCCAGCTATAAAAACTCAGTTTCTATTCCACGTGTGCAGCTCTGCACTCACACAGGCCTTGGAGAAAGCAAAGGAGGAGGATAGAATTGCAGAGAAGAGATGAATAAGCATCATGCCGATCACCTTGGTGTTGTTTCAGGCTTTCCTTGAAGACTTGCCAGGCTTGCAACTTTCAAGATAGACTTATGAACAATATCACAAAGCCTGTTTTATGCTGTGTTCACCAGGGTGCAGTTTTCAGACACTGACTTCCGCGAGCACTTAACGTTCTTCTGTGAGACAGACTGCCCACTATGCAGCCTGTCTCCCATGGCAAGTGACTTAGCTGATGCTGCAAACGAGACAGATCAGTTCAGGAGAGCATTAAAGGCCCAGGCTACTGTTCAAGACAGAAAGAGGTCAGTGTTTAAGTTTGGCACCTCAGAATCATAGACTCAATAATGTTGGAAAAGACCTCAAAGATCATCAAGTCCAACCTGTCACCCAAGACCTCAGGACTACTAAACCATGGCACCAAGGTATGTTTGAAAATCCTGTCATAGAGAATAGATTAGAATTAACCAGGTTGGAAGAGACCTTCAAGATCATCGTGTCAAACCTATCATCCAACACCACCTAATCTACTAAACCATACAACCAAGCACCCTACCAAGTCTCCTCCTGAACACCTCCAGTGACAGCGACTCTACCACCTCCCCAAGCAGCCCATTCCAACGGCCAATCTCTATCTCTGTGTAAAACTTCCTCCTAACCTCCAGCCTAAACCTCCCCTGGTGCAGCTTGAGACTGTGTCCTCTTGTTCTGGGCCTGGTTGCCTGGGAGAAGAAACCAACCTCTGCCTGGCTACAACCTCCCTTAAGGTAGTTGTAGAGAGCAATAAGGTCACCCCTGAGTCTCCTCTTCTCCAGGCTAAGCAACCCCAGCTCCCTCAGCCTCTCCTCATAGGGCTTGTGTTCCAAACCCCTCACCAACCTTGTTACCCTTCTCTGGACATGCTCCAGCAAGTCAACCTCCTTCCTAAACTGAGGGGCCCAGAACTGGACACAGGTCTCAAGGTGTGGCCTAACCAGCGCAGTGTACAGGGGCAGAATGACCTCCCTGCTCCTGCTGGCCACACTGAATGTCTTTCCTAAGTTGGAAAGCAGTGTCAGTTTGTGTGTTCAAACTGGGCTTGCACTGCGTTACTTGCAATTTGTTATTTGCATGCATTCAGTGAGATGTTATTAAGTTACTTCGTCATAGTATCATAGTATCAGTCAGGGTTGGAAGGGACCACAAGGATCAGCTAGTTCCAACCCCCCTGCCATGGACAGGGACACCCCACACTAGATCAGGCTGGCCAGAGCCTCATCCAGCCTGGGCTTAAACACCTCCAGGGATGGGGCCTCAACCACCTCCCTGGACAACCCATTCCAGGGCTTCACCACTCTCATGGAAGGCCACAATGAGGTCTCCTGGGAGCCTTCTCTTCTCCAGACTGAACAGCCCCAACTCCTTCAGTCTATCCTCAGAGGAGAGGTGCTCCAGCCCTCTGCTCATCCTCGTGGCCCTTCTCTGGACACCTTCCAGCACCTCCAGATCCCTCTTGTAATAGGGGCTCCAGAACTGGAGGCAGTACTCCAGGTGGGGTCTCAGCAGAGCTGAGTAGAGGGGGAGAATCCCCTCCCTGACCTGCTGGCCACACTTCTCCTGATGCAGCTCAGGATCTGATTGGCTTTCTGGGCTGCAAGTGCACATTGAGAGCTCCTGTTTTGCTTCTCGTCCACCAGCACCCCCAAGTCTCACTCCTCAGGGCTGCTCCCCAGCCAGTCACTGCCCAGCCTGGATTTGTGCCTGGGATTGCCTCGACCCAGATGCAGGAGCCTGCCCTTGGTCTTGTTGAAGCTCATGAGTTTGGCTTATGCCCACCTCTCCAGCCTGTCACAGGTAATACAATGATGTAGAAATGCTCCAGATGCCCAATGCAAGTCTGTTGAACCAGAAAGAGCCCTGCACCAAGTTTCATAGTTTCATAGTTTCATAGTTTCATAGTTTCATAGTTTCATAGTTTCAGTTAGGGTTGGAAGGGACCACAAGGATCATCTAGTTCCAACCCCCCTGCCATGGCAGGGACACTCTACCCTAGATCAGGCTGACAGAGCCTCGTCCAGCCTGGTCTTAAACACCGCAAGGGACGGGGCCTCAACCACCTCCCTGGACAACCCATTCCAGGCCTTCACCACTCTCACGGTGAAGAACTTCCTCCTCACATCTAGCCTGAATCTCCCCACCTCCAGCTTCATCCCATTCCCCCTATCCTATCACTCCCTGATAGTCTGAAAAGTCCCTCCCCAGCCTTCTTGTAGGCCCCCTTCAGATACTGGAAGGCCACAATGAGGTCACCTCGGAGCCTTCTCTTCTCCAGGCTGAACAGCCCCAACTCCTTCAGTCTGTCCTCATAGGAGAGGTGCTCCAGCCCTCTGATCATCCTCGTGGCCCTTCTCTGGACACCTTCCAGCACCTCCAGATCCCTCTTTTAATAGGGGCTCTAGAGCTGGACGCAGTACTCCAGGTGGGTCTCACCAGAGCTGAGTAGAGGGGGAGAATCACCTCCCTTGACCTGCTGGCCACACTTCTCCTGATGCAGCCCAGGATCTGATTGGCTTTCCGGGCTGCAAGTGCACATTGAGAGCTCATGTTGAGCTTCTGTCCACCAGCACCCCCAAGTCTCTCTCCTCTGGCTGCTCCCCAGCCAGTCACTGCCCAGCCTGTATTTGTGCCTGGGATTGCCTCGACCCAGATGCAGGACCCTGCACTTGGTCTTGTTGAAGCTCCTGAGGTTGGCCTGTGCCACCTCTCCAGCCTGTCAAGGTCCCTCTGGATGGCATCCCTTCCCTCCAGCGTGTCTGCTGCACCACACAGCTTGGTGTCATCAGCAAACTTGCTGAGGGTGCACTCAATGCCACTGTCCATGGCACCCACAAGATGTTGAAACAAGCCTGGTCCCAGGACTGATCCCTGAGGGACTCCGCTTGTCACTGGCCTCCACTGGGACATGGACCCATTGACAGCCACTCTTTGGGTGCGGCCATCAAGCCAGTTCCTTATCCATCTGGTGGTCCATCCATCAAACCCGTGTGTCACCAGCTTGGGACCAGGATGTGGTGTGGGACAGTGTCAAAGGCTTTGCTCAGGTCCAGGTAACGACATCAGTTGCTCGCTCCTCATCTATTATGCTGTCACCTTTCATAGAAGGCCACCAGGTTTGTCAGGCAGGATTTGCCCTTGGCAAGCCATGCTGACTGCTCCCAATCACCTCTTCCACTACTCTTCTGAGTCAGTAGTGCCTCCAGAGGATCTGCTCCATGATCTTTCCGGGCACAGAGGTGAGACTGACCCGTCCTGTAGTTCCCCTGGTCCTCCTTCTTACCCTTTTTGAAAATGGGAGCAATATTTGCCCTTTTCCAATCTGTGGGGACTTCCCCAGTCTGCCATGACTTTTGGAAAGAATAGAGAGGGGCTTAGCAACCTCATCTGCCAGTTCTCTCAGCACCCGTGGGTGTATCCCGTCGGTCCCCATGGACTTGAACACTTTCAGGTTCTTCAGGTGATCACGAACCTGAGCTTCACTTATGAAGGGCAGTTCTTCCTCCCCATCCTGGGCATCATCTGCCATGACTCCAGGAGTGTGGCTGGAGGCCCTTGCAGTGAAGACTGAGGTAAAGAAGTTCTTGATACCTCAGCTTTTTCCACATCACTTGTGACCACTCACAGTTTCCTTTCTGAGGGGC
>JAAWVA010001043.1:0-14542 GCA_015227895.2 Colaptes auratus | reverse complement strand
TAGCTTCTACATTTTATTTTTCTACCTAATGCCTGAATCAGTGTCAGAGTCTGTGATCAGAAATCAGTCTAAATTAGTTGGACTTGTTTTCACTTTTCTGACTGAACCAGAATACTTAAACTCTGTTTAGCATAAATAGGATCATGATTTTGTGGTGGGGTGAGAAAGTTCCCTCCCCACACACAGGGAAAGAAACCACAGCTAGCTCGTCGGAAAAGCAGATGAAAGCTATATTTACAAGCATAATGGAATGCAATGAATATATACACAATATACAATATTTACAATATATACAGGAAAATACAACATGAACACAATGCAGAAAACCTTTTTCCCTCCTGCCGCCAGGGGGGTTCCCTGAACCCCCCTCTCTCCCTCCCCACCTCCCCTTTTCCCAAAAGGGTAGAGAGAGAGAGAGAAGGGCAATTAAGAGGAAAAGTCTGTTAGCTAAAAAGCACATGCAAAATTAGTTCTTATCTGGTTAGCTGTTACTCAGGCCGTTCCTGCTTCAGCAAGAGAGAAAGCACAGACTGCACCCAGCCTGAACCCAGACCAGACACAGACTGAACTAACAGAACCCAAACTCCAAACTGACCCCACAAGCACCAATGAAATTCGTTTAGACTATCTTGTTTTTGGTTCAATATCAAAAACATTCAGCCAGAGTGTTCAGCAACTGTCTCTTTCTTAAAGGCATAGCATCACCGGTCACAATCCACTCTTCTAACAATTTCATTGGCTGTTCATACTGTCCATCCAATCTAAAGCAATAGCTACAATTTGTAAGTAAAGTTGATAGTCCATTCCGCTATCCTCAGGTGTAGATGATTCAGAAGTCCAAGAAAACAAGAAAAATGGAAAACAGTTTGTCTCTTCGCAGACGAAGCGAAGAAAAGGAAACAGGGAAACAGGGACTCTCAGTTGACTCAGGGCTCTCAGGGTTCTCAGGGTTCGTGCACCGTGGATTCCTCATGGATTCTTCCTTTGGGCGCGATGTAGCTGTACAACACTCTGAAATTAAACTCTTTCAGCTAAAGTTAGATTTCTTTGTGGAATACACTGAATTTCACCATTCTCTTGCATTACCCAATAAGTGTGACCCGGACCTTCAGCTGAAACCACCCCTCGGACAGGTTTAGCCTCTCCTGAGGGAGAAACCCCAACAGTTTTACCTAACAGATTCTTTTCTCTAACAACAGGAACTCTATCACCTTCTACTTTCTGTAGCAGATCTGAGTGTGCCGGTCCAGCTCGGTTCACTGAACCTCTACTATTTACCAGCCAGGTTGCTTGTGCTAAATGCTTTTCCCAGTTTTTCAAAGATCCACCCCCCATGGCTTTAAGAGTGGTCTTCAGCAAACCGTTGTAGCGTTCAATCTTCCCTGCAGCTGGTGCATAGTAGGGGATGTGGAATATCCACTCAATGCCGTGCTCTTTGGCCCAGCTCTTTACAAGGTTGTTCTTGAAATGAGTTCCGTTGTCTGACTCAATCCTCTCTGGAGTTCCGTGTCTCCACAGGATTTGTCTCTCCAGACCGAGAATGGTGTTGCGTGCAGTCGCATGTGGAACTGGATAAGTTTCCAACCACCAGTGTTTGCCTCTACCATAGTAAGCACATACTGCTTACCAGAACGAGAACGTGGTAGAGTGATGTAGTCAATCTGCCAAGCTTCACCATACTTGTACTTGGACCATCTGTCACCATACCATAAGGGCTTAAGTCGCTTTGCCTGCTTAATAGCAGCACAAATGTCACAGTCATGGATGACTTGTGTGATAGCATCCATGGAAATGTTTATGGATCTGTCACGTGCCCACTGGTAGGTTGCATCTCTGCCTTGATGTCCTGATGAATCGTGAGCCCACCGAGCTAAGAATCTCTCACCTCGGTTTTCCAGTCGAGATCAAGATCAGAGTCCATGTCTACTTGAGAAACTCTTGCAGCTAGATCTGCCTGATGGTTGTGTTGCTGTTCCTCAGTAGCTTTGCTCTTAGGGATGTGAGCATCAATGTGTCTCACCTTCACTGGAATTCTCTCGATTCGATCAGCAATGTCCTGCCACAGGTCAGCTGCCCATATAGGCTTTCCTTTTCTCTGCCAACCACTCTTTTTTCCAGTTCTTTAGCCAACCCCCAGAGCATTGGCTACCATCCATGAGTCGGTGTAGAGATAAAGCTTTGCCACCTCTCACGTTCAGCTACGTCGAGAGCTAGCTGGACAGCTTTTACCTCTGCGAACTGACTGGATTCTCCTTCTCCATCCTTTGCCTCTGCAACTCGGCGTGTTGGACTCCACACTGCAGACTTCCACCTTCGCTTGTTCCCGACCAGCCACAGGAACCGTCTGTGAACAAAGCATATTTCTTTCATCATCAGAAGGTCATTGTAAGGAGGAGCTTCCTCAGCACGAGTTACTCTCTCCTCTGGAGGTTTAGTGCAGTTGTACCTTCAGGCCAACTTGAGATCACCTCCACCAGACCAGGTCTTTCAAGATTTCCCATTCGAGCTCTCTGTGTTATCAGAGCCATCCACTTAGACCAGTGGAATCTGTTGCATGATGTGGTGTGGAACCCTTGCCTTTGAACATCCAATTCAAAACTGGTAATCTGGGAGCTAAGAGAAGTTGTGATTCAGTTCCAATCACTTCAGAAGCTGCTTTCACTCCTTCATAGGCAGCTAGAATCTCTTTCTCTGTTGGAGTAGTTAGCCTCTGAACCTCTGTAACCTCTACTCCAGAAACCAAGAGGTCGTCCACGTGTCTCACCTGGAGCTCTTTGCCACAAGCACCAGGTTGGACCATTGTCACTTGCAGCCGTGTACAAAATGTTCTTAATGTCTGGACCATCTCGGACAGGTCCCAGACCCATTGCTTGAACCACCTCTTGCTTTATCTGGTCAAAAGCTGCTTGTTGTTCAGGTCCCCAGTGGAAATTGTTTCTCTTTCGAGTCACATCATACAGAGGTTTCACAATCTGACTGTATCCCGGAATGTGCAGTCTCCAAAATCCCACTATCCCCAAGAAACGTAGAGTTCTTGCTTGTTCATGGGATTTGCCATGGTAGAGACTCTATTTACCACATCCACTGGAATGTGTCGGCGTCCATCCTGCCACCGCACTCCCAGAAACTGGATCTCTCTGGTAGGTCCTTTCACCTTGTCTCGCTTGATGGAAACCTGCATTCAGAAGAATGTCAATGACTTTGTTACCTTCTCGAAGACTTCCTCAGCAGTTTTACCCCAGACGATGATATCATCGATGAACTGGATGTGTTCTGAGCACCACCTTTCTCCAGAGCATCGTGGATCACTGCATGACAGATGCTGGAGCTGTGGATCCAGCCCATTGGCAATCTGTTGAAAGTGTACTGGATTCCTCTCCAGGTGAAAGCAACTGAGGCCTGCATTCCTCTGCTATGGGAATAGAGAAGAAGGCATTAGCAATGTCTATGGTAGCATACCATTTGGCCTCTTTGGATTCCAGCTCATATTGGAGTTCCATCATTCTGGTACTGCTGCACTCATAGGTGGAGTTACTTCATTCAGGGCTCGGTAGTCGACTGTCAGACGCCAGTCTCCATTCTGCTTTCGCACAGGCCACACTGGACTGTTGAAAGGGGAATGAGTTTTGCTGATGACTTTCTGACTCTCCAACTGACGAATCAGATTCTGAATGGGCAACAAAGAGTCACGGTTGGTTCTGTATTGTCTGTGATGCACAGTCTGAGAAGCAACCGGCAATTTAATGTCCTCAATCTTGTGTTGTCCCACAACTGCAGATTCATCAGAAAGATCAGGTCTAACAGACAACTTCAGCTTTTGTCCATCAATTTCTACAGATGCTACTCCAAAGCCCATTTGTAACCTCTAGGGTCTTTGAACGCCCTTCTCTCAGAAAATCAATTCCCAAATACAAGGTGCGTCAGGTTCGTCACAACTGTATGCTTCCTCCACTGTTTACCAGTTAAACTTATATCAACCTCCACCTTAGTTAACTCTTGAGATCCACCAGTGACTCCCAGAATAGTTATAGCTTCTGATCCCTGATAATTTGATGGCATTATGGTGCACTGAGCCCCTGTGTCAACCAAGGCCCTGTACTTCTGAAATTGTGAAGTGCCAGGCCACTGGATGTACACATCCCAATAGATTCTATTATCTCTGTTACCCTCTCCTCCCCCTGGCGGGAGGCAGGGCACCCCTAGTTATGGGGAACATGCCCACATGTGCAATGAGCACAGTGTGCAGTGTTAGAACTGGAGCCACTGTTGGAGCTACTAGAGTTGTCCTGGGGAACTGTAGAAGTAACAGCTACCCTTCTGGTATTGCTACCTCGGGTTCTGCCACTTTGCAGGTTCCTCAGTCTCCTGAAAAGATTAGCAGTTGGTTGACCATCCCATCTGTTCATGTTCTCACCAAACTGATCACGCAGAGTTATCCAAATACTTCCACGTGATTGCCTTGGTGGTCTGTTTTGGTTGGATCTGTTTTGGAATGACCTGTTTTGGAATGACATCCTTGGAGGACGCCTATTCCTCACAGAGGAAACCTGTATCCATCCGGAGGAAGAATTGGAATTATCTCTCTGTGCCAATGGGAGATGGTATTTTTAATTCATCCTTCATCTCTTTCATGCAATTCTCAATTTCACCAGACAGAGTTTCAATGGCTGAAACCAAAGAAACACGTGTCATGCTATCCTCCATTGTCTCATTTGATCAGTGAATTGGCCAACCGTAGGAGAAGCTCCGCCATAGTTTCTTGCCACAATTCTGCTTGCCAGAATATTTGCATAATTAGGAGGAGCAAGTTTGATGAGCTTTTTAGCAAGACCAGTTCCTACAGGAATTTCATCAGGATTCAGAGTCTCATGGTCACCATAGAGTACCTCTCTAACAGCAAATTCTCTCAGACGCTTAATTCCTTCCTCTATGGTAGTCCAGGCTTAGGATTCCATGGGAGATCATCTCGGGAAGGATATCTCATGAGGGTTGCCATTAAAAGCGTATCCACAGAGTAACCTTACCGAGAGTCCAGCCTAGATGTCTATCTATTCCATTATCCTTTGAGAGAGTTCCTAGTTGAGCTGCTGACTTGTCCTCCAACCATTAGAGCTGGAGCACCTGTATCGTAGCATCTACCAAGCCAAGCTAGGATTGGCTCCTTATCTGCTCTGATATAATCTTTACGCACATTCCTTATCTCTTCCCCTGGTGAAGACAGTCCAAAAATATCATCTGACTCCTCCTCTTCCTCCTCTTCCTCCTGAACTTGTTTGCCCCATTAATCTCTTGTCACTCTCCTAAGAATCTCTTTAAGGTCAGGTGTACCACCTCTTGTTGTCCTGCTATCAGCAATTTGCCCTGCATTTCCATCCAGTGATGTTCTCAATAACTCAGCTATATCTTTAAGACAAATCTTCTCCTCCTCAGCAGGGTCTCTTAAAGCAGAAGGTCCCTCACCAGCATCAGCATCTGAATCAGCTTTGGTCTTTCCACCTCTCGTCTTTAAAACAGCTACCTGCTTAACTGGAGCCGTGTTTGAATTTACAGCTGGCTTAACAGAAGCTGACAGGTTTTGAGACGGATCAGCTGCTGTGGAGGACACTTCCGGTCCTGCTGAAGAAGAAGAGAACTGGCTTTGCCTTGCTAATGGCTGCCGAGGACGTGGGAGCCGCCATGTTAGGCGCTGCCGCTGCCGCAGCAGCTGGCTGATTGCCAGAACCACCAACAGCACCGTTCAGAGCAGCCTTTCCGATGGAAGTTTTAGCTTTCTTTTAACTGATACAGATCCTCCATTCTCCTCATCACTAGATATTTCTGGGGTCGAGTTAGAGCTGTTCCTTCTCCTCTTGGGTCTACGCCTAATTACAAAACAGGCCTAGACACCTTTCTTCTCCCGTACAGAGCATAAAACAAGTACGCATTGCTTATCACCACAGCAGAATTGCACACATAAAATAAATCACCTTTGGATCCCAGCCATCACTTAAAACTACCCTTTCACCTACTGGGATCTTAAACTCCTTTATCTCTATGGGCAGAGTAGTCGAGGTCACATTCCCGTATCTATTAAGCCAAAAGAATCCCAGGCAACCGTCATAGAGAAGCTGAATCTATACTTAAACCATAAATACAATTTATACATCAAGTATCTGCTTAAGCGATCGAAAATCAATCCTAGGACAGCTTATAGATAAGGACCCAAAAGATTGAAAAAAACAAACGCTCTAAAAGCCAAAACACTTTCATCTTTGCAACTCCGACCTGAGCAGACAATAAATCAAGCAACTTTTGCTCTGCTTCTGGACAGCAACTATCCACAAGCCGCACGTTGGGCGCCAATTAAAAATATGTGGTGGGTGAGAAAGTTCCCTCCCACACACAGGGAAAGAAACCACAGCTAGCTCAGTCGGAAAAGCAGATGAAAGCTATATTTACAAGCATAAATGGAATGCAATGATATATACACAAATATACAATATTTACAATATATACAGGAAAATACAACAATGAACACAATGCAGAAAACCTTTCCCTCCTGCCGGCCAGGGGGTTCCCTGAACCCCCCTCTCTCCCTCCCCACCTCCCTTTTTCCCCCAAAAGGGTTAGAGAGAGAGAGAAAGGCAATTAAGAAGGAAAAAGTCTGTTAGCTAAAAAGCACATGCAAAATTAGTTCTTATCTGGTTAGCTGTTACTCAAGGCCGTTCCTGCTTCAGCAAGAGAGAAAGCACAGACTGCACCCAGCCTGAACCCAGACCAGACACAGACTGAACTAACAGAACCCAAACTCCAAACTGAACCCCACAAGCACCAATGAAATTCGTTTAGACTATCTTGTTTTTGTTCAAATATCAAAAACATTCAGCCAGAGTGTTCAGCAACTGTCTCTTTCTTAAAGGCATAGCATCAACCGGTCACAGATTTATACATAGAAAGGAAGCAAATTGACAGCCAGAGCAGCACAAGGAAACCCAAGATGGGTACTTTTAGAAAGCTAGAATTAAACTAGCTTATTCCACCAGGATAAAATAAAGCAGGACTCACCTTGCCAGGAGATGCTGTTTTTCAGTGGAAGAAGCAGGTTTTGGAATTCCAAGACAGGAGATCTTACCCCTCCTCCTGTACCTGAGCAGTGCAGCCAGGTTAGGCACTAAATCCCTGGATTTAGATATGCTACACTCTGCAAACATGCCAGCTGAAGGCCTTCTAAACATGCCTCTACCAAGTTCTGTGGAGCAGTGGTCTTGCTGTTCACTGGTTGTACCTTGAGAAGGAATGGTTGAGGGCCGTAACTCTGTTGTCATGGGGCGATGAGAATGTGCTTGTAACATACTTGGTACCCCACATTGGGCCAAGCAGTCCCGTCCTGCCCCAACATAATTTTGGACACTATCTATCTGCCAGAGTGTCACTTGTCTAACTTTGTGCCTACACCATCCAGTACAGATGGCTAACTGGCCTACTTCCAGCTCTAATTCCTACTATCTTCTGGGAAATCCAGCCTGAGGACAGGAAGGTTGATGACCCCTTGGGTAAAGTACATAGGGAGAGTTTTCACATAGCCAGCTAATGAGCAAAGGAGCAGGACTTCAACTGTGAAAAGGACAATATGAGTAACATCCAACAAATTCTGACAGTTCTAGAAGTGATAGCTGCATTAGGAATGTCTGTAAAGAAGCTGAGGTAATGTATTGATCTGAGGCTCATCATCCATACAGCATCTTTTTCAATTAGCAGAGTTGTAGTATTTTAAGATCACTAAGTTTATTAAATCTAACTTCAGATCACGTAATTCCCTGTCTTGATTTATGTCTTGCTAGAGAATCTGAGCTCCATTTCATAGTATAACAATGCGAATGGTCCTAAAATATTGCCATTGAATTAACTTCTAGGTACTTACTACAACTTGTCCAACTTAGGCATTAATGTATAACAAGGCGTGGTATTGATTCAGTATTTCGCAGTGAACATTTTGTTAAGTAGCTGTAGTTGCAGGCTTTTTGGGTTTGTATTGGATGTTATCTGTTCTATGCTATAATTAACGTATTTCTAAGAAAATGGTAATCATTTTTTTTTTAATCAATATGCATGTGGGCAAGGTTAAGATTACAAGCATTTAATTGTTTGATTGGTTTGCCACTACTAAAGAAGCACAACCAAATGGCTGATGGGTGTGTCTGAGAGTGCAAAACTGAGCGGTGGAACAGTTTCATCTGAGACATCATTCACCTGTTGTACTTTGAACACAATCCCAGGGGGGCTGTATGTGAATAATTTTAGAGGATAGTGTTAATTAAAACAAGACATCTGTTTGAGTCCTGTCCTTAAAGACGGCACACTGTATTTATTTTGCTTCTGGAACTTTTGTTCACTTACAAAGAAATGACCTCAGATAAAAAATTGTAGATACCAGATTATTCACCGATTCCATTAGACTTGCTAGCAGCACCTGTCATTGTCTTCACCCTCATGAAGGCATCCTGGTTTAAATCTCTCCACTGGCTCCCTCCTCATGTTGAAATACAGTCTTTTTGTCTTCATCTTTAGAAGATAATGGCATGGATGAGGAATTCTGTGGTATCCCATCCTGATATCATTGCTGTGACTTTTGTTGTTTGTCTTAACCATCGATCCCTCCTTACACTTTTCACACCATCATTTCATGTTGTTTTGTGTGTGTATGGAGCTGCTTTGGGAGTGTGAATTTCTGTCCCACGCTATCCTTGTTCTGCGTCATTTCCCCTCTATGTCATAATCCCTCTTTCAAACCTCTCTCTGATTTATGCAAGTTATTGTTATCCAGCTTTGCTGTTGGGCTGAAAGTGAACTGGAAGCAGTTTGATCATTGAGACCACTAAAATACTGTTATTGCTGCTTTGCTTTCTCCTCTCTTAACTTGTTTATGCACTTGTCAAAACTATGGATTACAATTCCAAAAGCTCCTTGTCTATTTATCCCTCTTGGGTGTTTTTACAGCACCTGCTGTTGCAATTTTTTTTGTGGTTATTAATGGAAATTCTGCATCAGGTTTTCATAAATGTTGGGATATTGAATCTTGAATTGTAATACAAGCAGGTTAATTTCAGCTAGGGAAGGAGCTTGCAAGGAAAACAATCTGCTGACTTGAATGTTCCCTCCAACCAAGAAGTCCTTGCCAGGATGGTTAAAGGACTGTATCACAAGATCACAGAATCATTTCTGTCCAAAAGAGCTCTAAGTTCATCAGTCCAACTGTTAACCCAGCACTGCCAGGTCACCTCTAACCATGGCCCTCAGCACCACATATACGTGGCTTTAAATCCCTCCAGGGATGGGGTCCTCCATTACTGCCCTGAGCAGCCTGTTCTAATTATTTCATATTATTCAGGGGGTGATTACCCTTAAATCTGCTAGACTAATGCACTCACATGTTTGTAGCTTCGCAGTAGCATGTCTAATGACCCTTCAGCAATAATATAATCTTGTGATGGAACCCAAAAGTTTGATATCAAAGACCTGTGATGTTGTTCCCTGGATGAGGTTGACCACTGCACATCCAGCTTTATTCCTGCTTCTACCCCACTGTATCAGATAGATATGCTGATACTGCCTTGCTGAGTAAGTGTGTAAGGATCCCACAGTGTTCCCAGAGCATGTGAAGAATCCTTTTTAAAAAGAAAAAAAACACCTTACCTATTCTGGAGCAAGATGAAACAATGCCAAAGGGTTACTTGTTAGGAAGCAACATGAAATGCAGTCTGGGACAGGAAGGCATGTAGTTGCCAAGCTGAAAGGGTTACAGGGGAGGAAGGAAACTGGGATGCTGTACAGCTGACAGTAAAAAAAAAACCAACAAACAACACAAAAAAACCCCCAAAGACAAAGAACCAACATACATACACACTAAACAAAACAAAACACACCCACACACACAACAGACAGGAAGCAAAGGAACGATGTCCCACCCACCTGCCTCTGAAGAAGTTTGCTTCTTTGGCATTTCATTACTACTCTTGTAGTCTCAAACACAAATTGCTAACAGGTACCATCAAATTCTCAACTCTTTCTGTCTGCCACCTTGTCTTGGTCCAGAGGGGAAAGAGACTCATTCTTTTTGAACATCCTTTGTTAAGAAATTAGAGGCACAAACAAGGCCAAAATATCAACAGCAAGGATATTTATAAACAGAATTAAGTGGATGGACAGAAGAAGAGAGGGAGGGAGAGAAGCGGAAAGGATTTATATTACCACACCCCCACCCCCCCCCCCAGATGGTTTGGGCCCGAGGAAGGTGCTGCTACTGTGCTTGGAGGAGATGTCATCATCCTTGTTGGCTTGTACTATCCTCCCTGAAGGGAGAGATCCCAAAGTCCAAGTCCTTCTCTGAGCATCTTCCAACTTCTGGTGTCTTCAGCTCAATGAGTTGCAGCAGGCAGAAAGTAGGACATGGAGAGAGGGTTCCTCCTGGTCTGCTGCCTCCAGGCTACATGGTGATGTCTTTTTAATACAACACAATACAATTAACCAGGTTGGAAGACACCTTCAAGATCATTGCATCCAATCTATCAACCAATCCAACCCACCCAAACAACTAGATCATGGCACCAAGCACCCCATCAAGTCTCCTGAACACCTCCAATGATGGTGACCCACACCTCCCTGGGCAGCCCATTCCAATGGGCAATCACTCTCTCTGTGTAGAACTTCCTCCTCCTAACATCCAGCCTAAACCTCCCCTGGTGCAGCCTGAGACTGTGTCCTCTTGTTCTAGTGTTGCCTGCCTGGGAGAAGAGACCAACCTCTGCCTGTCTACAACCTCCCTTCAGGTAGTTGAAGAGAGCAAGAAGGTCACCCCTGAGTCTCCTCTTCTCCAGGCTAAGCAACCCCAGCTCCCTCAGCCTCTCCTCATAGGGCTTGTGTTCCAAACCCCTCACCACCTTCATTGCCCTTCTCTGGACACGTTCCAGCAAGTCAACCTCCTTCCTAAACTGAGGGGCCCAGAACTGGACACAGGACTCAAGGTGTGGCCTAACCAGTGCAGTGTACAGGGGCAGAATGACCTCCCAGCTCCTGCTGGCCACACTGTTCCTGATGCAGAAGGCCAGGATGCCATTGGCCCTCTTGGCTGCCTGGGCACACTGCTACCATCAACCAGTACCCCCAGGTCCCTCTCTGCCTGGCCGCTCTCCAGCCCCTCTGACCCCAGCCTGTAGCACTGCATGGGGTTGCTGTGGCCAACATGGGGTTGGCTCAACTGCATGGGGTTGCTGTGTCTGTCCTTTTCTCTCCTTGTATCTTCTCCTTTTTTCTTCTCCTGAGCAGGCATGTGCTCAGGTCTTTTAACCGTTTTTTAACCACAGGGTTTTTAGGTATGTGTCCAGATGGTGAATCCACTGTTTTTTTCACTATCCTCTCTTTCCAGGTAGCTGATGGGTAGAGATGATCTTGTCTATGCACATAGAGTCATTATCCGTGGGCATCTGCCCATTGCCTATTTCTGTTGTCTGGGAGCAAAAGTGATTTTGTCTTTGTTTCTTCACATCAAGACAGTCAAGATTTAGTCTCTTACACAAGTATGTTACAGATAACTCTCACTTGCATGTGCATGATGCTGAGGGAAAGCTCAAAACATTTTAAAGTACCATTTGAACCTATTTTAGATCTATTGCTTGAAGAGGAAAAGAACATAAATTACCATCTCCAGAAGTCACTGTTAGTGACAGCTATGAAATACATGAACACAAAGTAAATGTGTATTTTTCTAGTGTGAAATAGAAATTACACATGAATACATAGCTGGATTTGCAGGGAGTATTTGTATAAATACATGGGTACCTCTACAAGTTAGGTATGATAACTGTGTGCTGAAGTGTAGAAGAAAGAGAGACAGAAAACAGTTGTGTTCTGGGGGCAGGTAGTGGCAGGGGGTGAACTGGAGAGCCAGAGCAGTAGAGACAACAAACATCAAGTGCAAGCTTGTGGATATGCTGGTAGGAAGTAATGATGGTGCATACCAGAACAAGGCAAATCCTAGGATCCAGTAGGATCAACAGGGTTTCCAGCTGAGGGTATTTTCAGAAAGGAAAGCACTTTTATTAGCCAGTGTGTGGACCGGGGAAGCAGTCTGGAGGAGAAGGACTTGGGGGTGTCAGCTGATGAAAAACTCCCCATGAGCCAGCAATCATCAGTGGCAACCCAGAAGGCAGCCTTGGGCTGGGCTGCATTGAAGAAGTGTGACCCAGGACGGAGAGGGGATTCTGCCCCCTCAACTACTCTGCTCTCATGAAACCCCATCTGGGGTATTGTGTCCATTCTGGAGCCCCCAACACAAGAAGGACATCAAACTGTTGGAGTGGGTCCAGAAGAGGCCATGAATGATGAGGGGATTGAAGAACCTTTCCCTATAGGACAGTCTGAGAGAGTTTGGGCTACTTAGCCTGAAGAAGAGAAGCTCCAGGGAGACCCTTCATTCTCCAGGGATGCTTTCCGTACTGGAAGGGGACTACAAGAACGCTGGGGAGGACTTTTTACAAGGGCTTGTAGTGACAAGATGAGGAAAATGCTTTGAGCTGAAAGATGGGGAGATTAGACTTGTATTAGGAAGACAATTCTTTACAGTGAGGGTGGTGAGACACTGGAACAGGTTGCCCAGGAGATTGTGGATGCCCCCTCCCTGGTGGTATTCAGGGCCAGGTTTGATGATGCCTTCATCAATCTGGTCTAGTAGAAGATATCCCCACCCATGGTGGGGGCATTGGAACTAGATCACCTTTAAGGGCCCCTCCACCCAAACTGTTATATGATTCTATGAGCTACCAGGACCTCTTGCTAATGGTCTTTTGCAGAACCCAAATGGCTAACTGCTTTTCTGTGTGCTGGTACATGTGGCAAATTGTCTGTTTTTTTTTTTTCTCTTTGTTTTTTTCTGTCCTTAATCCCCAAATGACGCATGCATTGCTTCCTTAGCATGAAGCACAGTGGTTTTTTGTTTCACTTATGCTGTTTATTCATGTGCTCATGCAATACATTTGGTACAGCAGGATTATGGAGAGTTATTTTTGCATAGTCATAGCTTTTTGGACACTGCCTGTTGAAGTGGTTCTTTTTATATGCCATCCTATGCTGACAGAGTCATGTGTCAAGTGTGTTGTGAGACTGGCAGTAAGTTTAAGATTGTTCCCAAGAATGGAATCATAGCATGTTTTAAATTTCATAGTTTCATAGTTTCAGTTAGGGTTGGAAGGGACCACAAGGATCATCTAGTTTCCAACCCTCCTGCCATGGCAGTACACCCCACACTAATAGGCTGGACAGAGCCTCATCCAGCCTGGGCTTAAACACCCCCAGGGACGGGCCTCAACCACCTCCCTCGACAACCCATTCCAGGGCCTCACCACCCTCACAGTGAAGAACTTCCTCCTCACATCCAGCCTGAACTCCCCACCTCCAGCTTCATTCCATTCCCCCTAGTCCTATCACTCCCTGATAGCCTGAAAAGTCCCTCCCCAGCCTTCTTGTAGGCCCCCTTCAGATACCGGAGGCCACAATGAGGTCACCTCGGAGCCTTCCTTCTCCAGACTGACACCCCAACTCCTTCAGTCTGTCCTCAAGAGAGGTGCTCCAGCCCTCTGATCATCCTCGTGCCCTGCTCTGGACACCTTCCAGCACCTCCACATCCTCCTGTAATAGGGGCTCCAGAACTGGAGCAGTACTCCAGGTGGGGTCTCACCAGAGCTGAGTAGGGGGAGAATCACCTCCCTTGACCTGCTGGCCACACTTCTCCTGAGCAACCCAGGATCTGATTTGGCTTTCTGGGCTGCAAGTGCACATTGAGAGCTCATGTTGAGCTTCTCCTACCCCAGCACCCCCCAGTCTCTCTCCCTCTGGGCTGCTCTCCAGCCAGTCCCTGCCCTCCTATACTTTTGCCTGGGATTGCCTCGACCCAGCTGCAGGACCCTGCCCTTGGTCTTGTTGAAGCTCCTGAGGTTGCCTGTTCCCACCTCTCCAGCCTGTCCAGGTCTCTCTGATGGATCCCTTCCCTCCAGCCTGTCCTGCTGCACCACACAGCTTGGTGTCATCAGCAACCTTGCTGAGGGTGCACTCAATGCCACTGTCCATGGCACCCCCAAGGTGTTTGAACAAGCCTGAGTCCCCGGACTGATCCCTGAGGGACTCTGCTTGTCCCCTGGCCTCCACTGGGCCATGGACCCTTGACAGCCACTCTTTGGGTGCGGCCATCAAGCCAGTTCTGTATCCATCTGGTGGTCCTCCATCAAACCCGTGTGTCACCAGCTTGGAGACCAGGCTGTGGTGTGGGACAGTGTCAAAGGCTTTGCTCAGGGCCAGGTAAACGACATCAGTTGCTCACCCCTCATCTATAATGTTGTCACCTGTTCATAGAAGGCCACCAGGTTTGTCAGCAGGATTTGCCCTTGGCAAAGCATGCTGACTGCTCCCAATCACCTCTTCACTATTCTTCTGAGTCAGTAGTGCCCCAGGAGGATCTGCTTCCATGATCTTTCCGGCACAGATAAATGCTGGGGTTATGAAAGCTCATCACCCT
>JAAWVA010001042.1:0-14544 GCA_015227895.2 Colaptes auratus | reverse complement strand
TGCCAGGGTATCCTGGGGCTGTGAACCAGAAGCAGAGGAAGATTTTATGACACTAAAATACAGATATTGCAAGATGTCATATTGTATGGACATAAAAGCCTGAACTAAATCACTTTTGAGGCTGGTGAGAGGTGTTGAGCACAAGCCCTGTGAGGAGAGGCTGAGGCAGCTGCGGTTGTTTAACCTGGAGAAGAGGAGGCTTGGGGGAGACCTTTTTGCTGTCTAAAACTACCTGAAAGGAGGTTGTAGCCAGGTGGGAGTTGGTCTCTTCTCCTAAGCAACCATCACCAGAACAAGAGGACACAGTCTCAAGCTGCACCAGGGCAAGTTTAGGCTGGAGGTGAGGAGAAAGTTCTTCCCAAGAAGACAAATTGGCCATTGGAATGTGCTGCCCAGGGAGGTGGTGGAGTCCCATCCCTGGAGGTGTTCAAGAGGGGATTGGATGTGGCACTTGGAGCCATGGTTGAGTTAGTCATGAGGCATTGGGTGACAGGTTGGACTTGATGATCTCTGAGGTCTTTTCCAACCTTATTGATTCTGATTCTATGATTGTTCTGACTCATGCTCAACAGCAGAGGAAGTTTGCCTTGTTACATTTCTTGGCTGTGTCCCTTTAGTTGAGAGATGGTGTTTGGTTTGACATCTTTGAACCTGCAAGATTTGCTGCTGGGTTCCGCACTACAGTCTATGGGAGGCAAAAACCTTTGCTCATCTTCCTTAAGCATTTCAGATGTTCACATTTTATTTATCTTGCAGTACAGCATGGTGAAGGTGGGAATTTTCCCCACAGTAACTAAACTGGATGATTACAATCTCTGATATCATATCCGAGATGAAAATTGAACTCAAAGATGTTTGCAGTCCTGAAATAGCTGCTGAGGTATAGATAAAAATTCATTTAAAATCTATCTCAATTTTTGTATCTTTGTTGCTGCAACACTAAATCAGGAGATTAATAAATCCCTGCGTCCACGTAGCACTGCTATCTCCTTCCTACCACACTCACCTATTCCTGTGAAGAAGTATGACTACCACTGCTTCAGAATACATGCTGTTGAAACCTGAATTTGTAGCTAGCAAGCATTACTGGACAAGAAGGAAAATGATACTATTCTTGACATCTGGGTAGAATGCTAGTTTTGTCAGGAGAAATAACCTTATGGCTCTGTAGTTTTCTGCAATATCTCCAGTGGGTGTTTTGTCATCACTTGGAAATAAAAATGAATGCTCAGGTCTGTAACTGACTTTGGAGAGCCTGAGCAAATAGATATGAATGATAGATATGGATGAAACAGTTTGTGCTTTTGACACTACATTGGCCACAACAACCCCAGGCAGTGCTACAAGCTGGGGTCAGAGCAGCTGGAGAGCAGCCAGGCAGAAGGGGACCTGGGGGGACTGGTTGAGAGTAGGCTGAACATGGGCCATCAGTGTGCCCAGGTGGCCAGGAGGGCCAATGGCTTCCTGGCCTGCATCAGGAATAGAGTGGCCAGCAGGAGCAGGGAAGTCATTGTGCCCTGTGCTCAGCACTGCTGAGGCCACATCTTGAGTTCTGTGTCCAGTTCTGGGCCCCTCAGGTTAGGAAAGATGTTGAGCTGCTGGAAGGTGTACAGAGAAGGGCAACAAAACTGGGGAGGGGTCTGGAGCACAGCCCTGTGAGGAGAGGCTGAGGGAGCTGGGCTTGCTTAGCCTGGAGAAGAGGAGGCTCAGGGGAGACCTTCTTGATGTCTACAACTCCCTGAAGGGAGGTTGTAGCCCGGTGGGAGTGTTCTCTTCTCCCAGGCAACCAGCACCAGAACAAGAGGACACAGTCTCAAGCTGTGCCAGGGAGGTTTAGGCTGGATGTTAGGAAGAAGTTCTTCCCAGCAAGAGAGATTGGCCATTGGGATGTGCTGCCCGAGCAGGTAGTGGAGTCCCCATCCCTGGAGGTGTTTAGGAAGAGACTGAATGAAGCACTTGTTGCCATGGTTTAGTTGATCAGATGGTGTTGGGTGATAGGTTGGACTTGACAATCTCCAAGGTCTTTTCCAACCTGGTTAATTCTATTCTATTCTATTCTATTCTATTCTATTCTATTCTATTCTATTCTATTCTATTCTATTCTATCCTATTCTTCTATTCTAAATGTAGTCTTGTTAAGGAAATTTGGTTGTGAGATATGCTTTCAGTGCCATTGCATTGAGGGAAGACCACAGGTAAGTAAAACAAGGTAGAGATATGTGCATTTCTCTGGTAAGGCGCTTCAGAGTGTGCCATGCAAACTCTTACATCAACGAATGAAGCATCCCTTGAACTTGGAACTTACAAGAATGAGTAATGGTGTGTGACTTACTCCAGGTCATCTCTTATCTGGCAGGAAGGTTTGGTGAGATGACCTTTTGTGGTCCCTTCCAAACCCTAATATTCTGTGGCCTCCTGTGATTCTGGGTGTTTTCATGACTATGGTGACATGGGTTGTATGCTTCATTCACTGTGGCTACCTTATTCAACAAAACTAGGTTAATCCTACTGGTACAGCTCAGCAGCTTGTGGTGCCTGCAGTCAAGTGTATACTCTGTGGAATGATAGTTGTGCTTTGTTCTTTTTCAGGGTTCTGCAGTAATAGTGTGTGTGGCTGTGTCATGTTTTAGCTTTGTAGCTTAAAGAATTGCTGATCATGTACATCCCTAAAATTATATCTGGCTTTGAAATCTGAAGGTTGTTTACAATCCCTGGTACTTGAATGCCTGGTTTCCCGTCTGTTCTGCCAAGGGGGGGAGGAAGGGGGAGAGTGTTAGGGAGGGTTGTTTTGATTTTGCCTTGATGTATTAATGCAGATTGCTGTCGAATCGACTTCTTGAACCTTTTAGGGGAAATGCAATGGATTTGCTTCGTGTTCAGCTCAATTTAGAAACAGCTTCTGCAAGATGGAGATTATTCCAGAACGCTGGGTGGCTGTGTTTTTCCTGCACGTCTTGGGGAATGCTTCTGCTTGAGGCAGAGGCTAAATCAAGCCACACTTGCTCAACATCATGTACTTATGGACTTTAAATCTGCCAGGTGTCTGTCCTCCAGAGACTGCATGCTTTTGTGAGCTGGGCAGAGAGCCAGCAGCTCTGAAGCTGTATTCCCACCTGTATTTGATTGAATATTGTTTTGCCCTTTTGTAAGACTTTATTTTTGCTGTCATCTTCCACTTTTCTTTCTCTTTCCCCTCCCTCCCAACTAGGATATTACCTAATCTTGCCAGTAGGGAGGTGGTGGAGTCACCATCCCTGGAAGTGTTCAAAAAAGGATTGGATGTGGCACT
Source organism: Colaptes auratus (assembly GCA_015227895.2). Taxonomy (NCBI): domain Eukaryota; kingdom Metazoa; phylum Chordata; class Aves; order Piciformes; family Picidae; genus Colaptes; species Colaptes auratus. The sequence continues at coordinate 11,255 of JAAWVA010001042.1, read as the reverse complement.
CGAAACCGTGGTTTAGAATAGAATAGAATAGAATAGAATAGAATAGAATAGAATAGAATAGAATAGAATAGAATAGAATAGAATAGACCAGTTGGAAGAGACCTTCAAGATCATCGCGGCCAACCCATCATTGAACACCACCTAATCAACTAAACCATGGCACCAAGTACCCCATCCAGTCTCCTCCTGAACACCTCCAGTGATGGTGACTCCACCACCTCCCCGGGCAGCACATTTCAATGGCCAATCACTCTCTCTGTGTAAAACTTCCTCCTAACCTCCAGCCTAAACCTCCCCTGGCACAGCCTGAGACTGTGTCCTCTTGTTCTGGTGCTGGCTGCCTGGGAGAAGAGACCAACCTCTGCCTGTCTACAACCTCCCTTCAGGTAGTTGTAGAGAGCAAGAAGGTCACCCCTGAGTCTCCTCTTCTCCAGGCTAAGCAACCCCAGCTGCCTCAGCCTCTCCTCATAGGGCTGTGTTCCAAACCCCTCACCAACTTTGTTGCCCTTCTCTGGACACGCTCCAGCAAGTCAACCTCCTTCCTAAGCTGAGGGGCCCAGAACTGGACACAGGACTCAAGGTGTGGCCTAACCAGTGCAGTGTACAGGGGCAGAATGACCTCCCTGCTCCTGCTGGCCATACCGTTTAGTTGTCATGAGGTGTTAGGTCTTAGGTAATAGGTTGGACTTGATGCTCTCTGAGGTCTTTTCCCACCTGGTTGATTCTGTGTGTGATTCTAATGTAAGCATAATATTACTCTGTTGATGTTTTGTGGTTGGTTCAGATCCAGAACATTGTCAGTGCTACCATGCTCCTAAGTATAGTCACCTTCCTCTAGTGCTTTCCTTTTCTTCCTAGAATGGGATGTTAGGTATCTTGTGCTCTGCTGCTAATGCTTGGACTTCATATAGAAATTGCTGGGCAATTGGGAGAATGCCACAGCTCACAAAATCAAAACTGGCAAATGCATCTGACAGTCTTATTATGGAAGTCCCTTAGACATGGGTATAGATGCTCTAAATGGCACTGACTGTTTGGATAGTGATTTCTATTGGCACACAACAAATTTCAGTGCTGAGTCATCTGAGATTTGTGTCAATTACAGAATGTTCTTATGGAGTAGAGTGTACATGTTCCTTTAGCAGGCTGTGGGGTAATTTGGGATAGCCTTGACCTTGATGAAAGAGAGCTATATTTCCAGTAAGACCTCAGAGGTGAGGATCCAGGCATTACTTGCAAAGTTGTTGTGCTTTAAAACCCTGGATTTTTCTCCATGATAAGCTGATGATGGTGTGTTTAAACAACAAACATAAAAAGTAGCTGTAGTCTTGTCCCAGTTTGGAGGCCAGGCAGATCCTCTCTTGCCTCCCACCGGGGCAGAAAAAATGGGACTCATCACACAAATGGATTGCAGAAGTGATGGAAAGTTTAAATGGAAAAGCAGAGAGTGTTTTACAAAAGCTACAAGCACAGTGACAAAAGAGATCCCAAAGCATACAGAGTCCCTTATAGCATACTCAGATGCCTCCCAACACTCCCCTTCTCCCTACCTGAGGGTATACCTAAAACCCCCAGGGCTCTTAGTTTCCCCACCTCCACTGTTAGGCTAATCTCAGATGGCCAGATCTGAGATTGCCCTTCCCCCTTCTCCTCCTGACATTAGGGCTAGTGTGACAGATTAGGCTGTGCCTTTAAGAAAAGGATAGCTGCAGAATTCTCTAGCTGAATGTTTGGGTGTAAAAAGGAAACCAAAGATTAATTCTAAACGAATTTCACTGGTCAGATGTGAGATGTACCACAGCAACTATCACTAACATTCTTTCTCTCACTCACTCCAGCTTCAGTCTGTTCTGACTTACATTCTTAGCCAGACTGCCTGCATGTCAACCCTGAACTGCAAACTGATAGGATAAAAATAACTAACTTTCTTAACAACTGCTTTGAGCTAACGAATTTCCCTTAATATCCTTTTCTCTCTCTTCCTCCTTTTTCACCTAATTAACTACTAGGGGAAAGGGAAGGAGGGGAAGAGATTTGGGGGGAACCCAAGGGGGAATTCTCCTCAGAAGGATCTGTGTTTGTGTTCTTTCCTGCAAGTTCTTATATATTATTGTAACTACTGTATATTTTGCACATATTCTTTGTGTTTATAATACAATACACCAGGTTGGAAGAGACCTTCACGATCATTGCGTCCAACCTATCAACCAATCCAACCCACCTAAACAACTAAGCCATGGCCCCTCAGTTTAAGAAGGACATCGAGACACTTGAACGTGTCCAGAGAAGGACAACAAGGCTGGGGAGAGGCCTTGAGCACAGCCCTGTGAGGAGAGGCTGAGGGAGCTGGGGTTGTTTAGCCTGGAGAAGAGGAGGCTCAGGGGAGACCACAGTGCTCTCTACAACTACCTGAAGGGAGGTTGTAGCCAGGAAGGGGTTGGTCTCTTCTCTCTAGCAACCAGCAGCAGAACAAGGGGACACAGTCTCAAGCTGCACCAGGGGAAGTTTAGGCTGGAGGTGAGGAGAAAGTTCTTCACCAAGATAATGATTCACCATGGGAATGTGCTGCCCGGGGAGGTGGTGGAGTTACTGTCCCTGGAGGTGTTCAAGAGGGGATTGGACGTGGCACTTGGTGCCATGGTCTAGTCATGAGGTCTGTGGTGACAGGTTGGACTCGATGATCTTCGAGGTCTCTTCCAACCTTGGTGATACGGTGTGATGGCACCAAGCACCCCACCAAGCCTCCTCCTGAACACCTCCTATGATGGTGACTCCACCACCTCCCCTGGGCAGCACATTCCAATGGGCAATCACTCTCTCTGTATAGAACTTCTTCCTAACATCCAGTCTAAACCTCCCCTGGCGCAGCTTGAGACTGTGTCCTCTTGTTCTGGTGCAGGCCTGCCTGGGAGAAGAGACCAACCTCCACCTGTCCACAACCTCCCTTCAGGTAGTTGTAGAGAGCAAGAAAGTCACCCCTGAGTCTCCTCCTCTCCAGGCTAAGTAACCCCAGCTCCCTCAGCCTCTCCTCACAGGGCTTGTGTTCCAAACCCCTCACCAACTTTGTTGCCCTTCTCTGGACACGTCCCAGCAAGTCAGCATCCTTCCTAAACTGAAGGGCCCAGAACTGGACACAGTACAAATACAGCTTTATATTTGCTTTGCCAGCTGAGTTTAGCTGTGCTTTATGTTGGTGCGTGTGGGCTAAAGCATCACACCACTACACCTAGCCAAGCCTAAGAGGCCTTGAGATACCTCCCCTTCCATTACCAGATAGGGAGCATCTCCCATGGGAGCAGAGAGGGAAGAAAGAGGAAGAGAAAGACTTTACAGCTGGATGTTAGGAAGAAGCTCTACACAGAGAGAGTGATTGCCCATTGCAATGGGCTGTCTGGGGAGGTGGTGGAGTCACCGTCACTGGAGGTGTTCAGGAGGAGACTTGATAGGGTGCTTGGTGCCATGGTTTAATTGATTAGGTGGGTTGGATTAGTTGATAGGCTGGACGCGATGATCTCGAAGGTCTCTTCCAACCTGGTTTATTCTATTCTATTAATAGAATAAAATAGATTAGAATTAACCAGGTTGGAAAAGACCTTCGAGATCATCAAGTCCAACCTAGCGCCCAACACCATTGCTGGTTGCTTAAAGCTGAGCTCATGCCTGTCTGTATACCACCCTAACGGGACCATCCACCACACATGCCTTCAGCTCTCCAGATCAAGGTAAGCCGTGGCATCATTGTCCCCCTGCCTCCACCAACAGACCAGGCTGGATGAGGCTCTGGCCAGCCTCTATTGTGGTCTTCTCTTCTCTTCTCTTCTCTTCTCTTCTCTTCTCTTCTCTTCTCTTCTCTTCTCTTCTCTTCTCTTCTCTTCTCTTCTCTTCTCTTCTCTTCTCTTCTCTTCTCTTCTCTTTCTCTTCTCTTCTCTTCTCTTCCCAAACCTTCCCAAACCTTCCCTTCCCAAACCTTCCCAAACCTTCCCAAACCTTCCCTACCCTTCTCTTCATAGGGTGCAGGATACTATGTGTATGAAATACCAGCTTCCTGTGTCCACCTACTGAGCTGGAGCCTTGGGACACTGGAGGTGTAGCTGTGTGGCAGGAACAGGAGGCACCCAGCCTGAACTGCCACAAGTCTTTAACAGGGATGTTTTCAGGGAAGCTTCAGCAGTGTCCACTTTGGGTGCTAGAACTTCAGAGACTAGCCTTTAGGTGTTTGGAAAAAAAAATAATAAAGTGAATCTCATCTTTGAACAACAGAAAGAATATTGCTTTGTTGAGCAGTCCCAAGAACAGCTGATAATGTCATATGGAGGAGAAAACTTTTGCTTATATTTAGTTAAAGGGGAACATTGAAAATAGAAACACCTGGGTTGTTGTCATCATAAAGGCTTCGTAGGCTTCTTCATAGGCTTTTTGGTTTTGGGTGGCTGTGTTGGTTGTTGTTTTGTTTGATTTTGTTTCCTTTGTTTGGAAGGGGTTTGGTGGTTTTATTTGTTTTCTTTCTTTCCCCCCCCCATTTAATGTAGATACTTAAACAATATGGTTGGGTTTTTTGCCTTGATAAGCTGTAGACACTTCCCAGGCAATTCCTGCAATAGGCTCACCTTCTACAGGATGTCCAATGTTGGCTTCACTGTTACAGAGTGAAAACTGTGTCCCTAAACCAGATGTCTTCTTAATTATCTTCACTTTTTAAGGGAAGCACCTTCACTGTAATATTAACTGGTTGGCCTTGGTTTCTAGCCTCTGGAAAGTAGATTAATGAATCCTTTTCTGACAGAATTCTTTCCCTTAGGTAGACAGACCAAGCAATAAAATCTATTGCTTTCATCCATCTTTTGGTCAAACTACACAGATTGGTCTTTAGTCTGTACCTATTATTTTGCTAATGACTCACCTCCTCTCTATTTTGAATCCCAAGGTATAGCCAAAAGAATTCAGTTTTCTTCTTAATTATAGAGGGTTTCTGTCCAGTTTCTTTTCCATTTGCTTGCTCATACACACTTCAACGAGGGTAAAACACCAGGATGAAAAGCTATAACTGCTGTAAGAATTCAAAAAAGTGCAATATAATCCAAATTATCTCGATTTATCTTCCTTCCCCCCCAGTTCCTCAATATTGAGAAGCCTGGAAGAAGTAATGTTAGTGTCACGAAAGCTGATAGGTGAGGTATAGTTCCAAGGCTTTAGGTAGAAGGTGCTGCTCCTGTTGATTATGTCAACAAAGTCATGCAAGTCTGGCATTCCCAGAGCACAGCTTGTGCAAAAACTTCCCCAAACATGAAGGTGAAAGTCATGATGGTTGTAAACTTTCAACAAGCCTGGAAAAAGCAAAGGAGGTGTACAGCTTGAGAATATGGAGTGTGGCAAAAGCATTTAACTAGAAGACAAGAGGGCTTTCTGAGCTTAACAGTATGATGTTCTCATGCTCATGGAATGGAAGTCAGGTGTGTGGTAAGGTAATGAATGTCTTACTGACCTCCATTAACATTCATTCTGTTTGTTCCAGGCCTGAATTTAGTTCTTCCAGCCTGCCAGGTGAATGCTAGGTGCATACTAGGTGAATAGCTGTCAAATGTAAATGACCTCATTTTGTCACTTGGAATGGCATGAATACCTGTGGTGGTTTTAGGCTATGCCTGTAAAATTTAGTTACAGATTTCGAGCAGAAAAGTAGGAAAGTATAAATAAATCACTATTGGGGGTAAAAAGGAAGCCAAAAGATTATTCTAAACAAACACATTGGGCAATTCTTCCCTTTTCACTTCTCTTCTAATCTCTGGCTGGTTTTGCTTCACTTGGGAGAGATAATCTGCATGCTTTTGGCTGTCCTTGGATAAGTCTAACTTCTCTGCTCCTTTCTCTGGTCCCTTCTGTACAGGTGCATAAGGGGAGAGGCAGGGAGCAAGAAGCTGGTAGCTTCCCCTGGTCCTTGGCTGGGTGGTGGTCCTTGTGCTGTTTATTAATTGTAAATATCTGTATAATACTGTAACTCCTGTCTATTTTGTACACATCCATTGCATTCCATGTAGAGTGTAGATTAGCTTGTAAATACAGCTTCATTTGCTTCTGAGTTGGTCTGGCAAAGTTAATGGTGGTGGTGGTGTGGGGAAACTTCAATCCACCACATTACAATGCTTCAAAGTCCATTGTAGACTAAATCACAATCCTGGAATGAAGAGTCATAGTTTTCTGTGTGATCCATGGAGAGAGCTATATTCCTGGGATGAATTGCCCTCTATGTGCTCCACTGATCACATAAGAGCATAGCTCAGCCCAATATTAATGTGAATACACTTTTTAATCATAGGATATTAGAATCAGTCTCAAGCTGTGCCAGGGGAGGATTAGACTGAATGTTAGGAAGATGTTCTTCCCAGAGAGAGACTGGCCATTGGAATGTACTGCCCAGGGACGTGGTGGAGTCACCATCACTTGAGGTGTTTGGTAAGAGCCTGGATGAGGTAGTTGGTGCTAGTTGATTAGATGGTGTTGGTTGGACTTGATGATCTCGAAGGTCTTTCCAACCTGGTTAATTCTATTCTATTCTATTCTATCTATTTATTCTATTCTATTCTATTCTATTCTATTCTATTCTATAATTCAGGTTGGAAAAGACCTCTGTGATCAAGTCCAACTATTGACCCTACTCTACAAAATTCACCCCTAAACTGTATGCTCAAGCACCACATCCAGGGGTGGTGACTTAACCACCTCCCTGTGCAGCCTGTTCACCACTCTTTCAGTGGACATTTGCTTTCATAATGTCCACATGCATATAATCTTAGTATGCCAAGCACTGAATTTGCCTCTTCCTTTTGTTTGTTTCTTTAAAATAAATAAATAAATTGGATTTTTGCTCTTGTTTCACAGAAGAAAGATTTCTCTTACTGTGAGACAGCACATGAAATTACAGAAATCACAAGCTGGGTAATTTGTGCAGAGATGTAACTATAAATCACAAAGATCCAACAGCTGCCACTGCAGCCAAATAAACTACTGCCACAAGAGCAGCTGAGAAACAATGACAGACAGATGAGACTGACTTTTTTTTGTCAACTGGCCTCACTCTCCCGGAGAATATTTGGAGCCAAGCTGTCAGTTTACCTGACTCCAGTATGAACGAACAGTAAGCGGATAAAACAGCCTGAGTCCTACCACCTTTTTTTCTTGGCAAGTTTAAAGAGGCTTAATTCATGAGATGTTCTGCCTTTTGCTCATTGCCTGGTAAGTTGGTTGTTGGTTTTTTTTCCCTGATTTGTGTCAGTTTGTGACCTTAAACTATCTTCTGTGGTGGTCCATATTTCTGGTTAAATATAGAATCATAGAATCATAGAATCAACAAGGGTGGAAAAGGCCTCAAAGATCATCAAGTCTAACCTGTCACCCAACACCTCATGCCTACTAGACCATGGCACCAAGTGCCATGTCCAATCCCCTCTTGAGCACCTCCAGGGATGGTGACTCTACCACCTCGCTGGGCAGCACATTCCAATGGCTAACAACTCTCTCTGTGTAGAACTTTCTCCTCACCTCCAGCCTAAACTTCCCCTGGCACAGCTTGAGACTGTGTCCTCTTGTTCTGGTGCTAGTTGCCTGGAAGAAGAGACAAACCCCTGCCTGGCCACAACCTCCCTTCAGGTAGCTGTAGAGAGCAATGAGGTCTCCCTTGAGGCTCCTCTTCTCCAGGCTAAGCAACCCCATCTCCCTCAGCCCCTCCTCATAGAGCTTGTGCCTATACACTATGATATGAAAAGACCATCTAGGACAATAAAAAAGATTTAGTGCAAATGCAGAGAAGGTCTTGAATCAACCCTTAATCTGCTTCTGTCTGGGTAAAACCTCTAGCTGAAATACCAAGTGTTTCAAAGTATTGCTGAAGAGTGCTCCCAGACCCCTTAGCCTAAGGTCTGCTGTAGGTCTCCTTCACATGTGGAGGGCCACAGTTCTAGGCTGCTCACACATCACCTGGAAGGATGCCTTAGGTGCCAGGTGTGTTGTGGTGTGTCTTGATTTTTGCACAGCAGTGGTGTCTCCCTGCAAAGGACTGGTGTCTGTTATCTCTGCAGGGATTTTCAGAGATGGAAATGTTTAACATGGAAACTGGTTCAGTTTTGATTTTTGGAAAAAGTTGGAAAAAATGTGACCATAAACCATTACCAGTACCAAGTGTGTGAAGAGTTCTAAAACTCCTGGCCAAGCTGTCAGCCCCTGGCTTGGACAGCAGCACTCTGTGCTGTGTTAAGAACTGGCTGGAGGCTGAGCCCAGAGAGTGGTGGTGAATGGTGCCACAGCCAGCTGGCAGCCAGGCACTAGTGGTGTGCCCCAGGGATCAGTGTTGGGCCTCATCCTGTTCAATATCTTTATTGATGATCTGGATGAGGGGATTGAGTCCATCATCAATACATTTGCATATGACAGCAAGCTGGGGGCAGGAGTTGATCTGTTAGAGGGTAGGAGAGCTCTGCTCGGTGCCATGGTTTAGTTGATTAGATGGTGTTGGATGATAGGTTGGACTCAATGATCTTTTCCAACCTGGTTAATTCTATCCTATCCTATCCTATCCTATCCTATCCTATCCTATCCTATCCTATCCTATCCTATCCTATTCTAAAAGGTCATACAAAAGAACAATCCATTTGAAGGATATTATCTAGCATGCAAGCTAGCAGAGAATAACAGTTGTTTTCATTGTTTGGGGTTTTTCAAGCATATATATATATATGCAATGGATAAGCAGTAAACAAAGACACAGGATTGTTTATCTCCCTCTGAGGACAAATGCATTCAGAATACCTTTAAAGACCTTGGCATTCTGCTTAATGAATAAAAGGAGTATTCAACCATATCTGATAATGAAAATGAGGCATGCTTAACTGACTTAGCACCACAGTAATAAGCAGTTAATGCAGTCCTGAAAATTGCTAAGTTAATTCATCTTGGGTTAGTACACACGTGTAGAGAAGAACAATCAGGCTTTACATCTTAAGCATGAAGCCATTATAAGTGGCAACCAGTAAATGGTGTGACCCAGAAGTTTCAGTCAGAAGCATGGCCTTGATCCATGCACCCCTCAGACATCTGCACAATGTTTATAATTCTAGTATGAAAACTTGTTAGAATAGAATAGAATAGAATAAAATAGAATAGAATAGAATAGAATAGAATAGAATAGAATAGAATAGAATAGAATTAACCAGGTTGGAAAAGACCTTCAAGATCATCAAGTCAACCCAACACCATCTAATCAACTAAACCATGGCACTAAGTGCCTCACCCAGGCACTTCCTAAACACTTCCAGGGATGATGACTCCACCACCTCCCTGAGCAACACACATTCCAATGGCAATCTCTCTTGCTGGGAAGAACTTCTTCTCACCTCCAGCCTAAACCTCCCCTGGCACAGCTTGAGACTGTGTCCTCTTGTTCTGGTGACGGTTGCCTGGGGGAAGAGGCCAACCCCCACCTGGCTACAACCTCCCTTCAGGTAGTTGTAGACAGCAAGAAGGTCTCCCCTGAGCCTCCTCTTCTCCAGGCTAAGCAACCCCAGCTCCCTCAGCCTCTCCTCCAGGGCTGTGCTCCAGACCCCTCCCCAGCTTTGTTGCCCTTCTCTGGACACCTTCCAGCAACTCAAAATCTTTCCTAAACTGAGGAGCCCAGAACTGGATACAGGACTCAGGGTATGGCCTAACCAGTGCTGAGTACAGGGCAGAATGACTTTCCTGCTCCTGATGCCTACACTGTTCCTGATGCAGGCCAGGATGCCCTTGGCCTTCTTGGCCACCTGGGCACACTGCTGGCTCATGTTCAGCCTGCTCTCAACCAGTCCCCCCACGTCCCTGTCTGCCTGTCTGCTCTCCAGCCACTCTGCCCCCAGCCTGGAGCACTGCCTGGGGTTGTTGTGGCCAATGTGTAGAACCTGGCACTTGGATGTGTTCAATCATGTGGCTCAGTTGGTAGCACCTAAGACTCTTACTGGGAAGGTTGTGAGTTCAAGCCTGCAGTGGGGCAGAGTGTTCTCTCTGGGAGCAATGTCCTTTCACTGGGTGCCATGGTCTAGTCATGGGGTTTGTGGAGACAGGTTGGACTCGATGATCTTCGAGGTCTCTTCCAACCTTAGCAATACTGTGATACTGTAATCTTATGCCCTTGGAACCTGCCCACCTGTCCAGCCTGCAAAGGTCCCTCTGCAGAGCTCTCCTACCCTCTAACAGATCAACTCCTGCCCCCAGCTTGCTGTCATCTGCAAACTTGGCAGGTTTGACCTGATGATCCTTGAGGTCTTTTCCAACCTTATTGATTCTATGATTCTATATTTGAACTCTGCAATGACCAGGGGCTTCTTGGAAGTACGGTTAATCCGGCAGCCTCTAAAGCCACCTGATGATAAAATCAGGGACAAGAAGCACCACAGCGAGTGTGGAATGAACATCCAGATGCTCCTGGCACTTCTGTTAACTCAGGGCATATACTTTTTTCATTTATCACCCTCAAACCTCTGCTCTTCTGAGTAAATGAAGAAAACAAATATTCCTCATAGTCACTTCTTCCAGATTAAGAGGTTTTATGAAAACCATTTAATGTCTTTTAAATTAAGAAAAGGCCAGTTCAAAGAAAATGGGGAAAAAAAAACACCACAAAAATAAGAGGAAGGATATTCCTGCTGTGCTTAGTCTTTGGTTTACCTGAGAATTTGGAACACAAACAATGAAAACCATGGTGAATCACAACAGTGATTATGCCATGTGCAGGGAACAAAATTGATGGCCTCTTCCTCAAGCATCAGTCTTTTGGGTCTGAATACTAAGTCATTCCTGTGAGCAACAGCAAACTCCCTGCTGCCAGGGAAATTATCTCATGTAGTTTTGAATCAATGTCTGCAGCCAAGTAAAATTGGGGCAGAGATATTTGCAGGTGTCAAGTCAGGCACGGTAACTCAAAATGTACTTTGAGTAAAATCCCAGTAGGTTATTCTGGGATATTCTTCACACAGTGGTGACTTAAAAAAACCAAGCTTTTTTATTTATTTATTTATTTATTTTTGTCTTTCCTTTTTTTTTTTACTTTCTTAAAAAAATATGAACCTTTTCCCAGTCTAACTTGATAGTTCGTTTATGGCAGAGTTGGTTTGCTCACAATCTAAGAGATCCTCTAATGCAGTTGTCTGTGGGATAGCAACTAACAGTAAATTTGCAGATGACAGCAAGCTGGGGGCAGGAGTTCATCTGTTAGAGGGTCAGGAGAGCTCTGC
>JAAWVA010001041.1:0-14546 GCA_015227895.2 Colaptes auratus | reverse complement strand
TGACTCCACCACCTCCACGGGCAGCACATCCCAATGGGCATCACTCTCTCTGTATAGAATTTCTTCCTAACATCCAGCCTAAACCTCCCCTGGAGCAGCCTGAGACTGTGTCCTCTTGTTCTGCTGCTGGCTGCCTGGGAGAAGAGACCAACCCTGCCTGGCTACAACCTCCCTTCAGGTAGTGTAGAGAGCAAGAAGGTCACCCCTGAGTCTCCTCTTCTCCAGGCTAAGCACCCCAGCTCCCTCAGCCTCTCCTCACAGGCTGTGTTCCAAACCCCTCACCACTTCATTGCCCTTCTCTGGACACCTTCCAGCAAGTCAACCTCCTTCCTAACTGCAGGGCCCAGAACTGGACACAGGACTCAAGGTGCAGCCTAACCAGTGCAGTGGACAGGGCAGAATGACTTCCCTGCTCCGCTGGCCACACTCTTCCTGATGCAGCCAGGATGCCATTGGCCTTCTTGGCTGCCTGGCACACTGCAGGCTCATGTTCAGCCTACCATCAACCAGCACCCCCGGTCCTCTCTGCCTGGCTGCTCTCAGCCACTTGACCCCCGCCTGTAGCACTGCCTGGGTTGCTGTGGCCAATGTGCAGCCCCCTGCACTTGGATGTGTTCAATCTCCTGCCCTTGGCCTCTGCCCATCTGTCCAGCCTGTCGAATCCCTCTGCAGAGCCTCTCTGCCCTCCAGCAGATCACTCCTGCCCCCAGCTTGGTGTCATCTGCAAATTTACTGATGATGGACTCAAAGCCCTCATCCAGATCATCACCAAAGGTGTTAAAGAGCATGGGGCCCAGCACTGATCCCTGGGGCACACCACTGGTGCTTGGCTGCCAGCTGGCTGTGGCACCATTCACCACCACTCTCTGGGCTCAGCCTCCAGCCAGTTCCTAACCCAGCTCAGAGTGCTGCTGTCCAAGCCAGGGGCTGACAGCTTGGCCAGGAGTTTGCTGTGGGGGACGGTGTCAAAGGCCTTGCTGAGGTCCAGGCAGACCACATCCACAGCCTGCCCCACAGCCACCAGGCAGTCACCTGGGCATGGAAGGAGATCAGGTTGGTGAGGCAGGACCTGCCCTTCCTAAATCCTTGCTGGCTAGGCCTGATCCCTTGGCCATCCTGTAGTGCTGTTGGATGCCTCAGGATGAGCTGTTCCATCACCTTGCCTGGCACTGAGGTCAGGCTGACAGGCCTATCATTCCCTGGCTCGTCCAACCGGCCCTGCTTGTGGATGGGCACCACGTTGGCAGCTTCCAGTCTTCTGGGACCTCTCCAGTGAGCCAGGACTGCTGAAAAATGATGGAGAGCGGCTTGGCAGCTCATCTGCCAGCTCTCTCAGCACCCTAGGATGGATCCCATCCGGTCCCATGGCCTTGTGGGGGTCCAAGCGGCTCAGAAGATCTCTAACTGCCTCCTGGAGCAGCAGGAAACCATGCAGCTCCCTGGCTCCTTCTGCCAGCTCTGCAGGCCAGCTGTCTGGAAGAGGTTCTCCCTGCTAGGATAGATTGAGGCAATCTATATCTTTATCTTCCCTTCCAACCCAAACCATTCTATGATCCTCGGAGGGCATTGCTCTGTCTTTCACTTGCCACCAGTAAGGAATCTCAGGAACAACCTTACATGGAAGCTCCCCATTTTTCCCCCTTTGCCCTCTGCCCACCACTCCCCAGCATACAATAAGGCTTGACTCTCCCTGCCTCACAAATAAATCTAAGAGACTGCTGCTTAATGATGTTACAAATGATAGCTTACCACTGTAATAGGTAATTATCACTTCTGTGCTGTAATGCAATTAATTATATATGCCAGCTTAAGCAAGTGCACTTCCACAGCCATGAGGTGAGAAGCAGCAGTGGTTAGAAGGGAAGAGGTGCAAGGTCCTTTTCTGTTTTGCCCCAAGCTTCTCCTCCCCCTCTGCTCTGCCCTGGTGAGACAGCATCAGGTGTTCTGTGTCCAATTCTGGGCTACCAAGAGGGACAGGAATCTAATGGGGAGTGTTCAGTGGAGGCCTAGGAGGATGATGAAGGGACTGGAACATGTGTCTGATGAGGGAAGGCTGAGAGACCTGGCCTGGTAGCCTGGAGAAAAGTGAGAGGAGATCTTATTAATGTTTATAAATATCTGAAGGGTGGGGGGCAAGAAGAAGAAGGGGCCAGGCTCTTTTCAGTGGTGTCCTGTGGAAGGACAAGGAGCAGTGGATACAAACTGGAACAGAGGCAGTTCCACCTCAACATGAGGAGAAACTTCTGTGCTGTGAGGGTAATGGAGCCCTGGAGCAGGCTGCCCAGAGAGGCTGTGGAGTCTCCTCTGGAGATATTCAAAGCCACGTGGATGTGTTCCTGTGTGACCTGGGTGCTCCTGCTCTGGCAGTGGGTTTGGACTGGATGATCTCTGGAAGTCCCATCCAACCCCTACCATTGATGATTCTGTGAACAGCTCCAGGCACTGGAATGTGCTGCCCGGGGGGGTGCTTGAGTCCCCAAGCCTGGATGTGTTTCAAAGGTCATTTGGATGTGGTGCTTGGGGATATGGTTTAGGGGTGAGCCTTGCAGAGTAGAGTTCTGGGTTGGCCTTGGTGATCCTGAGGCTCTTTTCCAACCTGAACATTTCTGTGATTCTGTGACTCCCTATGGAATCAATGTGCAGATTTGAACACATTGCTGGTACTTACCTCTCTTGCTTCCCCTTCAAAAAATATATCCTCTTACAATATCCTGAGGCACTGAGTGTAGAAAATTCAAGCTGACTGTGTTGGTGCTTTGCTTAAAGTGTTTGCAGATCCTCAAATCCTTCTTTCCTCAATTGGTTGGTTGTTTTGTTGTTTTTTTTTTTTTCCTTTCTCTTTTTCTTCTGTCAAAATCAGAGACCAAGAATCACAGAATCATAGAATCAACCAGGTTGGAAAAGACCTCAGGGATCATCAAGTCCAACCTATGACCTAATACCTAACACCTCCTGACAACTAAACCATGGCTCCAAACACAACATCCAAGCCTTTTGTGAACACCTCCAGGGATGGGGACTCCACCACCTCCCTGGGCAGCACATTCCAATGGCCAATCTCTCTTGCTGGGAAGAACTTTCTCCTCACCTCCAGCCTAAACTTCCCCTGGCAACAGCTTGAGACTGTGTCCTCTTGTTCTGGTGCTGGTTGCCTGGGAGAAGAGACCAACCCCCACCTGGCTACAACCTCCCTTCAGGGAGTTGTAGAAAGCAATGAGGTCTCTCTCCCCTGAGCCTCCTCTTCTCCAGGCTGAACAGCCCCATCTCCCTCAGCCTCTCCTCACAGGGCTGTGCTCCAAACCCTTCCCCAGCCTTGTTGCCCTTCTCTGGACACCTTCAAGTGTCTCTATGTTTTGAAGAGCCCAGAACTGGACACAGGACTCAAGGTGTGGCCTAACCAGTGCTGAGCACAGGGCACAATGACTTCCCTGCTCCTGCTGGCCACACTGTTCCTGATGCAGGCCAGGGTGCCCTTGGCTTTCTTGGCCACCTGGGCACACTGCTGGCTCATGTTTAGCTGCTGTCAACCAGTACCCCCAGGTCCCTCTCTGGTTGGCAGCTCTCAGCCACTCTGACCCCAGCCTGTAGCTCTGCATGGGGTCGTTGTGGCCAAAGTGCAGCCCCTGGCACTTGGACTTGTTGAATGCCATCCTGTTGGCCTCTGCCCAGCTGTCCAGCCTGTGTGCACTGTGTGAATGCAACAGCCCACCAAAGGAATCTCAGGACTTGCAGTGACCAGGTTTTGTCTTCCCTGGCTTCCTGTGGAGAGTTCTGCTCTTTCATGGAGCAAACTATAAAGCATATCTGGGTGATGTGTGAATACTGGGGGGATTTAAGATGCCTTCAAACTCCTGACACAGTCACACAGCAGGACGTGGCCTTGCCAGTGTTTAGGGTGTTTAACAGCCGCTGCTCATAAACCCAGGGAAATTTAAATCGCCTCCCTAGTTACCAGCTGCATCCCGTCCCTTTCTGTCACTCACAGCACAAGTGCGAGAGCCTGGCAGAGCTGGAGCTCTTCACTGCTCTGTTTACTGAAGGGCAAGCTTTGTGACTTTACCTCTGGAGACTCGAAGTCTGCTGCCTTTTCCCGTGCTGCATCAGCCTCCCTCCTCCCCTGCGTACGAATCCTTTGGCCGGGGCTCCGCTAGGAGGTGCTTCAGGAGGCGCCGGCGCTGCCGGGGGGATGGCGCTGCTGAACGATTCAAGCCCTTCGGGCTGCACTTTCTCTAACAGCCACTACAGTGGAAAAGGAGCTACCTCAAAACTGAAATTGTTGCCTTCAAGGTCATTATCTCTTTACCTCTTCTGTCTTGTCTGACACATCAGCTGGTCTGTGCTCCGAGAGCGGGTGTGGTGTGTGTGTGTGTGTGTGTGTGAAATTCATCTACCCAATTTCCAAGTATAAAAACAAAGCAATACAATCTCTGTCAAGGCAGGGAAGGGAGAATATCCATCAGCACTTTGCTCTCACAGCCTTCTGTTTTCATCTCCTGTTCTCTAAGCCACCCAGTCCTCCCTTTTTTCTGTTCTTTTTCACTGTGTCCTTCATGAGACTCTCCCTGCTGGTGATGGTGAAGACAAGTCTGATTCTGCATCCTTCAGCAGAATAACTGCCAAAACAGAATCTGCAGTGCAGGAGAGCATAGGCACCTTAAGCTCTAATGAAGAGAATAGAGTAGAGTAGAATAGAACAGAGTGGAGTAGGATAGGATAGGATAGGATAGGATAGGATAGGATAGGATAGGATAGGATAGGATGGGGTAGGATAGGATGGGGTAGGATAGGGTAGGGTGGGGTAGGGTGGGGTAGGGTGGGGTATGATAGGAGTAGAGTAGAATAAAATAGGAATGGGAATAGGAATAGAACAGAATAGAATAGAATGGAGTAGGATAGGATAGGATAGGATAGGATAGGATAGGATAAAGTAGAGTAGAGTAGAATGGAGTAGGATAGGATAGGATAGGATAGGATAGGATAGGATAGGATAGGATAGGATAAAGTAGAGTAGAGTAGAATGGAGTAGGATAGGATAGGATAGGATAGGATAGGATAGGGTAGAGTAGAATAGAATAGAATAGAATAGAATAGAATAGAATAGAATAGAATAGAATAGGAGTAGGGTAGGGTAGGATAGGATAGGATAGGATAGGATAGGATAGGATAGGATAGGATAGAATTAACCAGGTTGGAAAAGACCTTCGAGATCATCGAGTCCAACCTGCTAGGAGAAGAGCTGCTGACTTGCTGACTGCAAAACTTTAATCAGGAAATGGGGAGGGACTTTTGAGGCTGTCAGGGAGTGAGAGGGCTGAGGGGGAAGGAATAAAACCAGAAATGGGTAGGTTCAGATTGGAAGTTAGGAAGAAGTTGTTCCCCATGAGGGTGGTGAGAGCCTGGCACAGGTCGCCCAGAGAGGTGGTGGAAGCCTCCTGCCTGGAGGTTTTTAGAATTACAAGTAGCATAGAATAAAATTAACCAGGTTGGAAAAGATCTCAGAGGTCATCAAGTCCAACCTATCACCCAACACCATCTGATCAACTCAACCATGGCACCAAAGGCCTCATCCAGGCTCTTCCTAAACACCTCCAGGGATGGTGACTCCACCACCTCCCTGGGCAGCAGATTCCAATGGCCAATCTCTCCTTCTATGAAGAACTTCTTCCTAACATCCAGCCTGAACTTCCCCTGGCACAGCTTGAGACTGTGTCCTCTTGTTCTGGTGCTGGTTGCCTGCCTGGGAGAAGAGACCAACCCCCACCTGGCTACAACCTCCCTTCAGGGAGTTGTAGAGAGCAATGAGGTCTCCCTGAGCCTCCTCTTCTCCAGGCTAAGCAACCCCAGCTCCCTGTTCTTTAGGCTGTTATTAGTCCTGAGTGTTGATTCTAATGACCATAAAGTCCTACAATCATAGAAGAGTTTGGGTTGGAAGGGACCTTAAAGATCATCCAGTTCCAAGTCTTAAATATTGGTTTCATAGAGTACAAATAAAGTGCACCAGTGCCCTTACAGAGAACCTCTGCTGCTGCAGAAAATAGCTGGAGCATGTTGAGTGGAAATGGTCAGTCTGAGGGTGAGGAATATCCTCTGACACTGTAGCAAAATTGTCCATCACGAGCTGCAGTAGCCTGTGAAGCTTCTTTGTACCACAGCACCAGGTGGATATAATTGGATGAACCACACAGCCAGTTGGCTGATGCTTCCAGGAATACCCTGGGGGAACTCACTCTCACAACCCCCTGATCACCTGCTCCTAACTCCATAAAATCAAAGAAATGGCAGGAGGAGAAGCTGGCTTAGCTGCCTGGAGGGGTGTTGGATTCAGACCCTGGGAATCCAGGGCTAAATTCATCTTCTGCAAAGGGGAATCTAAGCATTAGATGTCTCTGAAAAAACCTCCTTCAAAGGGACAGGTAATTTCACCTAACACATCAGCCTCAGGTGTGATTTGCTCCTCTCTGGCTATGGATTAGAAAGGAGAGTAGGTTTAGAATAGATCTTGGGAGGAATCTCTTCAGTAGGAGGGTGGTGAGACACTGGATTGATGCCTCCCACCCCCTTGGCTGTTCAAGGCCAGGTTGGATGTGGCAATGAGCAGCTGAGCTTAGTTGAGAGCCATCCCTGCCCATGATGGGAAGGTTGGAGGAGATGCTCTTTAAAGCACCCTCCAACCTAAGCCATTATATGATACAGTAGCTTTGAACTGTCATTGCATTTTTAGGTGGGGAAAGTAACAGTGGGGAAGTTCTGCTTATCAGCTCCCCCCAGCCTTTGCAGTTCTCCACATTTCCTCTCCACCTTTTATTTGTCTTCATTTGGATTTTGAGCTGACCCAGGACAGAAGAGGTCTATTTGAATTGTTTTAATTAAGGCCTGGTGCAATCAGGTTGTCATCTCTTTTGGGATACTCAGAGGCTGCTGTAACACAAAATGAAAACAAATTTAGCTCAAGACATAGTTTCATAGTTTCATAGATTCAGTTAGGGTTGGAAGGGACCACAAGGATCATCTAGTTCCAACCCCCCTGCCATGGGCAGGGACACTCTACCCTAGATCAGGCTGGTCAGAGCCTCGTCCAGCCTGGGCTTAAACACCTCAAGGGACAGGGCCTCAACCACCTCCCTGCACAACCCATTCCAGGCCTTCACCACCCTCACCGGTGAAGAACTTCCTCAGGCCTGGTGCAATCAGGTTGTCATCTCTTTTGGGATACTCAGAGGTTGCTGTAACACAAAATGAAAACAAATTTAGCTCAAGACATAGCTTGTCAATGAACATGAGCCAGCAGTGTGCCCAGGGGGCCAAGAAGGCCAATAGCATCCTGGCCTGGATCAAAAATAGTGTGGCCAGCAGGAGCAGGGAAATCATTGTGCCCTGTGCTCAGCACTGGTTAGGCCACACCTTGAGTCCTGTGTCCAGCTCTGGGCTCCTCAGTTTAGGAAAGATGTTGAGATGCTGGAAGGTGTCCAGAGAAGGGCAACAAAGCTGGGGAGGGGTCTGGAGCACAGCCCTGTGAGGAGAGGCTGAGGGAGCTGGGGTTGCTTAGCCTGGAGAAGAGGAGGCTCAGGGGAGACCTTCTTGCTCTCTGCAAATCCCTGTAGCACTGCCTGGGGTTGCTGTGGCCAATGTGCAGCACCTGGCACTTGGCTGTGTTCAATCTCCTGCCCTTGGCCTCTGCCCATCTGTCCAGCCTGTCCAGGTCCCTCTGCAAAGCCTCTCTGCCCTCCAGCAGATCAACTCCTGCCCCCAGCTTGTGTCATCTGCAAATTTACTGCTGAGGGACTCAATGCCCTCATCCAGATCATATAGATTCACAGAGTCATAGAGCCAGAGATTCAGAGATTTAGATTTATAACTTCATAGATAGATTTATAGACTCAGAGATGTGTAGATTCACAGATTTGTAGATTCAGAGGCCCATAGATTTATATTCACAGATTCAGAGATTTATAGATTCACAGATTCAGAGTCAGAGATCAGAGATCCACAGATCCATAGATTTAGATTCACAGATGCAAAGAGTCAGAGATTCAGAGATTCAGTGATTCAGAGATTTATAGATTTATAGATTCAGAGATAGATTCAGAGATTCCAACATAGATTCAGAGATTCAGTGATTCAGAGATTTATAGATCTATAGATTCAGAGATAGATTCAGAGATTCCAACATAGATTCAGAGATTCAGAGATTCATAGATTTATAGATTCCTAGATTTATAGATTCCTAGGTTCACAGACTCCTAGATGCCTAGGTTTATAGATGAATAGCTTCACAGATTTATAGATTCATATGTTCCTAGGATGAGAGAATGGTTTGAGTTGAAGGGCACCTTCAAGATCACCCAGCTCCAACTGCTGCAGCACGGGCAGCGACACCTTCCACCAGACCACACCTGGCCCAATCTGCAAAGGAGCCTTAATATTCCTAGACAGCAGCCTGCTGTGACTTCTCATTGACATTATGGCTCCTCACAGAGCTGCTGCTCATAGCAGGACATCTTTCTGCTTAAACCAAGCCCTGACCTACCTGTTTCCAGTATTGGATTTGAACCACTGTAAGCTGCAGAGGATCCTAAGTTCTTTGAAGTCAGGCAAGGATTTTTCCTCCCTTTTCTTTGCGGTGGAGTGCATTGGTACTTGTTTATTATCAGATTAATCTTTAGATTTCCTCGGCCTCCTTTCCCACTTGCATACTATTATCACCTCTTTATGTTAATGCTCTCCCTAGCTGCCTGTATTATCACCCCTCCATTTATCTTCTTATCGGGTGTGATCTACGGTATTCATTAGCTTCCTATTCTCAGGCCACTTTCTGCCTTCTCAGCATGCCAGATGACCCTTTTAACACTCAGCCATGCTTCACAATCAGCCCAGATAATGCTTCATACTTCCTTGCTATTCCTTAGCCTTTCTTCTTGTGCCGGTGCTGCTGCTTATTGCTCCTGCCCTCCATTTCTCTCCCACAAGCCTGGTTGTAGCTCAATTAGACCAGGTTTTTGCTAGTCCTCTGTCAGTTGTCTTCATTGCCTGGGTAGTGCATTATTGATTTCCATGGTTCAATATATCAGACTATATAATTCCTAGCAAATTTCTTTCTCCATCAAGTTTATTCAATCCTCTCTCTCTCCAGTCTCCTCTCCAGCCCAGACTTCATATGCATGAGGCCGGCAGTACGGTAAGTGCTTAACTCATTGATTCTTACGCCTTACAAAGTGCTTCCTACATAATCTTACACATTCTGCCTGAATTCAGCCAACTTGTAATCCTTGCTCTGGCTATGGCTACTTAGAGCACTTGTTTAATGTGTATTGTAGACAATTTATATGCCTGAGGTGGTACTTCTGAAGCTGCTGCATAAAACGTTTTCAGCTCGTTGGCTCCAAGGTACTTAAACTTCTATTCCCCAAAGCTCCCTTGGACTTCTAGCATGGCTCAGGTTAAATAAGGAACCTCAAAACCAAACTAACAAACAACAGTCCCCTCCCCTCAAAAAACCCACAGCCCAAACAAAGAGGGTGGTTGGTGTTTTATCCTAAAGATCATTTCATTAACGAGATGCCTATTCACAGGCTCACAGGGTGTTAGGGGTTGGAAGAGCCCTCTGGAGATCTTCCAGTCCAACCCTCCCCCGCCAGAGCAGGAGCATAGAGTCCAGCACAGGTCACACAGGAACACATCCAGACAGGGCTGGAAAGGCTCCAGAGAAGGAGACTCCACAACCTCTCTGGGCAGCCTGCTCCAGGGCTCTGGGACCCGCACAGTGAAGAAGTTCCTCCTCATGTTGAGGTGGAACCTCCTCTTTATATCCACTGCTATCCTTGTCCTATCACAGGGCACAAGTGAGCAGAGCCTGTCCCTGTCCCTTTCCTTCTTTCCTGACCCCCAGTCCTCAGATATTGATATACATTGATCAGCCCCCCCTCAGTCTCAGAGGGATGTTGATAAGGAACCTGTTCAGATACCTCTAAATCTAATCTTCCTTATGAAGCTTCAACTGCTATGTGCCAACAAATCTGGATACTGCATAAAATGCCATGAACTGTATGATATAATGACAAGAAGAACAAAATAGAAATGAAGACAAAGATATTTTTGATTCAGCAGAGCAATTATTGAACCATGAATTTTACCTGCTCCAGGGGAAGCTTAGGATGGAGGTGAGGAGAAAGTTCTTCCCAGAGAGAGTTGTTAGCCATTGGAATGTGCTGCCCAGGGAGGTGGTGGAGTCACTGTCCCTGGAGATGTTCAAAAAGGGATTGGATGTGGCACTTGGTGCCAAGGTTTAGTAGTCATGAGGTGTTGGGTTGATAGGTTGGGCTTGATGATCTCTGAGGTCTTTTCCAACCTATTGATTCTAGGATTCTGTGATTCCATGAGCTGTAGAACTAAAAGGAGCAAGCCCAGGAATTCATAAGGTAGCATTAGGGAGCTGGGATTGTTTAGCCTGGAGAAGAGGACACTCAGGGGAGACCTTCTTGCTCTCTCCAACTCCCTGAAGGGAGGTTGTAGCCAGGTGGGGGTTGGTCTCTTCTCCCAGGCAAGCAGCACCAGAACAAGAGGACACAGTCTCAAGCTGTGCCAGGGCAGGTTTAGGCTGGAGGTGAGGAGAAAGTTCTTCACTGAGAGAATCATTCGCCATTGGGATGGCTGCCCAGGGAGGTGGTGGAGTCTCCATCCCTGGAGGTGTTCAAGAGGGGATTGGATGTGGCACTTGGTGCCATGGTCTAGTCATGAGGTCTGTGGTGACAGGTTGGACTCGATGATCTTCGAGGTCTCTTCCAACCTTGGTGATTAGTTTTTCCCATCACAGAAACATTCAGGTTAGAAAAGATCCTCAGGATCACCAAGTCCAACCCAGAACCCTACTCTACAAGGTTCACCCCTAAACCATAACCCCAAGCACCACATCCAAATGACCTTTAAACACACAATCATAGGATCATTGAGTCCTTTGGAAGGGACCTTAAAGATCATTTTGTTCCAGCACCCCTGCCGTGGGGAGGGGAAACCTTCCACTAGATCACATTGCTCAAGGCCTCATCCAACCTGGCCTTGAAGACCTTCAGGGAGGGGACAATTTGGAAATGTTATTTTCAAAGGTTCTCAAAATAGTGGAAATTCTCCCAGTTCTGGGCTATGCAGGAATGCAGCAATGAGCTCTGCCTTGTGAAGCGCTGGGACTTGGTATCTTAGTATCACAGTATCAGTCAGGGTTGGAAGGGACCACAAGGATCAGCCAGTTCCAACCCCCCCTGCCATGGGCAGGGACACCCCACACTACATCAGGCTGGCCACAGCCTCATCCAGCCTGGCCTTAAACAC
The DNA here is from genome assembly GCA_015227895.2 of Colaptes auratus. Taxonomy (NCBI): domain Eukaryota; kingdom Metazoa; phylum Chordata; class Aves; order Piciformes; family Picidae; genus Colaptes; species Colaptes auratus. Next base: position 3,224 of record JAAWVA010001041.1, on the reverse strand, counting down.
CTCCAGGGATGGGGCCTCAACCACCTCCCTGCACAACCCATTCCAGGGCTTCACCACTCTTATGGGGAAGAACTTCCTCCTCACCTCCAGCCTGAATCTCCCCACCTCCAGCTTCATTCCCTTTCCCCTAGTCCTATCACTACCTGAGATCCTGAGAAGTCCCTCCCCAGCCTTCTTGTAGCCCCCTTTAGATACAGGAAGGCCACAATTGGCTTTGTCTTGGGACAGCTCTCCTAAAATGTATTTTGAGTCTTTCTGATGTGAGACATTTTTGGGTTTAACCAACCTCCTGGATTTGGGGAAGAACTGTGGCTATAGAAAGGCTACAGCTGAGCCCAGCCAGAATTTTGCTGAGGAAATAAACAAGTTCAACAGGAGCCAGCAGGGAGCACTTGCAGCCCAGAGAGCCAAGCAGAGCCTGGGCTGCAGCAAGAGAAGTGTGGCCAGCAGGGCCAGGGAGGGGATTCTGCCCCTCTGCTCCACTCTGCTGAGACCCCAGCTGGAGCTCTGGATCCAGTTCTGGAGCCTCTGTGCCAGGAAGGCTCTGGAGGTGCTGGAAGGTGTCCAGAGAAGGGCCATGAGGATGAGCAGAGGGCTGGAGCTGCTTTCCTATGAGAACAGGCTGAGAGAGTTGGGGTTGTTCAGTCTGGGGAAGAGAAAGCTCTGAGGAGACCTAATTGTGGCCTTCCAGGGTCCGAAGGGGGCTCCAAGAAAGCTGAGGAGGGACTTTTGAGGGCGTCAGGGAGTGATAGGAGTGGGGGGGATGGAACAAAGCTAGAAATGGGTAGATTCAGCTTGGATGTTAGGGGGAAGTTGTTGCCCATGAGGGTGGTGAGAGCCTGGCACAGGCTGCCAAAGGGAGGTGGTGGCAGCCTCCTGCCTGGAGGTTTTGAAGGCCATGCTGGATGTAGATGCTGTAGTGTGAGGTGTCCCTGCCCATGGCAGGGGGTTGGAACTGGCTGAGCCTTGAGGTCCCTTCCAACCCTGACAATTCTGTGACTCTAAGTTCTTCAGCAAAAGAAAGTCCATCCTTGGGAACAGTATTGACTGAATAGCTCCACACTGGAGACTGTTCCTTTCCCTTTCAAACCTGCAGCTCTGCACACACAAAACAGTGCAGCCACAAACCCATTTCACTCTGTCTCACTCTTCTCACAAAGGACAATCAGAAGAGATGGAAAGGTTTGTTCTGCAAAGTAGATATGAGGCTAAATCCTGCAGCGTTGTGGCTGGACTCTCTGATTAGAGATATTCTGTGCTGTGCTGTACCCAGAATGAGACTGACAGGGGACAAGAAGGTTAGTAGCCGTTTGGGCACCTTCTCTCCCTGTCAGACAGGCAGCACATGGAGTTTTCTGTTCACCTGCATCATTGATCACATGGAATACGTTGCAGTGGTCTAACAAGGAAGTATTAAGTTGTGCTGATTAGGAGGGATTGCAAGGAACTTAGTGCATCAAACAGAAAAAAGAGGTTGAGGCCCTTCCTTTGATGCCAGTAAGAAAGCATAGCCCAGCTGACTGCAGAACACAGTTGCAGTCCAGAAGTGAGGACCTCTGGGGAAACAGGAGTCAGCATCCTTCAGAATTCCTTCAATACTGCATGGACTTTGTGCTTAGAAGTACTCCCTTGGCACTCCTACAGACCACCCCCAGACACAAGTGGCACAGGCTAGAGACCAGTCTAACCTTGAGGCCATTCTAGTTCCAAGGGAGACTCTTCTTCAGGTTATCAAAGAGCACAGGGGCACAATCACTGCCCTACTGCTGCTGGCCACACCATTGCTGGTCCAGGCCAGGATGCTGGTGGCCACCTGGGCACACCCTGGCTCATCTTCAAATGGCTGTCAACCAGCACCTCCAGGTCCTTTGCTGCTGGGCAGTTTTCAGCCACCCTGCCCCAAGCCTGGATTGGTCATGGGGTTCTTGTGACCCAGCTGATGACCCAGAGTGTGCCCAGGCAGCCAGGAAAGCCACCAGCATCCTGGCCTGGGCCAGCAAGCGTGTGACCTGCAGGACCAGGGCAGTGATTGCCCCTGTGCACTGAGCACTGGTGAGGACACAACTTGGGTGCTGGGTTCAGTTTTGGGACCTACACTCCAAGGACATTGAGGGGCTTGAGTGGGTACAGAGAAGGACAACAAAGCTGGGGAAGGGTCTGGAGAACAGAGCTGTGGAAGAGCAGCAGAGGGATCTGGGAGAAGAGGAAGCTGAGGGGAGACCTCATTGCTCTCCACAGCGTCCTGAAAAGAGGTTGGAGCTAGATGAGGGTTGGTCTCTTCTCCCTAGTCTCAGGTGATAGAAGGCGAAGAAATGGTCTGAAATTGTGCCAGGGGAGGGTTAGGTTGGAGATTAGGAACAATTTCTTTGCTGCAAGAGTGGTCAGGGATTGGAAGAGGCTGCCCAGGGAGGTGTTCAAGAAACATGTGGCCATGGCACTCTGGGACATGGCTTAGAGGGCATGGTGGTGTTACACTGGTGGTTGGACTCAGCAACCTTGGAGGGTTTTTTTCCACCTGAACAAGTCTATGATTCTCTGAATTACTGCTATGCAAAAGCCTTCTCCAATCAATGCTGCACCACAGCCTACTTGTGTGATTAGAATCTTTTTCCTGTGCTTTTTTTTTCCCCCCTGCTGATTTTCCTAGGCCTCTTTTTTCCCCCAAGTTCTAGCCCTGGTGACCCTGTTGTACATGGAGAACATACAATGCATGCTGTACACCTGTACACAAGGCAAATTAATTGGCTATGTGAAGAAAGCTACTGTAAAACAACCCCCAGCTGGAGTGGAATTTTCTTCCAGTGTGCTCTTCTGAATGTTAACTCTGCTCCCATGGAAGCACAGGGAAAGGTTTACCTTTAGCATCAGAGATGCTGGAACAGTTGAGAACAAGTGAGTTGTTTTAATAATTAAGCAGCTGGTGTTTTAAAATCATTTGAAACTGCTGTGTGGGGGCTGAGGGGAAACTGAATGAGCAGGAGCAGGGAAGTCATCCTGCCCTGTACTTAGCACTGGTTAGTCCACACCTTGAGTACTGTGTCCAGTTCTGGGCTCCACAGTTAAGTCTCCCCCCACTCCCCCCTCCTCAGCCTTCCAACGATAAACTCCATGTGTGTTTTAGGAAGAGGATTCTTCCATTGCTATTCCATTCACATCACCTAGCAGCCATCAGGTGATAAAGGGCTCAGGTCAAGGGAGGTGATTCTCCCCCTCTACTCAGATCT
>JAAWVA010001040.1:0-14571 GCA_015227895.2 Colaptes auratus | reverse complement strand
TTTGGTTGAAAGGACCTTAAAGATCATCATCACCCTCCTTCACCCTCCAAACCCCCTGGGCCACTGTGCTCCTGGGCAAGCTGCTGTGGGTGCCCCTGCTTTTGCAGGTGGTTGGACTGGATGATCTCCAGAGGTCTTTTCCAACCCCCACCTTCTCTGAAGTTAAAGAATGAATTCACATTATCACTGCCAGAAGTCCTGTTCTCATGTACAAAGAATTTATCACTTTTCCCTAGAGAGCTGACAAACACCCAACGAGCAGAGCCTGAGCTCTCTCTACCAAAGAGAAGTCTGAAAGTCTTCATCTGCTGACACTTGGGTCCTGCGCTCCCTGAGGAACTGTGAAGGGAACTCACAACTGTCAGCAGGCCTGCAGCAGGGAGGGTGATCAGCAGGAAGAACGCAACACCCCAAGGCCCTGTGTTAGTCTGCAGAAGTCAAATGCAGGTTCAGAGGGCAAGTTGAAGGCATTTCCTTCAGCCTTAGCCTGCGACACACCTCAGGTGCGGAAACTCTTAGGAAGCACCCAGCTTCTGCTGGAGATCAGAGTGTGTGTGTTAGAGTATGCTAAGGCACTTCACTATCAAGACAAGGGAATTAGAAGAGAATTACTGTGTGGTACAGTGTGAGGACATTCAGCACTTCCTCCCAGTTTGACTTTGCTTCTCACCCACTTCTGGAGCACACCCAAAAATTCAGTCCAGTTTGTCTACAATGAAGAATGGATTCGTGGATTACTTTTAGCAACCACCTTCTACCTTTCAGCCTCCCCCCTGTTTTGTGCCACTGCCTTTGCTGAAGTTAGGGGCTGAGGAAATTTGTCACACAACACTTACCACAGGGACCTGCCATAGTTTTGCATTGCTGTCTTGTATCTCTCAGTGTCCTCAGAGTTTTTCAGCAGGGAAGCTGCCCTGAAAATGATCAGAATTAGGGAGTAATGACCATTGGGCTAAAATATGCATGTTTTGACAACAGTTCTCAGAGCAGAACAAATATTTTAATGCAGGAGATTTTCTGTGCTCATTAAGCACAAAGAGATTATTTTACTGCTATAAACCATGTTCACCAAACCCAACTTCCTTTCCCACCTCCCCCTACCCTGAGAAAGAGACAAGATAAAACACATTGTGCCCAGGTGGTCAAAAAGTCCACCAGCATCCTATCCTGGATCAGCAATGATGTGGGCAGCAGAACAGGGCAGGGATTGTGCCCCAATACTGAGCACTGGTGAAGCCACACCTCACCTCCTGAGCTCTGTTTTATGCCCCTCACTCCCAGAAGGACACTGAGGGCTGGAGCAGGTCCAGAGAAGAGCAAGAAAGGTGGGGAAAGGTCTGCAGAAGAGGGCTGGGAAGGAGCAAGCAACCTGGGGGGTGTTAGGTGTGAAGAAGAGGAAGCTGAGGGAGACCTCATTGCTCTCTACAGCTCTCTGAGAGGAGGCTGCAGCTAGATGGGGGGATGGGCTCTGCCCCCTAGTCTCAGGTGACAGAAAGAACGGAAGTGGCCTGAAACTGTGCCAGGGGAGGGTTAGATTGGCCATGAGGAACAAATTTCTGTGCTGCAGGAGTGGCCAGGGATTGACACAGGGAGGTGGTGGTGTCCCCATCCCCAGAGGTGCTCCACAAAGGTGCAGTCATGGCAGTTGGGGCCATGGTTTAGTGGTCATGGTGGGGTTGGACTGGATGATCTTGGAGGGTTTTTCCAACTCAAGCAATGCCTTGATTCTGTTCCATGAAAATGAAGCCAAACCACCTTCATTAATGAGATAGGGACCAAAACTAAAACCAAGTTCTTATGTCTTACAACTTGTAAAATGTCACTTAAATCCCACACAGTGACGTAACTAAATCCTGCAGCTATGGGTTCTAGATTTCCAGATGTGACAGGAACATCCCCACACTTCCCCTTACAGCACAATTCACTGAAATCAGAGTCACAGACTGGTTTGGGTTGGAGGGGACCTCAAAGATCATCCCATTCCAACCCCCTGCCTTGGGCAGGGACACCTCCCATCAGCCCAGGTTGCTCAAGGCCTCATCCAGCCTGGCCTGGAACACCACTAGGGAAGAGGCAGCCACAGCCTCCCTGGGCAACCTGTGCCAGTGTTTCTCCAGCCGCACTCTCTACAATTTCTTCCTTATCTCCAGTCTCAATCTCCCCTTTTCCAGCTCAAAGCCATTGCCCCTCTGCTCCTACAACTACAGGCAGTTATAACAAGTCCAGGCACGGACTTTTGAAATGACAAAGTGACAGTTACTACAGGGAAAGAAAAACCCTTCAGTTTTTCAGCTGGTGCACAAAAAAGGAGTCCAGGAGCTTTCCTCAGTAAGGTTTTCAGGGTTTGCAGTTTACCTGCCATAGGCTTCTGCTGCCTGCCTCTTCAGATGCAAATAATCATCCAAATACCCAAGCATTGTGAAAGCAGAGGCATCATCTGGGTTTCTCTCTGGAAAAATCAAAATTGATAGTACAGGAGAAGGTGATAAGAAAGAGCTGTGAAAGGCATCACAAAATTATTGCCAGCCTGGTGCTCACAGTGTGTGCAGAGACATAAAATGCTCTGCCCATGGCTTCTGTCAGCTGCTGACTGTGGAATCACTGCCACAAACTGTGGGCAAACACACAAGAGAGATGAAGATCCCTGGCATGGCATCAGGTTAGCTCACAGATGTTTAAAGCCTTCTCAAACAACATTCATGCACTTGGGATATTTGAAGTCTCTCAGCACACAGTGGTCTGGAGGGGTCTTTTCTAAGGAAACAGGAAACTGTTCAGCCTGTACTAACTCTAGGAAAATTCTGCCAGGATATCCATGGTTTATGGGCAGAATCCAACAAGATGACATTCAACAAGTGCAAGTACTGGGTGCTGCACTTTGGCCACAACAACCCCATGCAGAGCTACAGGCTGGGGTCAGAGTGGCTGGAGAGCTGCCAGGCAGAAAGGGACCTGGTGGTACTGATTGACAGTAGGCTGAACATGAGCAGGCAGTGTACCCAGGTGACCAAGAAGGCCAATGGCATCCTGGCCTGCATCAGGAATAGTGTGGCCAGCAGGAGCAGGGAGGTCATTGTGCCCCTGTACTCTGCACTAGTTAGGCCACACCTTGAGTCCTGTGTCCAGTTCTGGGCCCCTCAGTTTAAGAAGGATATTGAGACTCTTGAACGTGTGTCCAGAGAAGGGCAACGAGCTGGGGAGAGGCCTTGACACAAGCCCTATGAGGAGAGGCTGAGGGAGCGGGGTTGTTGCCTGGAGAAGAGGAGATCAGGGAGACCTCATTGCTGTCTACAACAACCTGAAGGGAGCGTTAGCCAGGAAGGGTTGGGTCCGTCCTCTCACACCAGCACCAAACAAGAGGACACAGTCTCAAGCTGTGCCAGGGGAAGTTTAGGCTCGAGGTGAGGAGAAAGTTCTTCATAGGGAGAGTTGTTAGTCATTGGAATGGGCTGCCCAGGGAGGTGGTGGAGTCACCATCCCTGGAGGTGTTCAAGAGGGGACTGGACATGGCACTTGGTGCCATATTTTAGCAGTCTGAGGTCTTGGGTGGCAGGTTGGACTTGGTGATCTTTGAGGTCTTTTCCAACCTTGTTGATTCTATGTTTCATACTACAGCTTCAAAAGGTTCATTAGTAGCTAAGGCACAGACTTCTCATCTGTTACCTGACCTCAGTGTTCTAACCTCTTTTCCCAGACCCTGAAGGCCCCTCCTGCAGTCCATTAAGAACAAGAAGAGTGTGGGCAGCAGGGCAAGGGAGGTTCTCCCTGTCTATTCTGCCCTGGTGAGCTGACCTGTGGAATCCTGAGCTCAGTTCTGGGCCCTGCAGATCATGAGAGACAGGGAACTGCTGAAGAGAATCCAGCAGAGGCTACAAAGCTGCTGAGGGGCATAGGAGCAGCTCTGAGAGAAGCAAAGGCTGAGAGCCTGAAGAGCAGCCCCAGAGGGGATCTGATCAGTGTTTACATATATCTGAAGGGTTAATATCAAGAAGAAGAGGTCAGGCTCTTGTCAGGGGTGCTCAGTAATACATAAAGGGACACAAAGTAGAACCCAGGAAGCTACACCTCAGCATCAGGAGAAAATTCTTTGGTGTGAGGGTGATGGAGGCCTGGAGCAGGCTGCCCAGAGAGGTTGTGTAGAGAGCTTCCAACTCCTGCTGGCCATTGTACTCCTGGGCATGCTGCTGTGGGTGCCCTGCTGGAGCAGGGGGGTTCGGCTGGGTGAGCTCCAGAGGTGTCTTTCAACCCCACCATGCTGGGATTCTGGGATACTCTAAAAGGCTTAGAATCCAACCATACAGCCCACCTCCAGCTGAAGGCTAATGCAGTCTTGAGGCTATGAAGTACCAGAGCAACCAGGAACAGACCTCTGCCAAACAAACACCATGGCAGAAAGGAGCTGGCCTCTATCTTCACCCAAGGGAAGTCTGACAGCAATCACCTGATGACAAAAGTGACAAGGCTCTGGCCCTTATTTTGGTTGCCTTTGAAGCAAAACTGGCTGGAGTCAGAAGACAGAACTCACATCTTGTCCATCTCTGTGCCACCCTTCCCTTGTTTTGGTTACTTTGCAGCTCAGGAGGCTCTCCCCAGCCCATCCAGCTCACTCTCTGTCAGACTGGGTCTGCTCATTCAGAATGGACCTCCAAGGCCTGACATGTTAGTGAGAGGTTTAAGTTACCTACCTGTGTATTTGGTCAAGACCACCTGTGCTGTTGGGATAGCATTCATCTCAACAATGTTGTACTGATACACCTCAGTGTTTCTGTTGCTTTTGTCCTGCAGTGTCGAGCACACCCAGTGGCCATAGCCTTTTGCTCCCTCATCCTCAAGAAACAAACAAACAAAAATAGCCCCAAAATAGGAGTCATTAAACCTGCTCAAGCAAAAGTGAAGTCATTGAAGAGGATCATCATAATTCTGTGGTTTAGGGCAAAGTCCTGTTTAAAAACCTGCAAGGGAAGAGACCAAGTTTTAGCTTGCCCTTGGGGCACAGAGAATTTTTACATTAATGCAGCCTTTTGCTGCACCACTGCAAGGATGCGAGATGGGAATAGCTATGAAAGAAAGTGAGGTCCTCTGTTTTTAGAGCTCAAGACAGTGGCAGTGTCCTTCCTCTCCTCTGGAATAGTTACCATTCATGCCTTTGATTTCTATCCAAATCTGTAGAAGACAAGGTATGTTTTTTTCACCACTTTAAGAGCTGACTTCTCAGGCTGTTGGGACTGAAGTATTTAATAAAGTAACTGTCTGCTACTTAATGCCAGCACAGGCCAGGAACCACAAGAGGAGAGCCAAGCAATTTCACCTGGAATGTGGCTATGACTGTTCTATCACTCAAGACATCTGCTTTTAACAAACCATATTGCATGACCTAAGCAAAGAGATCAGCAGAAACTTCAAGGCCATAGAGCTGCCATACTCACATGCATGCAGAGTTCAGTGGTGTGCCTGAAGAGATCCATGGTGTCAAAGCTGTCCACTCTCTCTGCAATGAGCGCCTACAGAGAAGCAAGGGTTTCTGTGGTCAGTACTTCATGGCATGAACAAGAAACTCAGTACATGTTCCTGCAGGCATCTCTGAGGCATTGAACATGAAGACACTTTCTTTTCCTCCTCATAGAATAGAGCCACTGAATCATGGAACTGTTTGGGTTGGAAAAGCCCTCTGAGATCATCCAGTCCAACCATCAACCCAACTCCAGCATGGCCACAAACCATGGCCCCAAGTGCCAAGGCCACACCTTTCTGGAACACCTCCAGGCATGGGGACTCAACCACCTCCCTGGGCAGCCTGTGCCAGTCTCTGCTCTTGCAGCTCAGAAATTATTCCTCATGTCCAACCTAAACTTCCCCCAGCACAGTTTCAGGACATTTCCTCTCCTTCTATCATCACCTGAGACTAGGGGGAAGAAACCAATCCCCACTTGGCTGCAGCCTCCCCTCAGAGAGCTGTAGAGACCTTGATGTGCTGGACAGATGGGCAGAGTCCAATGGGATGAGATTTAACACATCTAAGTGCTGGGTGCTGCACTTTGGCCACAGTAACCCTATGCAGTGCTACAGGCTGGGGTCAGAGTGGCTGGAAAGCAGCTAGGCAGAGAGGGACCTGGGGGTACTGGTTGACAGCTGGCTGAACATGAGCCAGCAGTGTGCCCAGGTGGCCAAGAAGGCCAATGGCGTCCTGGCCTGAATAAGCAACAGTGTAGCCAGCAGGAGCAGGGAAGGCATTGTGCCCTGTACTCAGTACTGGTTAGGCCACACCTTGAGTCCTGTGTCCAGTTCTGGGCCCCTCAGTTTAGGAAGGATGTTGACTTGCTGGAATGTGTCCACAGAAGGGCAACAAAGCTGGGGAGGGCTTTGGAGCACAGCCCTATGAGGAGAGGCTGAGTGAGCTGGGGTTGCTTAGCCTGAAGAAGAGAAGGCTCAGAGGAGGCCTTATTGCTGTCTACAACTACCTGAAGGGAGGTTGTAGCCAGGTGGGGGTTGGTCTCTTCTCCCAGGCAACCAGCACCAGAACAAGAGGACACAGTCTCAAGCTGCACCAGGGGAGCTCCAGGCTGGATGTTAGAAAGAAGTTCTTCACAGAAGAACATGTGACAGGGGCTGAATGTCAGCAGGTGACGACACTGGTTCTTCCCTAGAGACCAGTTCCAGTCAGGTATCATTAGCAGGTCAAGAGCATGGGATTATGAAGTGCATCAAGATTGATGACCAAAGCACAAGTCCCACCTACTTCTGCTGTTCAGGGATGGCCTGGATTGTAGGAGAAGAGTGGGAGCAAAACCAACCCTCAGTGGTAGGGAAAGGAAGGGACCTTCCAAGAAGAAGGTCAGCTACCTTAGAGACTTGCTCTAACAATGGTGTTAGAAGCAGGGAAGAGAGTTAAGCAGTGACACACAATGAGCCAGAGGTACAGCTGAAGCTGAAGGAACACACAATCACCTCTCCAGGGATGGGGACTGCACCACTGCCCTGGTCAGCCTGGGACAGGCCTTCACAACCCTTTCATGGAAGAAATTGTTCCTCATGTGCAAACTAAACCTCCCCCTGGCACAAATTCACAGAACCACAGAACTGTTGAGATTGGAAGAAAGCTCTGAGGTTATCAAATCCAACTGCTTGCCTAGAGCTCTCAATCCCACCACTACTGCTGAAATACCACCACTAAAGCAACTTGGGGCTGTTTCCTCTTGTCCTGTCACTTGTTCTTAGAGCAAGGAGGCCAATCTCCACCTGACTTCAAACTCCTTGAAGAGAGTGAGAGTTGTAGAGCGCAAGCAGGTACACCTCAGACTCGTTTTATCCAAGCTAAACACTGCCAGTGGTTTGATGACAGTGGTCAGTAAAAAGCTTCAGAGCACAAATTTGGTAATTTTTTTTAAAGCTGGTTTCTCAACATCAGCCAGAAGAAGACCATATAAAGATATTTGATGGATGTAGCTTCCACTCTATTACCATTATGGACACAAAGGGGCTCATCCACCTTCATATGATCACAGAATGGTCTGGGTTGGAAGGGACCTCCAAAGGTCATCCAGTTCAACACCCCTGCAGCCAGCAGGGACATCTTCCACTAGATCAGGTTGCTCAGAGCCTTGTCCAGCCTCACCTTGAGTATATTCAAGGATGAGGCCACAACTACCTCCCTAGGCAACCTGTTCCAGTGTTCCACCACCCTCATGGCAAAGAGCGCCTCGAGAGAAGCGAAACCTCCCTTCAGCTTCTGACAGATCATTTTCATGAACATGCTCAAGTGCCCATCTGATAGGAAGGAGGCCAAGCCCTCCCTGTGACTAACACCTGGGTTTGGAACACAGCATGAAGTTTTTTTATATTCTTACCTGTCCAAGCCAGCACAGTAAGTAGGAAGGGTCCAGAGACTGGGCTGTCTTGAAGGCTTCGTGAGCTTGCTGCAAAAGATAGAGAAAATGCCACTGAATTGCCAGTGCCACATACGTTTTTTGATGCCACAGGTGACATCTTCTGTGCCACAGATGCCAACAATGCATTGCCCAGAGAAATAAACAACTTCAGCCTTATTTGAAAATTAAAACAATAAAATCCTCACACTATCAAAGTTGTTCTCTTTTCCAAACATACTTCCTTCTCAAGACAGCTCAGCAGGTGGAACACTTCTATTGAACACTTAGTTAGAAATCTGAGTCTTGCAGGATCCAGGCTTGTTGCTTCTCCTTCATGCAAACAGTTCAACAAACTCCTTTTCAGACTGGTGAACCTGATGACCACCCACAAATAACCTTTTCTTTACAGACTGTTGGTGTTCAGAGTTTCCCCCTCAAGGCAGCATAAGGTCAATACAGCCTCAGCATCACTAAGCTTAGCAGGAGGCAGTTTGAAGTATCAGGTTGTTCTTACTACAAATAATTCTGACCATATTTCCAACTACGCACAATTTCTGTCATTCAGACCATCAAACAGGAAAGGATCTGCATGAGAATTGTGCACTCCTCTTTCTCCAGAGAAACTCTGAAGTCTTCAGAGGATTTCAGTAAACCAGATGCCCCGCTGATGAGCTGAAAGCAGCCACCTATGCAAAACTTAAGAAAGTTCAGTGTGTGAGCTACAAATAAAGGTGGTTTTTTTTTGTTCAAAGCTGGTGTGCAGTGGTTTGACCACCACTGCTCAGTTCTTCCAAAGATTCCAGCCCATGCAATTGCTTAAAAAATAACCTCACCAATTCAGTCCACTGAACCTTTATCTCCCCCAGAACAAACCATTCATTGTTGCACCTCAAGTAAGGTACAGATGTCAATTTATTTTCTTTTAAAGGAAGTCAGCTGCTTCAATCTGAGAGGGACTTTCTTCACTTCTTGCCCACACTCCCACCCCTACATATGCCTTTAAAAGAAAAGATAAAGGAACTAATCTTGAGGATAGACAGTTACCTCAATGTGTCCAGTTGTCAAATACAGAACCCCCAAGTTGGTCCAGGCAGCAACATTCTAGAGAGAGCAAATAAAGTTAAGGGTGATATCTGATGACCCTGATCACAAATCACCCTGCAGCAGCAGCAGGGGAGAAGAGAAAGCTTCAAATGCCCATTGGGAACAGCTGGCAGCTGCCTCCAGCACTTACGATTCGCTCAGCTTGGATCGATTTGATGAAGGAATGCTGAGCCAGAGCATAATTCCCAATAGCTGGAGAAAGGGGAGAAAAAAAAAAAGGAAAAGGGAGAGAAAGATGCAGCTGAATTTCATGAAGACCATTAGCTACAGGTGGCCTCCTAATGCAGGATATTATGGAGGTAGGGGTTTTGCTGAAGACTTACCACTACAGGAAGCAACTACACCAAGTGCATTCCAATACAGATGGTTTTTGCTGTCAAGCCTCACAGCTTTTTTGAGACACTGGAAGAAAATACAATGTGGGGTTTCATTATGACAGCTAAAATAAACACTTTAGGGACTTACTTCCTTAGAGATGTAAGTTTTCATACAATCATAGAGTTGTTTGAGTTTGAAAAGCCCTCCAAGATCATCCAGTCCAACCGCTGACCCAGTCCCACCATAGCCACTAAACCCTGGCTCCAAGTGCTATGGCCACACCCTGCTGCAACACCTCCAGCCACGGGGACTCCACCACCTCCCTGGGCAGCCTGTTCCAGTCCCTCACCACTCTGGCAGCACAGTTGTTCCTCATGCCCAACCTAAACCTCCCCTTGCACAATTTCAGGACATTTCCTCTCCTCTCACCTGAGACTAGGGAGCAGAGCCCAACCCCCACCTGGCGGGAGCCTCCTCTCAGGGAGCTGCAGAGAGCAAGGAGGTCTCCCTCAGCCTCCCCTGCTCCACAACAAACACCCCCAGCTCCCTCACCTGCTCCTCCCCAGCCCTCTTCTCCAGGCCCTTCCCCAACTTTCTTGCCCTTCTCTGGACCTGTTCCAGACCCTCAGTATCCTTCTGGCAGAGAGGAACCATAAACTGAACCCAGGATTCAAGGTGTGGCCTTACCAGTGCCACTTCCCTATCCCTAATGGCCACACCATTGCTGATCCAGGCCAGGATGCTGGTGGCCTTCTTTTATTAAGGATAGAGAACATGCAGACAAACATCACGGCCAGTCACCAGCGGCGTCCCCCAGGGATCGGTGCTGGGCCCCATCCTCTTTAACATCTTCATTGATGATATGGATGAGGGGGTTGAGTCAGTCATCAGCAAGTTTGCAGATGACACCAAGTTGGGAACAGATGTTAGTCAGTTAGAGGGTAGAAAGGCTCTGCAGAGGGACCTCGACCGACTGGACAGATGGGCAGAGTCCAATGGGATGGCATTTAATAAGTCCAAGTGCCGGGTGCTGCACTTTGGCCACGGCAACCCCATGCAGAGCTACAGGCTGGGGTCAGAGTGGCTGGAGAGCTGCCAAACAGAGAGGGACCTGGGGGTGCTGATTGACACCCCCCTAAACATGAGCCAACAGTGTGCCCAGGTGGCCAAGAAGGCCAATGGCATCCTGGCCTGTATTGGGAATAGTGTGGCCAGCAGGAGCAGGGAGGTCATTCTGCCCCTGTACTCTGCATTGGTTAGGCCACACCTTGAGTACTGTGTCCAGTTCTGGGCCCCTCAGTTTAAGAAGGACATCGAGATACTTGAACGTGTCCAGAAAAGGGCAACAAGGCTGGTGAGAGGCCTTGAGCACAAGCCCTATGAGGAGAGGCTGAGGGAGCTGGGATTGTTTAGCCTGGAGAAGAGAAGGATCAGAGGTGACCTCATTGCCCTCTACAACTACCTGAAAGGTGGTTGTAGACAGGAGGGGGTTCGTCTCTTCTCCCAGGCAACCAGCACCAGAACAAGGGGACACAGTCTCAAGCTGTGCCAGGGGAGGTTTAGACTCGAGGTGAGGAGGAAGTTCTTCACTGAGCGAGTCATTCGCCATTGGAATGGGCTGCCCAGGGAGGTGGTGGAGTCGCCGTCCCTGGAGGTGTTCAAGGGGAGATTGGACGTGGCGCTTGGTGCCATGGTCTAGTTGTGAGGTCTGTTGGGACAGGTTGGACTTGATGATCCTTGGGGTCTCTTCCAACCTTGGTTATACTGTGATACTGTGATACTGTGATCACTATCAATTTAAAAGCTGAAGTTAAGGAAAAGCAGGCAGTACCTGTAAGGACTTCTCCATCAGCTCGCTGGTCTCACTGGTGTCAGTGCCCACTGCTGTGAGGTGCTCTGCCTGTCGATAGTAATTTATCCCCAGGTCACACCAAATGCTGGGCAAATGCATCAACTTCAAGGCTCTGCTGTAACACCTACAGAAACATCAACCACAGCAGCATTACTCCTTGCCCCTCTACCACAGAAAAGCTGGAAAAGCATTTCAAAGAGTGTCTAAAAACCTACACCAAGCAAACAGACACGAACACAAAGAAAACCAGACAGGAATGGAAAGCAAACAACAATGAACTGATTTGTCATTCAGTTATCTCTACAGAACACATCTTGGGCTAAAGGCAGTCATAGAACGGTCTGGATTGAAAGGGGCCTCCAAAGGTCACCAGTCCAATCCCCTCTGCAGTCAGCAAGGACATCCTCAACTAGATCAAGTTGCCCAAAGCACTGTCCAGTCCCTCAGGGATCAGTACTGGGACCAGTCTTGTTTAATATCTTTGTTGGTGCCATGGTGGCACTGAATACACCCTCAGCAGGTTTGCTGATGACACCAAGCTGTGCAGTGCAGCAGATAGACTGGAGGGAAGGAATCCATCCAGAGGGACCTGGACAGGCTGCAGAGCTGGGCCCTTGACAACCTCATGAGGTTCAATAAGACCAATTGCGAGGTCGTGCATGTGGGTCAGGGCAATACCAGGCACTGATACAGGCTGGGCAGGGACTGGGCTTCAGAGCAGCCCTGAAGAAAAGGCCTTGGGGATGCTGGTGGAGGAGAAGCTCAACATGAGCCCCCAGTGTGCACTGGCAGCTCAGAGAGTCAAGCAGAGCCTGGGCTGCAGCAAGAGAAGCATAGCCAGCAGGGCCAGGTAGGTGATTCTCCCCCTCTACTCCACTCTGGTGAGACCCCACCTGCAGCTCTGTGTCCAGTTCTGGAGCCTCTGTTGCAGGAAGGGTCTGGAGGTGCTGGAAGGTGTCCAGAGAAGGGCCATAAGGGAGAGCAGAGGGCTGGAGCTGCTCTGCTATGGAGACAGAGTGAGAGAGCTGGGGCTGTGCAGCTCAGACAGGAGAAGGCTCCCAGGAGAGCTTCTTGTGGCCTTCCAGGATCTGCAGGGGGCTACAGGAAAGCTGGGGAGGGACTTATGAGGGTGTCAGGGAGGGATAGGCCTGGGGGGGATGGAGCAGAACTAGAAGTGGGGAGATTGAGATTGGGGTGTCAGGAAGAAGGTCTTCCTCATGAGGGTGGCGAGAGATTGGCACAGGTTGCCCAGGGAGGTGGTGGAAGCCTCATCCCTGGAGGTTTTTAAGGCCAGGCTGGAGGTAGCTGTGAGCACCCTGCTGTGGTGTGAGGTGTCCCTGCCCTTGGCACAGGGGTTGGAACTGGAGAGATCCTTGAGATCCCTTCCAACCCTAAAAAATCCATGATCTCCAGGGATGGGGTCCCAACCACCTCCATGGGCAACATCTTCCAGTGTCCCACTACCCTCATGGTAAAGAACTTGTTGCTAATATCCAATCTAAATCTGCTCTTCTCTATAGTTCCCACACAGCTGTGCATGAAAGCAAAGCTGTGTCAGTTACAATCTGCACATTTTTCACTTTAAACAAACCTCAGTCAGTTTTACAGCTAATAAGATGAGCTCCCAAACCGAGAGGGACCTGGGGGTGCTGATCGACAGTCGCCTGAACATGAGCTAGCAGTGTGCCCAGGTGGCCAAGAAGGCCAATGGCATCCTGGCCTGCATTAGGAATGGTGTGGCCAGCAGGAGCAGGGAGGTCATTGTTCCCCTGCACTGGTTAGGCCACACCTTGAGTACTGTGTCCAGTTCTGGGCTCCTCAGTTTAAGAAGGACATTAAGACACTTGAACGTGTCCAGAGAAGGGCAACAAGGCTGGGGAGAGGCCTTGAGCACAGCCCTGTGAGGAGAGGCTGAGGGAGCTGGGGTTGTTTAGCCTGGAGAAGAGGAGGCTCAGGGAGACCTCATTGCTCTCTACAACTACCTGAAAGGGGGTTGTAGCCAGGAAGGGGTTGGTCTCTTCTCCCTACCAACCAGCACCAGAACAAGGGGACACAGTCTCAAGCTGCACCAGGGGAAGTTTAAGCTCGAGGTGAGGAGAAAGTTCCTCACCGAGAGAGTGGTTTGCCATTGGAATGGGCTGCCCAGGGAGGTGGTGGAGTCACCATCCCTGGAGGTGTTCAAGAGGGGATTGGACGTGGCACTTGGTGCCATGGTCTAGTCATGGGGTCTGTGGTGACAGGTTGGACTCGACGATCTTCATGGTCTCTTCCAACCTTGGCAATACTGTGATACTGTGAAGATATCCCCCCATGAAGTGTCTGACCTCACATGTGACTGAGATTCACTCAGCAGCTTTATTCCCTGCCTTCTGCACCCAACTGCCTGAAGCACAGAAGAGGCTACAGAAATGCTACAAGTATTTTCCATCACCATGAGCTCTCAGAGACAGAAATAAGGAATTCTCTCTTCCACTGAGTTTGTGAATGACACCGAGTTGTGTGGTGAAATTGACACACCTGAGGGATGGCAGCCATCCAAAGGAGACTGGGCAAATGTGCCTGTGTGAACCTCATGAGGTCGAACAAGGCCGAGGGCAAGCTTCTGCACATAGCTTGGGCAAACCTCAGTGCCAACCCAGGCTGGGGATGAAGAGCTGGAGAGCAGCCCTGAGGAGAAGGACCTGGGGGTCCTGGGGGTGCAAAGAAGGAGAGGAGCCAGCCCCAAGCACTGATAGCCCAGAGCCAGGCCTGCCCTGGGCTGATCCCCAGCAGTGTAGGCAGCAGGGGGCAGGGAGGGAATTCTGCCCCTCTGCTGTGCTCTGCTGAGTCCTCCCTGCAGTGCTGGGGCAGCTCTGGAGTGCTCAGCACAGCACAGACAGGGACCTGGTGGAGCAAGGCCAGAGGAGGCCACAGCAGTGCTGGCAGGGTTGGAAGCCCTCTGCTGTGAGGCCAGGCTGGGAGGGTTGGGGCTGTGCAGCCTGGAGAGGAGAAGGCTCCAGGGACACCTTCTGGAGGCTTTGCAGTGCCTAAAGGCTGAGCAGAAAGCTGGGGACAGACTTTTTCCCAGGGCCTCTTGTGCCAGGACAAAGGGTGGGTGGATTGGACCCCAAGAGGGAGACAGAGTGGAGGGAAAGGAGAAATGTTTGACCCTGAGGGTGGGGAGAGCCTGGCCCAGGGTGCCCAGGGAGGGGAGAGCTACCCCATGGCTGGCACTGGTGCAGGTCAGGTTGTTTGTGGCTTTGAGCAACCTGCTCTAGTTGGGGATGTTCCTGCTGCCTGCAGGGAGGTTGGACTGGAGGAGCTTTAGACGTCACTTCTGTGGTGGTTCTAGGCTATGCCTTTAAAATTTAGTTACAGATTTTGAGCAGAAAAGTAGAAAAATGTAAACAAATCACTCTTGGGTGTAAAAAGGAAAACGAAAGACTATTCTAA
>JAAWVA010000104.1:0-58329 GCA_015227895.2 Colaptes auratus | reverse complement strand
AGAAAGTACACCTATGTCCAGCTGAGCTTTTTCATATAAGAACAGAAGACCTGCAGTTTGGAGCAGTAGGTTTTGTATTGCTTCAGTTCTAATCTCAATATAAAATTCAGATTTCTCAAAGAATAGTCTTCGTCTAGACGGCAGCTTAACACATCTATGGCCAATTTCCAAAATAAATGTGAAGGATTCATATTTATGTCACCTGATAATTTTGTCTTCCCAATGGGAGGTACAACTGCCATATATGCATTGAAATATCTGCACTTGGGAATGCCTTTCAGTGAACCAGTCCAATTAAATGAGAATGTTAGCCACTCAATGATGTCAAAAAAGAAAAAAAAAATCTTTTTGGAAAATAAAAACCTAGGGGTATTGATTGACAGCCAGCTAAACAGAGCCAGGAGTGTGCCCAGGTGACCAAGAAGGCCAATGGCATCCTGGCCTGCATCAGGAATAGTGTGGTCATCAGGAGCAGGGAGGTCATTTGCCTTGTACTCAGCACTGGTTAGGCCACACTTGAGAATACCTCGCTACAACCTCCCTTCAGGTAGTGTAGAGAGCAGGGATGGTGACTCCACCACCTCCCTGGGCAGCACATTCAATGGCTAACAACTCTCTCTGTGAAGAACTTTCTCCTCTTGAGCCTAAACCTCCCTGGTGCAGCTTGAGACTGTGTCCTTTTGTTGTACTGGTTGTGTGGGAGAAGAGACCAACCTCCACCTCGCTACAACCTCCCTTCAGGTAGTTGTAGAGAGCAATAAGGTCACTGCTGAGTCTCCTCTTCTCCAGGCTAAGCAACCCCAGCTCCCTCAGCCTCTCCTCATAGGGCTTGTGCTCCAATCCCTCCCCAGCTTTGTTGCCCTTCTCTGGACATGTTCCAGCATCTCAGCATCTTTCCTAAACTGGACACAGTATGAACTCCCAGCAGTGCATCTCTGAATTAAGAGTGAAAGCAAACTAATACAAATAAAAGAAAAAAACAAATATCATGTGCTAGTGCAAGCTGAAACTTGGTTTGGTTGTTGGGTGGTGTTTTTTTTTTTCTTGTTTCACTGGGCTGATTGTTTGCTTCTTGTTGGTATTTTTTTTTAACATGTCTATTTGCAAAACTAACATTGCTACATTGTAATGTGATTGCCAGTAATGTTTATGCTAACATTTGAGGCAGATAAAGTCACTGTAAGCAAATTCTTCAGTTAGGACTAGTTTTGATACATAACCTTCCAGAAGTTTTCTATCTATTCACTCTGCTTGAGCTACATTCATTTATTTCCAAAATCCCCGTTGCTGCATTTAGAAATGGTCTTTATAAAGCATCTTCATTTATATAGGACCTATATTTAGGCAGTGGTTTCACTCAGCTGCATCTTATTAATTTGGATTAACATCACATGTGGAATTGGAATTCTTTATCTTAATATAACATCCCATTACTAGAATCCTTGAGACCCACAAAGATAAAAAAATGCACATTTTGTAATAGTAGCAAAGGTAAGGTGAAAGACAAGATGGCCACAAAAGATAATTTGAATTAGCAGGGAAATACTTCAGCAAAGTTATGAGTGAGAGTTCATTGTATGATCTTTATGTGTTAGCATGTCTTCTTTACTTTTTTTGGCTATAAGTCACTTATTATTTATCTATTTAACAAATGGGAGGGAATTCTTAATTAATAGTAACTTAACATTTATGTATATAATCTGACAGGTATTCTTTCTCTTTTTTTACTGTCTCTCTTTTAGTGAGACAGTACAATGCTGTATTACACTCTGGTAAATAAAGGTACTTTTTTCCCTTCTTTTTTTTTCCCTCACCACCCTCCCCCCCCAGTTTATAAGTAAGAAAGAGGGTATTTGACCATGTATCAAGGACAAGCTGCCACCATCCTCTAATTCAATAAATACAGTGGTTCACTGTTAGAAGATAAGTACTTGCTTCTCTAGATTTTTAAAGCTCAACTCTAATGTGTGTGGAGAAGAGTGAAAAACAAAACCAAAATGGCATTTGCTACAGAGGATATATTTCCCTTAAAAACTCCTAGTACAGTTTTCTTATTTCCAGCTCCCCAATGAGCATTCAAAGAAGTAAAAGTGATTAATGCTACTCTCATCAACTATCCCTTTAAAGTAGGTGCAGAAAAAGTAAATAAGAGCAGAAGGAAACAACATATCTGAAATGGAAGCATGGATGTTACTGCTGAGCTGTTAATTTAGATTTTACTTAGACTAAAACTCTCTGGTTCCTAAACTCAAATCGCTATGTGAAGTCATTTGTTTGTTTCAAAATAAGCTGTGCTTTAAAAACAAAATCAGATAGTCCTCTTTTCCTTCTATCTCTTCCTGACAAGTCTAGATCAGCATTGTGTCCAGATGATGGATTTCTGAGGTACCAAAATGACGCAAGTCCCACACTGGAATACAGATATTTTTCAGTAGTTACATGAAACTGGTGTCAAAAGGGTCCTACCTTTCCTTCCTTTATCTCTTTTCCCAGCATGAGAATGATCTTGGGTATATGAAAACTAAGTCACCAATGAAGAGTGATTGTTTCAAAACTATTCTGATCATGGACAGTCTCACAGCCTGTTTCAGTGTTAAAGATTGGGGGACATCTGGTAAGTACATACCACTGTGGCTCCAGGATGATACACAGTTATGTACCACATTTTATAGAATAGAATAGAATAGAATAGAATAGAAAAATTAGAATAGAATAGAATAGAATAGAATAGAATAGAATAGAATAGAATAGAATAGACCAGGTTGGAAAAGACCTTCAAGATCATCAAGTCCAACCTACCACCCAACACCATCTAATCAACTAAACCATGGCACAAGTGCCCCATGCAGTCTCTTCCTAAACACCTCCAGTGATGGTGACTCCACCACCCCTGGGCAGCACATTCCAATGGCCAATCACTCTTTCTGTGAGGATTTCCTCCTAACATCCAGCCTAAACCTCCTTTGGTACAGCTTGAGACTGTGTCCTCTTGTTCTGGTGCTGGTTGCCTGGGAGAAGAGACCAACCCCCATCTGTCTACAACCTCCCTTCAGGTAATTTTAGATGGCAATAAGGTCTCTTCTCAGTCTTCTCTTCTCTAGGCTAAGCACCCCCAGCTCCCTCAGCCTCTCCTCAAAGGGCTTGTGTTCCAAACCCCTCCCCAAAGAGAATCCAGAGGAAGCCTATGAAGACAATTAGGGGACTGGAGTATCTCACAGTGTGTAGAAAGGTGATAGATGTGGGGCTGTTTGGTCTAGAGAAGAGAATACTGAGAGGGGATCTTAACAATGCATAAGAATCATAATTACAGGAGTTGTGAGATGGAGCCAGACTCTTTTCAGTGGTTTCATGACAGAACAAGGAGTAATGGGCACAAATTGAAACACAAGAGGTTTCATCTCAACATGAGGAAAAACTTCTTTACTTTGAGGGTGATGGAACACTGGGACAGGCTGCCCAGAAAGGTGGTGGAGTTGTCTGTTCCAGAACTGATAAAACCCACCTGGACATGATCCTGTGCAACCTACTCCTACATGAACCTGCTTTAGCAGGGAGTTTGGACAAGATGGTCTTCAGAGGTCACTTTCAACCTCTATCTTTCTGTGAAAAGAGACCAGAGTTCACCTCGATACAACATTCCTTCAGGCAGTAGTAGAGAGTAAAAAGATCTTCCCTGAGCTTTCTTTAGACTAAATATCCACAGTTCTTTCAGCTACTCCTTTTAAGATTTGTGCTCTAGACTTTTCACCAGTTTCATTGCCCTTCTTTAGACATGCTCCAGCACCTCACTGTCTTTCTTGCAGTGAGACCCCCCAAAAGTGAGCACAGTATTTAATGTGTGGCCTCAACAGTGCCAAGTACAGTGGGACAATCACTACCCTAGTCTCCTAGCCACGCTATTTCTGATAAAAAGGGAAAAATTAAGCAAAACCAATTCCTTCTTTGGGCACCAAGAGGAGGACGCAGCATTTTCACATCAGATATCAATGCAGGCTGCAGCAAGTTTCGCTGCTACATTCCTAAAATGAAATGTTCAAGTAAAATTTTCTTTTAGCTTCCTCAAATCTTTAATTTAGATTAAACCAGACTTAAACTGTTTAGAATTATTTCTTTTAAACATGCCATTTCTTCTGGAATGCATTTTTAAACAGACCACAAGGGAGATGGGGGGAGTGGGGAACATTTCTTTGTCTGGCAGTTTTATAATTCTCACTCTGGTTAATATTTAGTAGCCTACTTTCATCTGAGAGAGATTTTTATTCTTTGTTCTCTAATGTACCAAATATATTCCCCAATATAGTCCTGATTTCCTGTGGTTTTTCACATTTGAAATTCAAATTCAATTCATGTAATTAGGACCAGTTCGCCTGAGTTCACTAAAATCACTTAAGTACTTTATTGGACTTTTGTAGCACTTTTCAGCAAACTATGTATTTTTTATGACATTCCTGTCACATATATATATATATATGATTACATATATTAATTATATAAATAAAAATATATGTATATATATAAATATGAATATATATATACAAAGATAAACACTGTCTTGACTAGAAGAGAGGGATTATTGTCAGTAGCACCTGATGTTTTGAAGAACTGCAACTGATTTTGTTTTGTTTTGAACAGTCTTCCTTTCTTAAATGTTTGAAGGCATACATATGAAAATGACAGAATGACAACTCCCTATGCAAAAGCTTAGACTTCATTTGCAGAATAGTATTACAACAGAATAGAATAAACCAAGTTGGAAGAGACCTTCAGATCATCACATCCAACCTATCAACCAATCCAACCACCTAAACAACTAAACCATGGCACCAAGCACCCCATCAAGTCTCCTCCTGAATACCTCCAATGATGGTGACTCCACCACCTCTCAGGCAGCCGATTCCAATGGGCAATCACTCTCTCTG
This sequence comes from Colaptes auratus, assembly GCA_015227895.2. NCBI lineage: Eukaryota > Metazoa > Chordata > Aves > Piciformes > Picidae > Colaptes > Colaptes auratus. Next base: position 53,410 of record JAAWVA010000104.1, on the reverse strand, counting down.
TATAGAACTTCTTCCTAACATCCAGCCTAAACCTCCCCTGGTGCAGCCTGAGACTGTGTCCTCTTGTTCTGCTGCTGGCTGCCTGGAAGAAGAGACCAATCTCTGCCTGTCTACAACCTCCCTTCAGGTAGTTGTAGAGAGCAATAAGGTCAACCCTGAGTCTCCTCTTCTCCAGGCTAAGCAACCCCAGCTCCCTCACACACAAAGCAAGAAGCAGGGTTTTCTTTTTCAATTCAACTCACTTCTGAACTCCAGCCTATATCCATTGCAGAAACAGGACCATCAGACATTTTACTTTATGAAACCAAGTAACAGCTTTTAGGCTTCAGAGAAGACAGACAGCCAAATACTGAAATCTGGAGTGGAGGTTAAACAGGGCTGACAGGGGTGTTCAGTTCTTTAGAACACAGGATTCTTGTTTGGATAAAAAAAATAAATCAGTGAAGACTGGTATTCTGCCAGTTGTTTGACAGACAAAGTAACTTTTAGGCTGTTTCTATAGGGAGTACATGTAAGAGCTCCAGTTTCTAGATTCCACTGTTACACAAGATCCATGGGAATTTGGCTTATATGGTCAGGTATTGTGGAGCCTTCCATTCATGTTTCACTTTGCTGGCATAGCTTTTTTCAATACTCTGTTCATGCCATGCATTTGTTCTGTTCTGATCTGTTCCAAAGTCTGCACATTTATCTTTCTGCATAATATTCATGTACTACTTGATAGCACAACAGACATCATTCTTCTATTTCCAGGCAAGACTTTTTAGGATGATAAATTGCACAATAATGAACTGTGTGTGAAGTAGGCCCATTTTACCAATTGTTCATGCACGCTGGGCTGAACTGCACCAAGCAGTTGTAATTGTTCCACATAGAATCTGTCCAAGGAGTGATATCTAGAAAAAATTTGCAGGTGACTGTCCAATATTTTCACACTGGTCCAAAGCTATAAGACTGCAAATGAGGGATTGGCAATGTTCTATTCTTTCTTATCTATTGCAGGGTTGTCCTCTTCTGTGGCTTTATTGGCATTACCATTATGGACAACAAGGAGTAAGATTGCAATTGTTTGAAACTCTGTTTGTCCCTAGGAAAGACAAATGTGTCATTGTTTGTAGTCAATGTAAGTCCAATGCAAAACCATTTCTCTATGTAAACTTCCATCTAATGGCACCTCTAATAAAGAAGGAACATAGATACTTCTCTGAACAAAAATAAAAGACAAGTTAATATCATGATATATTTCCAAGGCTTAACATCATTAGTAAGGAAGAGCAGCTTGGAGGGCTTTTTTTCTCTTTAAAAGACCTAACCTTTAATTATCTAAGGTTAGGATCTTTTCCTTTTTTAAGAGTAGAAGTGAAATAATCTGTCCATTGTGAATGTAGTTCAGTAAATAAAAAATACAATGTTCTACTCTTTCCCTTGTTTATCAGGTGTGAGCTGGAAAGTCAAGATGTGAAGCTGCAGCAACTTTAAAAATAATATAGCTGATTTGGAATTACTATCAACAAAAAAATGCTAAATGCTGGGGGTTTTGTTCTTGAAATCTTAATAGTGATGCTGAACATCTATACAGTTAATTTTACAATTCAGATATTTACTTCTCCACACTCTGAATTTTAATCCCAGAAGTCTTTCTATGTTGAGTTTGAAACCGTCAGACCAGGCCCTGGCTTATCCTTAGAAGGAGACCTTCCATAAGCAACTCTCTTTTGAGGACAGCACACAGGATCATAGAATCATTGGACTGTTTTAATTGGAAAAACCATTAAGTCCAACCATCAATCTAACACCACCATGGACAGTAACCATGTAGTCAAGCATCATGTCTACAGATCTTTTGATCACCTCCAGGGATGGTGACTCCACCACCTCCTTGGGCAGCCTCTTCCAATGACTGTCCAATCCTTCAGTAACATTTTTTCCTAATACCCAGTATGAGTCTACCCTGGCTACATTTGACACCATTTTTCTCATTCTATCACTTGATAGAATGAGAAAGAGACAAGAGACCAAGACACACCCCAATACAATCTCCTTTCAGGATGTTATACTTGAAGCTAAGAAGAAATAACTCTTATGAGAATCAAGAACTATGTTGCTCAGTTGTTTTTCTGGAGAACAAAATATAGATAATGTATTAACACAAGACATGTCTCTCAGCTCTATACAAATATGAGACTGAAGACTTGTTTCCCTAATGATCTGAATGTGAAGTGTTGATCCTAGATTAATACTACTCAATGAGGGGTAGCCAAATCACAAAACAGAAATGGAGCACTGCACGCTGAGACCCACAGTAAACTTTAACACAAAATAAAAGAACAACTGGGGGAAAAAAAAACACCCAAACAGAACCAAGATCAACACCTGAAACCATAGACCTTAGGAGTTTTCAGACCATGTTCAGACCATGGAGGGGAAGAGGGAAATTGAAATAAAAAAGTTCACTGACTTAAATTTTATATTAAAAAGCTTTTCTCTTACATGAGAAGTCAATGATTCCTCCTGGAAATCAAAGTCTGTATGTGGTCTCACTCTTCTATGCCCACATCCAATCTATTTAGTGGACACACATTCCAGGATTCATGATTTATTTTTTCTTCACACATTCCATAAGGTAGCTACCTCCAGATCTAAAGTAAATCATTTAACTGTTTCTAATTTTATCCTAGCAATACAGTCCTGCATATAGAGGATGTAAACTGCAAAAGAAGAAAATACTCTTAGTGAATTCAGAGCATTTTTAAACTGCCAGTGCTTCTATTTCTCTAATAGCAAAATGCAGCATGGAATAGTTAAATGCTCAGCTTCATAGAATAACTAATACTTCTAGATTTATTAAAAGGTTCTATTCTACAAACCTGCCAACTTGCTAATTTCATTCTCAGAGCTGCAGCGTAAATCAATATAACTGTAACTATTTTCGATCACACATTAGTTTAACACAATTATTTCATTCTGAAATTTGGGAGCACTTAGTATTAATGCAGAAGTGAAAATGCAATTTAAGAAAGAAGTATTGATTCAGTTAAGTCTGAATAGTGAGAGATAATGTCTACCTATAATCTTGGTATTCCTTTTCACATTATTAGAGCTACAAGCTAAAGCTGTGGTTACTTTGCTCAAGCTTGGATCTGGACATCAAAAAATTTAGATTCAGACCTAGAATAGAATAGGAATAGGAATAGGAATAGGAATAGAATAGAATAGAATAGAATAGAATAGAATAGAATAGAATAGAATAGAATAGAATAGAATAGAATAAACTAGGTTGGAAAAGACCTTTGAGATCATCAAGTCCAACCTACCACCCAACACTATCTAATCAACTAAACTAAGGCACCAAGCACCCCATCCAGTCTCTTCCTAAACACCTCCAGTGATGGTGACTCTACCACCTCCCTGGACATGGGCCAATCACTCCTTCTGTGAAGAATTTCTTCTCAACATCCAGTCTAAACCTCCCCTGGCACAGCTTGAGACTGTGTCCTCTTGTTCTGGTGCTGGGTGCCTGGGACAACAGATCAACACCCACCTGGCTACAACCTCACTTCAGGGAGTTGTAGAGAGCAATAAGGTCTTCCCCAGAGCCTCCTCTTCTCCAGGCTAAGCAACCCCAGCTCCCCCAGACTCTCCTCATAGGGCTTGTGCTCCAAAACCCTCACCAGCTTTGTTGCCCTTCTCTGGACACACTCCAACAAAACCAACATCTTCCTAAACTGAGGGGCCAGAACTGGACATAATACTCAAGGTGTGGTCTAACCAGTGCTGAGTATAGGGGGAGAATGACCTCCCTGCTCCTGCTGGCCACACTGTTTCTGCTGGCCATACTGTTCCTGATACAGGCCAGGATGCCATTGGCCTTCTTGGCCACCTGGGCACACTGCTGGCTCATGTTCAGCCTACTATCAACCAGTACCCCCAGGTCTCTTTCTGCCTGGCCACTCTCCAGCCACTCTGACCCCAGTCTGTAGCTGATATGTAGATCCCCATATCTGCACAGTTCTCTGGAATTTCTAATTCTTGTGTCTTTCACAATTAGCAGCAATTCAGTTTTGTTTTGGAAACATCTTAAAAATGTATTTTTAGCCCACACAGTGGGTTGGCAAGAAAAACTGCTAGCAGAAGTTTCCCTGCTTAAGAAAGAAACTTACACTAAAACTACTAAAACATAATCCTTGAATCCAAGTCCTCATTCATATTCTAGTTCAATGGAGAGCCTAGGTTTGACAATATTTTCCATTCTAGTAGTAACAATTTCTCTCTAATCAAACTAAAACTAAATTTTTGCATAATTATTACCTAATTGAATCAGGTCATGTAAGTTATACATGGTTGAAAGAAAGTGCTAGAGAAAATACTCAGGGTTTCTCATGAAAATTCAATCATCAAACCAATGGGCTGGTTTTCCAGGAGATATTCAGCCATTCTCTGGTTATTGCTGAATCATCCTGTCACATATTTTCTACCCTTGAGACTCATAGGAGATTTTAATTGGGAGAACCCACCACTTCTGATTTGTAGCCTTGTCATATCCATAACGAAGGAATTTAATCTCATGACAGTAATTAGACCATATTATCATATGTTACATATAAACACAGAGTGAATGGCTGGCTAAACATTATCTGCATCATCAACTTATGTGCAAATAACTGAAATGCAAACAAGGTGATCTTTTTTATTTGGTATTGTATTTATTAGATGATGTGTTTATATATATGAAGTCAGATTGTTGGACGTATGAATTCAATAATGAAGGGCAAGGCTGGCCTAAAAGACCTTCTCTATAACACAAGATTAATTTTCATATATATAATTTACTCTGAAGTTGCATCTTGCAGTATTTCAACTCTGAAAAGCAAATATTGACCACCTGAGAACAGGGTATTCCTTCCTTCTGTGTGAGGTCCATCACCAGGAGCATTACACAATAGTGTAACAAAGATAGGTTAAAACTTTAAAAATAGGGAGAAGGAAGTGTCTGGATTGCATTGAAAACAACTTCCTAATACATGTTTAGAGAGGCAACAAAAGCAAGTACTTTGTTGGGCTCAGTTCTTACCAACTAGGAAGAAATGACTGAAGATGAAGGTTGAGATAAGCCCCCTGGCTGCAGTGATGATGTAATACAGGATCCTGAAAGGAGCAATTGAGGCAAATAAGTGTATTTCAGCCCTGGACTTCAGAAGAGCAGGCCTGTTCAGGGTCCTGCTTTGAAGAATCCTATAATACACAGCCCTGGGGACAAAAGGGAACAAGTAAATCTGGCTGATTTTCCAGGATCACTTATTTTGAGTTAAAGAACCGTTCATTCCGGGATATCACAGTATCACAGTACCGCCAAGGTTGGAAGAGACCTCAAAGATCATTGAGTCCAACCTGTCACCACATGTCACCAATGATATATCTGATGACAAGAGATAGGAGAGCTGGAATAATTCTGCTTGGAACAGAGAAGGCTTTCTGGAATCTTATTCACGTGTATAAATACCTGATGGTGGGAGCAAAGAGAAGGAAGCCAGATTCTTCTCTGTACCAATGACAGGGCAAGGAGCAGTGAGCACAAACTGAGACACAGGAAAAACAATTTAAAAATAAGGAAGAAATTTATTCCCCAAGAACATGGTCAAACACTGAAACAGGCACTGCCCACAGAAGTTGGGGGGTCTGCATCCATACAGCTATCTAAAGCCTGACTTGACACACTCTTAAATGCAACCTGCTCTGGCCAATCACTTCACCATCCAACTACTTTAACACATACATGACTACTTCCTCTTCTGCAGGCTACAGCTGAAAATGAATCAGTTTATTATTATTTGATTGATATGAGTACTTCTAGGTATACACTAAATGTTAGCAGGATAAAAATCAAGAGCAGATTTTTCTCTAGCCCTTGTGTGGAGAGATGAGGGAACAGAGAATATTAATGCAGAGCAATAACAGGCCAAACAATTATTAGTAAAGGCTGATACTACCACCTTGTGTCTGAAGGTCTAAAAGAGTTTAGACATATGTTGTCATCACGTTGCTCAAGTACTTTGAGTATTAAAAATACTTATAGATATTGAAGTTTTCTGAGAAGATTATCTTGCAACATTTGGTGTACAAAACTTCTGAAAAGCAGAAATAAGTGGGCATTTGAAGGCAAAAAAAAAGTTTGCTTGTTTGTAACACTGAGTCTGAGGATCCCATAGAGATAAAACATTGTCCAATAATGCTTACTGAGCTTTTGCTCTGCTTTAAACACTTTTCCTTTCCTTTTGTTGTTGCTTGAACATTATCTGCGGGCTGTTGAAATGGTATTTTCAAATTAATTTTACAATAATAGAATATGAATAAATGCTGATATTTAGTACAAACAGCAGCACTGGCAGATACTCTAGCAAAAGAAGTTATGCTCTACATTTAACATCTTAATTTCACAGGAATAGGATTCATTTACTGAGAGGTATTCTTCCTCAGCCTAAAGAAAATAAATACCAATGGGACTAAAATAAATGTAGCTATTGAGTATGGCTACATAGGAATCACAGACACCAGAACAAAACTAGGAAGGTTAATTCTGATTAAACAAGTTTATATTAATTTAAATTCAGGGGTTTGGATGCTGGTTGCACATAATGTCCTGCTGTCAGTGAGACAGACTGTCAGAAGCATTGCTCCAAGTGAAAAATAGGTGATGCATTGTCTTCAAGACAATATTAATAACCCCTAGCTAAAGGACGTGAGATAAAAACTACTGTGCTTTTATGAATAAGTAAATTACTTGGAATTTGAAATAGACCAGCACTTGAACTTCTACTAAATGAGTGAATATCATCTTTTGGAGTCAGAAAACACAAGAAACAAAATAAATTCTTACTATAACAATGACTGAAACACACATTTTGACCTTGCTCTAGCAGAAGAATGGCCAGAATAGATGGACTAACCCACACTTGCACTCTGAAAACGTCAAACCATTTGCAAGTGCTAACTTAGGAGGAGCTATTACTGCTTTCCTCTCTTCAGCCACAATTTTGTCTCTTTTTCTTAGCAAGAAAAGCATTTATATTTAGAAAGACTCATATGTATGTTATATCCTTCTAAAGCACCCTGGGTGAGGCTTCAGCATTTCCCCAAGTATATTCTCAAAATTCTCCCAAACATATTCTCCTCCATGGTTTACTAGATGGATCATATGTAGGTAGGTGAAAGGAATGTAAAAATAGAGCTGGGCAGGAGTTACAGGAGACTGAAAATTTCAGTATCAGACCTGCTGTTTCTGTGCTAGACTACAGCTACAGGGAATGCAGGCAGAATTTTAGTCCAGAACTGCATTACCTTGAAATAAACAAGAATAAGAAGAATATAAAAGTACAAACTTCCTTTTGCCATATTATCCTGCATCTAACCATGCCATATATCTTCATGTAACACTAAATATTAATCCACCTAATCAATTCAAGCATTAGATTGTTTAGATATGAGAGAAAAGAAAAATGAAATTGATACAGAAATAATTTACTGTTATAGATTTCTTGCAACTTTTTCTGGAACCTCTGTAATTTTAAGTCATCATTTCTGTTTTCAAGTATGAACTCACACACCAGACAAACCAATTGTTCCACTGTTGTTTGAAAACATATTTTAATCACAGAATCTTAGAATGATTTGAGTTGGAAGGGACTTTAGTGCAATCTGGTTCCAAATCCCCTGCCATGGTCAGGGGCATCTTCCACTAGATCAAGTTGCTCACAGCCCTAGGCAGCCTGGCCTTGAACACAGGAAGAAAGGCCATCCACAACTTCTCTGGGCAACTTGTTTCAGCCTCACCACTGCTACAGTAAAGAACATCCACACTAGAACTAATTCAAAATCTACCTGCTTTCAGTGTAAAACCTTTTTTTTTTGCAATGCTACTTGATAAAGAGTTCCTCCTCATCTTTTCTGTGGACCTCTCTACAGAAGGCTTTTCTAAGTTTCTCTCTGGAGCTTTCTTTTCTTCAGGCTAAACAACCCCAACTGCCTCCTCCAGTCCTCACAGGGAAGATGCTCCAGACCTCTAATCATCCTCATGGCCTTCCTTCAGGCCTATTCAAGCAAGTCCACATCTTTATTACACTGACAGCTCCAGATCTGAGCACTGTATTCCAGGTGGGGTCTGACAACAACAGAATAGTGGAAGTGTCTGCTGGCCATTATTCTCTTGTTGCAACCCAGGATGCAATAGGCAATTTTTCATCCACCAGCAACACCAGTTCTTCTCAGTGGTTCTCAGTTCACTCATCACCCAATCTGTATTTGTGCTTGAAATTTCCCATACTCATGGGCAGGATCTCACACTTGGTCTCACTGAACTTCCCAAGGTTTACAGGCCAACCTCTCATGGCAACCTCCAGCGTGTCAGCTGCATCACACAACTTGGTGTCATCAACAAACTTATCGAAACACACAGTCAATTCCACTGTCTATGCTGCTGACAAAGGTGTTAAACAGCACTGGTCCCAATGTGGAGCCCTAAGGAACAGAATAAAATACACTTATTTTACAAAATCTGTTCCTAGTTTCAGCTACTTCACAATCTCACAAAACTAGCTAAAATTCAGTTTGACTAAGTAAGAATACATGTGAGTGACTTCATCTGTCTGTAACTCCAGAGTTGGCTCCCAAGAGATGTCCCAAATCAGAATATAACATCTCTTGAATGTGGCATTCAATAAAGTTCTTAGAAGAACATCAGGATTTTTAACAGTTCTTACCTTTCATATACAATTTTCATTAAAGACTGGACACTGTGTAAAAACAATTGATCTCAATTAAATGTATTTTTAAAACCTTTCTACTGATTTTGAAAGCTCCCTGATGTCTACATATAGCCTGTGTATGGGACTAAACTTCAGCAGTTGCTTTGTTACCCAGTGATCCCTCCCCAGCAGAGAAGAGGAATAAGGAAAAAGACAGAAGATCCACAAGTTGAAGTAAAAATGATTTTAATTAAATAACAAAATTAGTACTACAGGATACATAAAGTCATACTTAGCCCAGGAAAACTATCACAATAGCCAAGAATGCAGTCCTCAAGAGTGAAAAATAAAAGAGGAGAAACCCAAGCAGGAGGCTTTGAAAAATGGAAGACTACTGTAGGACATCAATGAAAATTTACTTGTAAGGACCTTCAGGTGAAAATTTACTAAAAAACTGTAAAAGACTTTCCTTGAGAAATTGTCTTCAGCAGAAGATGCTGAGGAGTGAAACAAAATATTAGTCAATAAGAAGACTTAGAAAATCAGGAACAGAAGATAAATTTAGCAAGATGCTTCGGAACAGCCTTTTGGAAATATTATAAGGGTTATGCATGAAGTGAAAGAAATGCTGGCATTCAGAAGGAAAAGCAGACAGTATGCAGACAAAATAGCAGAGAAGGAAGCATATGCAAGTCACCTCACTGAGGCAGTCAGAACTTCAGTAAAGAAACTTCTCAAGGGAAATATTTAGCCTGAGACAAGATAGCAAGAGCTATCACATCAGTCAGGGAAGAAAGAAGTAGTAGCAGCCAAACCCATCAGAGTTTTATTTCAAATCCCATGCTGGATATTAACATAGGAGAACTTCATAAACACTGAACTGTCTCATTGCCAAGAAGTTAATTTAGGCTGGATGTTAGGAAGAAGTTCTACACAAAAAGAGTGATTGGCCATTGGAATGGGCTGCCTGGGGAGGTGGTGGAGTCACCATCATTGGAGGTGTTCAGGAGGAGACTTGATAGGGTGCTCAGTGCCATGGTTTAGTTGATTAGGTGGGTTGGATTAGTTGATAGGTTGGACACGATGATCTCGAAGGTCTCTTCCAACCTAGTTTATCCTATCCTATCCTATCCTATCCTATCCTATCCTATCCTATCCTATCCTATCCTATCCTATCCTATCCTATCCTATCCTACCTTGATGTTCTAAATGCAAACCTATGTTTTGTATTAATGGAGGGTGTCATTTTAGTTGAAGTGGAGGTCAGTGACACACCAATTTCAAATGTACTAATTAGGATATAATTCACATATCAAACTGAATCTGAAATTAAGTGTACTAAAGTGGTGTAACTAACAATAGTTATGTTACACAGATATTTGCAATACTGTGATAGCATAGCCAGACAACATGTTACATTAGTATATGAGCAATGTGATCACAACAGTGGGTAGGAACATAGTTACACCTCCAAGGCATCTGTTGCCATATAGACAAAAAAGGTGGTAACAGGCAGAATATAGTGCTAAAAGCAGTATAAGGATGTTTGGCAAGGTGGAGGAAAATAAGATAAGCAGTACAGGGAGCAGAGGAGATTCTACTTTTTTGGGGGATAGCAGGGCAATAGCATAAAAGCATCAGGCATTCATGTAGAAAACTAAAAGAGAAACTGATTTTGTTTGACTACACTTACTGAGAAGATCTCAAGGCTGATCACCTTGATCTGGGTGAATTAAATCAAGTAACTACCTCAGCCATCACTGCTGACTCTACAGCATTATCCCTGTGATTTAGAAAATGGATGTCAAATAATAAGTTTTGTATAGGTGGCAATCATAAGTATGAATTAAAGCCCAGCAAGAAGAATTATTCTAGTAAAATGATTTACCAAAGATAAGGTTTATAGCTTGGAATGATCATGTTTTGGCAGCTGTTTTAAACAGTGTCATCACAGTAATCTCTGACAGACAGATTTAGTCTGTTAATCCTTGGAAGGAGATCCAAAGAGATGCTACAAATTGAGGGAAATGTCAGCTTGGCTAACAAGTCATTAAACTTTCTTAGTAGAGTAATTAATATTAAACATAAAATTTAAGTCAAATTCCTTCCTTATTCACATGCTAAGAATTCTACAGTTTCAAATAAAATCTCTTGGAAAGCTAGTTATGCTTTCTACAAAATATAAGCAATCACTTCACAGTGACTCCTTTTCTTCCTTTGGCAATTCTGTTGGACAAACTTGAAATACAATTCAGCCTCAGAACAATTAATCTATGATACAGGAATGCTCAGTTATATTCTGTCCAAACTTTGTGATTTCTATATGCAGTGGTGAAGAAATGACTAAAGTATTTTCAAGAGCTCAATTCTTAGCACCAAATTATATTTGCATCCTCCTATTCCTTTCCTTTCCTTTTAAATGAAGCATCCATCAAATGACAGCCTCAGAGTTTTTACACAATGGAAGAACAGATGTTTTGAAACTAGTTTTTGTAATTGTTTTCTCTAACAATTATTTATGCAAGGCATGTTGTGAGGGATGATTGCCTTCCGACTGTCTCTTTTACTTAGGCCGTTCATGCGGGACTAGTCATTAAGTGTATAACTGAACAGTGACATTAGTGTACTTATGTGGAAGAGATATGTAATGAAAGAACTGGAGTTTTGTGGGATACCTACCTTTCTGTTGTGAAATCATATCAACATTCTGTTTTCATATCTCGTTGCAGAGGAAAGGAATTTGCATCACTAGCTAGAATGAAACGTCAAACATAAATCACAATCTCTTTCTAATGCAGGTGCAGCGTGTACCGATTGTGTCCTCACTAAACTGCACATGCAATAAATCACTAGGTCAGTGAATCAAACAGAGAGCCAAACAATACAAGCACTCCATTGCTGGATCTTTAAATGTGAATGCTTTGTTAAAAAGTCTATCACATCTTTCCTCTCAAAGGAAATTGTTTGCGCCTATGCTCATATAACAACTTGTCATTCAAATATTGTTCTTTAAGGCATTAAAACCTTCAGACTTCAAAAATATAAAGTAAAAGTAAAGTGAGCTTAAAAAAGAGATCGAGCCTTCTTGCCAAGGTTTTAGCTGGCTGTATATTGCTTAAAAAGGCATATGGGGTGATGAACTCTGAAGAATGATATAAAGAAGAGTTATACAATCTGCAGTGTCTGAGCAGTGTCTAAAGCTTTCATATGATTTTACAAACATGTGAAATTTGGTCTTAGAAGAGTTAGAAGACTTTTTAGGAGATTTATTCAGCAGGCAGATGTTCTCTTTAAAATCCGACAAATAAAACAATATGTATGGTATGGTAAGATGGCAAATGCAAGCAACAAATCTCAAGACTCAGACTGTAATGAGAGTAGATGTTTTGATAGCAGCAGATCCACACCTCAAAAATTGGATGTCTAGCTTTATTTAAGTTTGATACAAAAAAAAATAAATAGAACCTGAAAAACCATAATATAGGGTAGAGTGTCCCTGCCCATGGCAGGGGGGTTGGAACTAGATGATCCTTGTGGTCCCTTCCAACCCTAACTGAAACTATGAAACTATGAAACTATAAAAATTTAGATTTTAAGATTCTTTTATTTTTTTCTCTCTCAATATTTTTTACAGGAATAGGAAAGGTTGGTGGCACTTCTCAGTGAAAGTGTTACTCATATTTCAAAATACCTGTTTACTCAGTTTCTCAATACTCACATTATTTACAAAAGCAGAGAACAGCTAATGATGTGTAACACTTAACTGCCCTCCCAGTGCTGGACCAGAGAGAGATGAGACTGGTGAAGTGCCTGGAGGGAAAGTCTGATGAGGAGAGGCTAAAGAAGCTGGAGTTGTTTAGCCCAGAGGAGACTCAGGGGGGAACTTTATCACACTCTACAATTACCCGAAAGGAAGTTGTAGTAAGGTGAGGGTTGGATTCTTCTCCCATGCAACTTGTGACAAGGTGAAAGGGCATGGTCTGAAGCTGCACTAAGGAAGGCTTAGGTTGGATGTTAGAAAGCACTTCCTCGTGGAAAGGGTAATCAGACACTGGAAAGGGCTGCCCAGGGAGGTGGTGGAGTTGCCATCCTTGGAGGTGATTAAGGAAAGATTGGATGTGATGCTTAGTGATATGGTCCAGTCAATGTGGTGGTGTTAGGTCATAGGGTGCACCTGATGATCTTGGAGGTTTATTCCAACCTCAATAATTCTGTGATTAGTTGTACTAATTGGTATCATTTCACTTTCTCTGAGGTTCTCTTTTTATACATAATGATACAAGAATGTTGCAAGAATTCTCATTGTTTTCATAAAACATTCTACAGAATTGCTCCTAAAGAAAAGCTTTAAGTGAGACCCTTTGTCCTTTGCTCTTTTTTTGCATACTCTTTTCTCCTAATGCTAATTATCTTGGTCACAGACAGTAAGTTATGAGCTACAAACTACAAGAAGTTTAAACTATTGGCAACACACTGATCAAGCAGCAGAAACATGCTTCAGAAAAACAAGTAGAAGTGGTCTGACACTGGTGTACTACTATTGCACTGGTATATTACTACCCCCATATTTCTTTGGTTTTCCTCTAATGTCTTCACCCTTCACCATCTCGAAGGTGGAACTGTAAAGCGAAATTTCTTAACAATTATACTTGCAACATTACTATGCAAAATTGTTTGAAATGTTGTTTCTAAAAACAAATTTTATGCATCAACCAGGTCCTCGGCCATCAAGAATATCTGTCAAGAATTTACCCAGTAGACAGAAAGCACCCAGCACACGGAGAGTCAAACTAGGCTGCCACCTGTCACCTGAAGATCTTTTATGCAAATGTGCAGCACTTAAGCTCACAACTAATGTGTAATCATACATATGCAGCTCTGTACAGACAATGCTTAAATTTACACCTATACCTTGCATCTTACTGAAGCTGTCTGTAGATAATTTTCTAATGCTAGTAGCAATTCTGCATCTCATTGACATTTCCCGTTTTATGCCACATATAACCTAATCAATGCTGTCTCTGCTGGGTAGCAGGGTAAAGATCTCTATGATTACTTTACATTGCTTGATTTCCCATCCATCTAATTAATTCTGAGAACTTTCTGATTAAATTTTCATAAAGTGTACCTTGTTGCTATGTGTATTAGACTTCCTTTTTTTTGTGGGCAGTAACTACTTGAGATAAACAGATAAGCAGAGGGTGCATTAAGCAAACAAGTGCACTGAGGGTTGTATATGTCCATTTTCTGCAGGCATCATAAGTAGATTTACCCATCACTTCAGTAGCAGAAGACATTAAGCTGCTATTTACCATCTCAAATCTTAAATATCTACCATGGGGAAAGTGGTTTGTGTATGACATAACTACTGCATTTTAATTTCTGTTTTCTGTGAGCTAAGAAGAAAGTGTTGCCAAGGGAAGAAAGGTCAGAAATAGACATGATGAACCAGGGAAGATGGACAAGTTTGTCTTTTAGATGACTTTTACGTGAATGGCATAATTAGGAGTGCTTCTCAGTATTTTAGATCTGGCTGCATTATTGTCTCCAGATTATCTTGGCAGCATAATATAATGTTTTAAGGACAATCAAGGATCCTCTTGGATAGAGCACTGAATTATAATCCTTATTAAAAGTGAAGAAAAAAATGATTTAAATGTGATCCACAATCATATGTACTTTTATAAAGGGGTGGTTTATTACATTTGAAGGTCTTTATCCTAGTTTAGTGTTGCCCATATATATCACTACAGCAATCTAGTTATACAGATTTTGTATATGATATAATGAGCCATCCAGAAGCAATGTGTTTGGCCTCTAACATACAGAATAGAATGGAATGGAATGGAATGGAATGGAATAGAATAGAATAGAATAGAATAGAATAGAATAGAATAGAATAGAATAGAATAGAATAGAATAGAATAGAATAGAATTAACCAGGTTGGAAAAGACCTTCAAGATCATCAAGTCCAAACTACCACCCAACACCATCTAATCAGCTAAACCAGGGCACCAAGCACCCCATCCTGTCTCTTCATAAACACCGCCAGTGATGGTGACTCCAACACCTCACCAGGCAGCCCATTCCAATGGTCAATCACTCTTTCTGTGAAGAACTTCTTCCTAACATCCAGCCTGAACCTCCCCTGGCACAGCTTGAGACTGTGTCCTCTTGTTCTGGTGCTGGTTGCCTGGGAGAAGAGACCAGCCTCCACCTGGCTACAACCTCCCTTCAGGCAGTTGTAGACAGCAATAAGGTCTCCCCTGAGCCTTCTCTTCTCCAGGCTAAGCAGTCCCAGCTTATTGGACAATAGTAGATGCTCTGTTACGAAGATAGTGAAAGGTTTTTTGATGTCTTTAAAACTTTCATGTTTTCTACATCTACTCACAAGAAAAAAAATGTGTGACACAACTTGGAACACTGCTCCTTTCTTCTGATAGCAATTTTTTCATCAAAATTTTAATCAATATCCTTGGCCTCTACTTAATAGTAAAAACAATGGAAATAATTAATTTAAAAAGAACACCCACAGCTTCTGACAGTAATGGCTGTGAAAAGCATAAATATGAAATATATAGCAGGGGTTTATTTTCCACATAATTTTCTCTTGATAAAATGGAATTTTTATTTGCTATTTTCATTTGCTATTTTAAGTTATTATTATCATTCATGGATGTTTCATTGCACTTCCTTGCTACATATCTAGGAAAGACCATATTTCCTTGCTGTTTCTAGACCAGTACTTTTAGTTTCTGTGGCATACCATAATACTGGCACTTTTTCTGCATAAGCAAGATAATTTTTTATCCTTTAGCGGCTGTTATTTATGACTTGCCAACCTATCGAAGCCTTATGTAAATCAAACTTACTGCCAGAAATCTTTAATTAAGTTGTACTTCTATAGCTTAACTCAAGGGCATCAGGCAAATAATACTACTTTCTCAGTCATTGGTTTACTGAAGAAGAAAAGAATGAAGACAAACCCCCGTGTAAATATTTCTTAGATACCAGCTTGTTTGAACAACTCTGTTTTGAACAATGGCAATGCCACAGATCTGACAATAATCTAATAATTGGCAAATTTTTTAAACAGTAAATGATATTTTTCTGTAGTAGGTTGTGTGAAATTATGACAGTGAAGCTATCAGCAGGAAAACACTGGAATATTTTTTGTGTTCTTCTTACAGAGAACATTTCCTCCTCCTGATTGCTTCAGGTTTAGGAAATCATCAATAAATAAATATATAAATAAGTCTCAGGAGGCCCAGAAAATATTCCAGAATAGCTGGAGTGGGAGAATGGTAGGAAGGAATATTACATATGTTTTTCAGGTTCTTGCTCTACTCTCTAGTCTCCATCAATGAGTATCAACCTAAGTTAGAATAGAATAGAATAGAATAGAATAGAATAGAATAGAATAGAATAGAATAGAATAGAATAGAATAGAATAGAATAGAATAGACCAGGTTGGAAGAGACCTTCAAGATCATCGTGTCCAACCTATCATCCAACACCACCTAATCAACTAAACCATGCAACCAAGTACCCTGTTAAGTCTCCTCCTGAACACCTCCAGTGATAGTGACTCCACCACCTCCTTGGGCAGCCCATTCCAGTGGGCAATCACTCTCGCTGTGTAGAACTTCTTCCTAACCACCAGCCTAAGCCTCCCCTGGTGCAGCTTGAGACTGTGTCCTCTTGTTCTGGTGCTGCTTGCCTGGGAGAAGTTCTTCATGCAAGACAAGATAATGGCGTAGGGTTTCAGCCATACAAAATAAATATATCTGTTCTTATTTTCTTAACACTTAAATACAGAATTCTCTGTTAACTGGGATACAATTGTACTAAGTTTCTTGTACTCTGTCACAGGATTTTATTGGGGGCAAAGCATGGAATACTGGTTTCTATTCAAAAAAGGGAAAAAAAAACCCAACAACCTAACTTAAGAAGGTTATTGTTACTGTTTACAGGGTGGGGGGAGTGTGGAAAATAACTATCAAGCAAAATAAAACCAAAGTAAGTGATATCAAGTAAATTCATCTATTCCAATTATTCCAATTAAAAACTGCCGAGAAGAACATTTTAATTAAGCTCGTTAGTTAATTTAGGTCATTAGCTGCAAGTATAAAGATCACCATAATCATTTGTAATGTCCGAGAAACAGTGATGTGAAGTAACATGGTTATATATACAATCTCACTCCCTAATTGAAACACACAAATGTACTCTCCTGAAAGAATAATTTTGCAATGTATAAAAGGTAGAAGTGAAAGTTATCCACAAAACTCTTTATGTAAAATTCTAGAAGATGCATCTATAAATATTTACATGCACACACTTCGGCAAATATTTGCGTAGAAATCAGCATCAGTTTAAAATACCATATGTTCATTCTGTTTATAATTCAGAAATATATGGAAAGATGATAACCCTACCAGTCATTGTACAAATGCTATGCAAATGCTCCTGACTAAGACTGAAGCCTGCACTTACCTCAGGTTTGAAATTTTATTCCTTCAACCTTTTTTGACTAGCAAGACATACCTCTGTCAGGTCCCTAATGCAGGTGTATGTGTATTTACATGAACTTCAGTAAAACTACTCAGCTGAATTTACTTAGAGTTTCCCCAATAAAGCTGTTGTCAAGCAGAAGAAAAGACCCCTGAGTTTGCATGTTTATGTGTTCTTGTGTATTGAACACTCATTTGCTTCTGGACTTAAGTTCAGAAGGCATAATGCTAGACTGACATTACACTGAGTAAATATTTTAGACACATATTAATGTGTAATAATTGCATTATTTGAAAATAGCATATGTTTTAGCATTTAAAAATCCATATTAGGCAAGCTTCAACTTTAAAAAGAAGTGCTGTATGGATCTTTACAATGTTAATTTTCCAGATAAATGGCTCTACAGATTAACTGATCTGATTTGTGTAACTTCCATGGAGGTGCTGGAAGGTGTCCAGAGAAGGGCCACGAGGATGAGCAGAGGACTGGAGCACCTCTCCTATGAGGACAGACTGAAGGAGTTGGGGCTGTTCAGTCTGGAGAAGAGAAGGCTCGCAGGTGACCTCATTGTGGCCTTCCAGTATCTGAAGGGGGCCTACAAGAAGGCTGGGGAGGGACTTCTTAGGATATCAGGTGGTGATAGGACTAGGGGGAATGGAATGAAGCTGGAGGTGGGGAGATTCAGGCTGGATGTGAGGAGGAAGTTCTTCCCCATGAGACTGGTGAAGCCCTGGAATGGGTTGTCCAGGGAGGTGGTTGGGGCCCCATCCCTGGAGGTGTTTAAGCCCATGCTGGATGAGGCTCTGGCCAGCCTGATCTAGTGTGAGGTGTCCCTGCCCATGGCAGGGGAGTTGGAACTAGATGATCCTTGTGGTCCCTTCCAACCCTGATTGATATTATGATACTATGATACATGCTCTTAATTTTCCATGACAGTAGTTCACAGATTTAATTTCTCCCTAATTCCTCATGGCCACATGGTTTATCTATAATTTTGTTTATTTTGTGAATAATCTTCCCATTTCTTTTCCTTAATTATACAAGACAACTTTTTGTATTTTACTGGGAATGAAAAGAATGTTTTATTCTTTTCAGTCTTCTACTGCCTTTTACTTTTCAGAGGTAAAATCTGTATTGTCCTATTGTAGGTTAGTTATTTGTAAAAGACTGTAAATATTAAGACAAGTACATCCCAAATTGAGCTAAATAAATGCACAAAGACCTTCCCAAGAGAGCAGACATCTGAGTTGTTAAGGATATCTATCAAGGGCGCTTGGTTTGGTACCTAACCACCTGCCAGGGTTTGAGTTGTCCTTCTAATGAAGGTATATTAAGATTAATTGCCAGACTGTTTACAACTTCTATTAGAAATCACTGTTGTGTGTAGTAGTGTCCCTGTTAGAGTTAGATAATGGTTGGGCTTGATGTTCATAAAGGTCTTTTCCAACCACAATGATTCTGTGACAGTTTTGAGATTGCTTGCAAACAGTAATCATCTCTAAACTTTTGCTAATGAACTCAGATCACTGAATCATAGAACAGCTTGATTTGGAAGGGATGAATCACCATCACTGGAGGTGTGTAGGAAGAGACTGGATGGGGTGCTTGCTGCCATGGTTTAGTTGATTAGATAGTGTTGGATGATAGGTTGGACACGATGATTTCAAAGGTCTTTTCCAACCTGTTTAATTCTATTCTATTCTATTCTATTCTATTCTATTCTATTCTATTCTATTCTATTCTATTCTATTCTATTCCATTCCATTCCATTCCATTCTATCTAATTGCAATCTCTCTACCATAGGCAGAGACACCTCTCACTAGACCAGGTTGCTCAATGTCTCATCCTGCCCCCTCTTAAATACTTGCAGGGGTGAAGCATCCACACCTGGGCAACCCATTCCATTATCTCATCACCCTCATAGCAAAGACCTTCTTCCTAATGTCTAATCTAAATACATAAGTTGCATAAATTACATAAAATCCTAACTTTGAATATGATTGGCAAAAATACTTCAATGTGAAATATCTATATTTAATTATTAAAACTGCAGTTAAGGCCTTTTTATGGTTATGTTTTTTTTGTAAAGTCAGAAACTGTGGGTTTGGGTTTTTTTTCTTCCATTGCTTCTGTAATTATATTAAATAATTAAGAAGGCATTCTTTTGAAAGAATAAACTCAAACTGTCTTTACCAGCTATGCCTTGGGTTAAGTCTCTCCTTTATTGCAACTGCAATTATGGCTACAATTTTAGAACACTATAATTGAGATGTGCATCAAGGGATATATAAAGACATGACATTTTCCACAGCCATTCAAAAGCAGAATGAACCAAGAGTCTAAACAAACAACTTCATAAAATATTGCTAACTGAAATAACAGAAAAGTAATTACATTAATTTTAATAAATATGTTGTTGACTCACTTGGTATTGGTATCTTAGAGCTTCTACTGGCATAATATTATTACTTGTGTGGAGCCTTATCATCAACATTTATTATGAAAAAGAAACTATTAGAAATTACTATAGAAGTAGAAAATTAACATAACAATGCAAGCTAATATCTGAAACCTTTAAATAGGCATGACACTGCGAAAACAATTTTTTTAAGAGAAGGGAATGAACCATCTTAAGAACACTTTGTATCCAGTTGAGAACCAAAGCCTTTATTTCTTTTAAATATTTGTGATGTTTAAAGATTTTCTGCTTCTTCCAACATTTGCCTCAAGCACAAGCCCTATGAGGAGAGGCTGAGGGAGCTGGGATTGTTTAGCTGGAGAAAAGGAGGCTCAGGGGAGACCTTATTGCTCTCTACAGCTACCTGAAGGGAGGTTATAGCCAGGTGGGGATTGGTCTCTTCTCCCAGGCAAACAGCACCAAAACAAGAGGACACAGTCTCAAGCTGTGCCAGGGGAAGTTTAGGCTGGAGGTGAGGAGAAAGTTCTTCACAGAGAGAATTGTTAGCCTTTGGAATGGGCTGCCCAGGGAGGTGGTGGCGTCACCATCCCTGGAGGTGTTCAAGAGGGGACTGGATGTGGCACTTGGTGCCATGGTCTAGTAGTCATGAGGTCTGTGGTGACAGGTTGGACTTGATGATCTTTGAGGTCTTTTCCAACCTTATTGATTCGTTGATTTTCTTCTCTGTTTACGTGAATGGTTTTAAGAAAATATGTCAGCACAATGTTATATGAAACATAAATATTCAAATACCTCATTTAAATCATATTGCTTTTAGATATAATTCTTTCTTCCTCTATTTTGCAGAAAGAGATTTTTGGGGAATCTTAAACAGCTTACAAAAAATGGAAACTCTACCAACTGTGCACAACTACTTCACCAAAAGAAGACAAGCAAAAGCTTTAGACAGAGTTTAAAGAAAAAAGACAACAAAAACTATCCACATGCAAGATATGTCACAGGAAGTATAAAATAAGAAACAAATATCATATTATTGGTATTAATTCAAAACTTATTTGTGAAAATTATTAAGTAGACTTGGGTGCCTTCAGGTATTCTGTTTTCTAGATAAGCAACAATCAACAATTGTTCCAATAAATCTATTTTCCTGGATAAAATATTCATGTTCAGGATCATTCCTCTCTGAAGTTATTCATGGTTTCCATGCTTAGCCCTATATACTCCATTAAATTTCATTTTATTTCAAGGTTATAAAATTTCAGTACTAATGCACCAAATGAAAGTGAATCATTGTATTTTGACTAGCAATACATTAACAAGCCTTTTAAAACGCTGAAAATAGGTCAGATCACACCCATATAAAATACTTTCTGAGAAACACCAGATGCTGCAGTTAAGTGGCACAGTTATGAAAAAGTTGGCCATTTTTTTCTATCAGAATAGTGCTCATGAAAACTGACATATTAGTGACATTACTCTCTTACAGACACTCTATTTCAGAAGAGAATTTATGAATTTACTCTTTCTTTTTTTTTTAATACATAAAAAGATAGCTTCTTTCCAGGAGATTGGCCTTTCATATAATTCATTAAAAGCCTCCACATTATGAAACAGGATAATCTTCCTTACAGAAGGGCAGCTACAACGGGTTGTGTGCTGTTAATATTTGTTTGACATCTCAAAGATGTTGCATTAGAGTGGTGGAGAACTCTCACCATTGGTTCTCACAAATGCTTCCTCTTATTTTACTTTTTAAATCTTGGGTATGCCAAAATCTTTGTCATAGCTGAAGAATCTACAGTCCTTTCACAGTGTAGTGGCACACAGAGCTTTTACCATGATGTACTATAACAGTATCCATATGCTGAGGTCTCTGAATGGCTAAATCTGTCATTTCTTTCATCAACCAGCTTTGAAGAAGCACAAAGTTTATCAGCTCAGATTCCTTTTTGACTTTCATCAACTCAGATAGATGCAAAAGAAAACTCTAACAACAACAAAAATAGAAAATTAAAATAAATGAAATAATAGCTAAAATTTGCTTGCTTAGGGGTTTTATTTTTGGTATAATAAAAGTGGAGTTGAAAGATGTAACTCTTTTAGAATAGAACAGAACAAAATAGAATAGAATAGAATAGAATAGAATAGAATAGAATAGAATAGAATACAATAACAAGGTTGGAAAAGACCTTTGACATCATTGAGTCCAACCTATCACCCAGCACTATCTAATCAACTAAACCTGTCTTCTTGCTGAAATTATCTTTAAATGTTATCCTATATATATATATATATATATATATAAAGACATTTATTAAATGCTTCCAAATTCCCTATACTTGAATTGTTGAAGTATTTTCCTGGGGTATGTATCCCAGTCTCCACTTTAGTGGAAATTTGGATGGCAGTATCATAGTATCAGTCAGGGTTGGAAGGGACCACAAGGATCAGCTAGTTCCAACTCCCCTGCCATGGGCAGGGACACCTCACACTAGATCAGGCTGGCCAGAGCCTCATCCAGCCTGGGCTTAAACACCTCCAGGGATGGGGCCTCAACCACCTCCCTGGACAACCCATTCCAGGGCTTCACCACTCTCATGGGGAAGAACTTCCTCCTCACATCCAGCCTGAATCTCCCCACCTCCAGCTTCATTCCATTCCCCCTAGTCCTATCACTACCTGATATCCTAAGAAGTCCCTCCCCAGCCTTCTTGTAGGCCCCCTTCAGATACTGGAAGGCCACAATTAGATCACCTGGGAGCCTTCTCTTCTCCAGACTGAACAGCCCCAACTCCTTCAGTCTGTCCTCATAGGAGAGGTGCTCCAGCCCTCTGATCATCCTCGTGGCCCTTCTCTGGACGCCTTCCAGCACCTCCATATTCCTCTTGTAATAGGGGCTCCAGAACTGGACACAGTCCTCCAGGTGGGGTCTTAGCAGAGCTGAGTAGAGGGGGAGAATCACCTCCCTTGACCTGCTGGCCACACTTCTCTTGATGCAGCCCAGGATACAAAGCACTGATGAAATCACATTGCTATAAAAAGAAATAATGAAAACGCTGCTGCAAAAAATGTGTTAGTATGAAGCTGTCCACCCCTCTAGGGCCACCACTTTTGGTTATTCTGTGTTAGGTGAAATCTAGCAGATGTTAAATGTGCTAAAATCTATGATTAAACAATCACCTAAGCCTTAATTTTATGAGCTTTGTCTTATTTTGTCCCCAGTGTCCACCGACTCTCGCAACCAACAAACAAAATGTATGAAATTATCTTAGGAAAAATTAAACCTCACTGAAGCATCTCTTATGCTTTGAACAAGGTTCATTGTGTCTCTGATGACATCACTCAGTGTTTAAAGATTTTAGGAGGATGTAAAAAAAAATAAAAGTCATAAAATCACAGTCATTATAGTCTGGGGGAGAGTTGTGTGTTTTTCAAGCACAGAACTAAGTTTCTATCTTTGAATGTTGGGCTTTTTTTTCCCCCTTTTTCTTGCTTTTAATCTCATAGTGCTTGCAGAAGGCCCATTACTTTTGTGAGGAGATGGAAAATAGAGTGCACAGCCAAGGGACCTGCAAGAGCCACTTTACCAGGCACACATCATTCGACCGGGAGCACTAAAGGGATTAAGAAGGCAGGTTTGTATTGTCTCAGAGGTACAGTAACATAAGCACCACACTGGATTGTATGACAGTTACCATGGTAACTGTTCCTTCTTTTCCTGCCACCAAATCACAAATTTGCTGGCAAAACAAACCGAGTAATACAAAAGCACGTGAGACAAAGGTTATGACAGAGTCCTTTCAGCCTGACAATGTTTTCAATTTTCTAAATCTAAAGATGGTCTTATTTGAATGCTGAATTCTCTAAACTGGGTTATTTTAAGCCCTTGCATTTAAAAGAATTGCACCATTTTTTGGGGTAGCTCTCATGTGAGTAGAGGTACTTCCTAAGAAGTGTGCCATGAGCAAGTCAGAAAAAAACCCCAAAATAATAGGACAAAAAGGAATAGCAGAATAGTGCAAGACAAAGCTCTTGATAGAATTATCCTTATCTAATAGAAATACCTAATAAGCCTTAAGTAGAATAGAGGTGCATGTACACTGTAAAGTGTCGGGGTGGAGGTTAAAGGAATACTGGTTCAAAAACGTAGGCATAGTTGTTAGAATGAACATATGTCTGAGGTGACAGTTAGAGATTGCACACAAATTGCACCTGAATGGAGCAATCTCATGACTGGTTGCAGATATAAAGTCACAGAGGAATAAGAACAACAACAGTATTCTGGACAAGTAAATATATTGTATATATATTGTCTTACATATTGTATTATAATAGGGAGGGGCAGGGGAAGAACGAGTCAAAGAGTCTCACTAAAAAAAAGAATAAGACAGGAGGTTAGAACCATATTTTTTGAGAAACATAATTTCACAAAGAGCCAGGAATCAATGGGAATCCTAATTTTTTCACACTTTGGCAAAAATCTTCCACTCCAAGCATTCAGTTTCAAAGCAGAAAATTGGTACAAGCCTGACCATAACTACAACTGTCTAGAGGGAAAGTAAAAGTAGAACTTGGAAAGTAAAATACAGTAGCAATATTTTTGGTTTCAGATGTTTTGTTTAATTCTTCCCCACCCCCACCCCCCCAAATATTTTGGTAAATTGCTCTAACCTCCAGTGAATTTTCATCAAAGACTCATTTAGGGAAGAAAAAACAGAGGAAGAGAGGAACTCTCCTTTAATTGCTTTATTTATTTTTTTAATATCCTGATTTATGACATAAGTTATATGTGCTGGTAGAGAAGCCCATAGAACTATTAATCCATGTTATGTTTCTACTAAAATCCATTCTCTAAGCAACATTAAGTACATTTGAAGCATCTCTCAAACAGCACTAGCTTGAAGTGTTAGCATGGTACTGTAGAAAGGCTGGTAAGTCCTAACAGCCAGGTAGTCAGCATGATGTTCCTGACTGGGAGAGGAATAAAAAGAATTAAAAGAATCAATAATATTGCACTGCCACTAAAAGTGGAAAGGACTTAAAGAACTGCATCATGCATGTATATGAAATAATTTAGAAAGAAAATGAGTCTGACTAGGTCTTAAGAATCTGCACCATGTGTGTATATGAAATAATTTAGAAAGAAAATGAGTCTGACTGGAAAAAGAAAGAATGAAACCAACAGAACATGAAAGACTTAGTCAGGACAATTCATTTATCTCCTGAAATGCCTGTGGCCTTTTGACAAGAGAAAGCCTGCAAACCACACAAGAAACTGTATATTTGTGCTAACCCAGAGCACCAAATCCAAAGCATAACCTTGAAGAATACTATATACTTAATGGAACTTACTGAAGGAAAAAGGTCCTAAAATGAAAGATGATTTACACAATGTCAACAAAAACATTAGTTCCATTTTATTTCACCACTGTTTATATTACCAGACATGAGAAAAAAAGAGATTAATGAACATATATGTATGAAATATGAATGGACATTGTATATATGACCAGCATGTTTTAAAAAAACAACAATATTTAATGTATATGAGCATTAGAATCATTTGGTAATTTTATTCTTGAAGAGGACACAGTTGCAAGCTGTTCCAGGGGCAGTTTAGGCTGAATGTTAGGACTAGTTCTTCATAGAAAGAGTGATTGGCCATTGGCATAGGCTGCCCAAGGAGGTGGTGGAGTCACCATCACTGGAGGTATTTAGGAGGAGGCTTGATGGGGTACTTGGTGCCATGGTTTAGTTGATTAGATGATCTCAAAGGTCTCTTCCAACCTGGTTAATTCTGTTCTATTCTATTCTATTCTATTCTATTCTATTCTATTCTATTCTATTCTATTCTATATCTGAGCTATACCTTAAAAACTAGATATCTTTTAAAGCATTTTTCAGACAGACAGAAGTGTTGGGGGAAAGCAGAAGAAAAAAGGAAAACAAAACAAAAACCAGAAGGAAGGTTGGAAGATTGTGAGTCAAAGGAATTGTGTCAATGTTCTTTCCCCTACCTTGTGGAATTTTTTCTTCTTGAAGAATATCGATAAACAATTCCTTTTCATTTCTGAAAGCTAGAATGGAATGGAATGGAATGGAATGGAATGGAATGGAATGGAATGGAATAGAATAGAATAGAATAGAATAGAATAGAATAGAATAGAATAGAATAGAATAGAATAGAATAGAATAGAATAATGTGTGACTGGGTTAGCACATTCACAGGTGCTTAGTCTACTGTCTGGGCTAGGGCATGTTGTGGTGTTTGACCCTTCATAATGAACCCAAGTATCTCCTAGAATCCTAGGAGTTGCACCTATTGTAAGAATTAGCATTTCTGATAATGGTGCAAATAGTTTGACACTTTGGGATTTGTTAAATAGGGTTAATAAAGGGCTCATTGCTCGAGGAGCGTTGTATAGGGAATAGACCACAGTGAAGATTAAAAAAAAATCCCACAACAATGCTTATAAAAATATTTTGGAGCAGAGCCCTCAGAGAATCAATTTGGGCTAGGGTGCATATTTAGTTTTGCACAATAACAAAACCCAAAGCAGTAAATCAATGCTCACCAGTCCCCAAGCACATTTTCACTATCTAGCCAAAGTCACCCTGAAAGACGATGTACAGCAAATCAACTCATTTATAGTGAATGAGATTTCAGTAGCTGCAGTGTATAATCCTATTGTGTTAGCTCCACTCCTGCTTCTAAATTGCACTTCCTTACAGCAAAAGCCTTATTTTTGCAAATGTTGTTGTTCAGCCAGCTCTAAAATTAAATTTGTAGCAGTGACATCTGGTTCTCTGTTTGGCACTTCCTCTGCTCTGATCTTATCCTCTTATGGGGCTACACATTTTAGCTCTTCTGCCAGTCAAAAAAGGCAGAAATAACACCCCCCTCAAAAAAAAAAAATCCCCAGACAACACCCAAACACCCACCCACCCCAAAAAAAACCCCACAATAGTAGATGAAGCATGAAATTCTGATGCTGTGTTTGCAGAAACATATGTTGATCCCACAATCCAAACACTTCTTTCTTCATCTTCTGTGCTTAGCAGTAAGGGACAGGAACATATCTGTGCTACACCAATGTCTGGCTGCCATGGTACTCCACAGGGACTAGAAACACCTGGGTATAGAATTAATCTCTATGAGTTTGTTTCAGCCAATGCTCTGGTAAACTCTCCTTGTGTTGTCTGGTGTGCTCTTTCTCCTCAAAGTGCAGTAACACTCTAGAAATAAATCAAAAGTATATGGAATTCTGGAACAGCATGTAAAAAAAGCATCATATATACAAGGAGAAATATCAAAGAGCCAAGATACTGTATAAACAGCTCTTCAGAGAAGTAACAAAATTATGTGGATGTGATATGTGTAATTCCTACTGCTTTATGCTTGGATACACCAATGGGAGATGAATAGTTCCAGTCTGCCTATTGATGAACAATTTAGAGAATCACAGAATCACCAAGGTTGGAAGAGACCTCAAAGATCATCAAATCCAACATGTCATCACAGACCTCATGAATAAACCATGGCACCAAGTGCCACATCCAATCCCCTCTTGAACACCTCCAGGGATGGTGACTCCACCACCTCCCTGGGCAGCACATTCCAATGGTGAATGACTCTCTCTCTCTGTGAAGAATTTTCTCCTCACCTCCAGCCTAAACTTCCCCTGGTGCAGCTTGAGACTGTGTCCTCTTGTTCTGGTGCTGGCTGCCTGGGAGAAGAGACCAACCCCCTCCTGACTACAACCTCCCTTCAGGTAGTTGTAGTCAGCAATAAGGTCTCCCCTGAGCCTCCTCTTCTCCAGGCTAAATAATCCCAGCTCCCTCAGCCTCTCCTCGTAGGGCTTGTGCTCAAGGCCTCTCCCCAGCCTCCTTGCCCTTCTCTGGGCACGTTCAAGTGTCTCAGTGTCCTTCTTAAACTGAGGAGCCCAGAACTGGACACAGTACTCAAGGTGTGGTCTAACCAGTGCACAATGACTTCCGGGGCTCCTGATGGCCACACTATTCTTGATGCATGCCAGGACAACACACAGACTCATCTGGATGCATTCCTATGGGACCTATGCTAGATTATATGGTTCTGCTCTGGCATAGGCTTGGACTCAAAGATCTCCAGAGGTCCCTTCCAACCCCTAACATCCTGTGATCCTGTGAACTTCCTCAATATCTAACATTTGTATTTCAGAATATAGCAGCACTTAACAGTAGTTTAAGCCTCAAGTGTCCAGTTGCACAAGCTTAAATTTATTTATAAAATTAGTGTCATCATTTTTGAAGATTTGATTGGAATTAATGTATCAGTATTTGTAGCCTTATCATCAGGGTCTGACTATCCCTGCCCATCCCCCTGGGACTTTTCCTACCTGCCCATTGCTGAGGACTCATCTTCCATCCCACAGAACAGCTCACACCCTGCCCACTACCCAGTACTCCATATCAGTCCCCTGGGACCACAAAGCCCTGTCCTAGTGATTCCAGAGCAAGCCCATTCTCCAGCTTCCTACAGCCCCACCTACCCATGGACCTCGCTGAACCTGGCCCATCCAAAGGTGTACATCCCAGGCTGGCTTTGTCCTGTCCCCAAGGAAGTGCCTGATGCCTGGAGCTCAAGCTACTACCTCCCATGGGAAGCCCCCTTGGATTCCTGGCTCCCCATCTTTAAATGGGCAGCCAGCCCTTATTGCTCCCGGACATGTATGTTGTGTGTATGCCAGTTTTCCTTTCCACCATTGACATTTATTAAATCCTCTCAGTCCAGTGAAGCATGGCTGCTGGTGTCCTCCTCTCTTTTTGAACTTGTGAGAATTTGAGCTTACTTCTTCTTGCTCTATTAGAGTAATTGCAGGTAGCTCCAGGCAGCAGGCATTCATGACCACACGCAGGTACACACATGGGTACTCCACAGCTCCCTGGGCACTCAAGTGAGAGCCAAGTGCAAGGGTCACAAGTTCTGTGCTCAACAAAAATGCTTTTGTGGCTGAATGCTATGAAGCCATACATGAGAATGAATTTGAACATGGATTAAAACAGTTAATAACTTGAATTACTATTTAAACTAATTATTTCTCTGTAGAGTTCTATTAGTTATCCATTGGTATGCAATTTGGTTAACTGTAAGTTGAGATTTATAAATGCAGGTTTGTAAAGGAAGATACTCATTAGTGTCAATACACATTTACTGGGCTTACAGTGATTGACAACATTTCTTACCTGTTTTGTGACAAAAAACCACAACAAAGTAGCTCATGAAAAAGTAATTACTTTTTTTTCACCCTGTTCTTCAGCAATAACTCTAGCATACTCCTTGAACTTCTGCCTTCAATTCCTCAAGCAGACAAAGCTTTATGGTGCTTTTCACCCTTTATTTCAAGGCCAAGTGTGGGAGCAGTGACTAATACTATCTCTTTGCTATATTCAAGCTGTATGACAAAACTTTCACAACTCCATTGAATTATTTCTTATAATTTTCTTCTAGCAGTTGTTTCCTAAACTCCAGTTAAGGTCTATCACGTTGGGTCTGCATTTTACCCTCTATATTGGATTTATATTCCTCTAAACAAGCCCCTTCTCAAAATTGTTCTTCTATTCTAATAATTCAGAATGTTTCTTCCAAAGTCTGGGATTCAGTTTATAGTTTCATAGTTTCATAGTTTCAGTTAGGGTTGGAAGGGACCACAAGGATCATCTAGTTCCAACCCCCCTGCCATGGGCAGGGACACTCTACCCTAGATCAGGCTGGACAGAGCCTCATCCAGCCTGGGCTTAAACACCTCCAGGGATGGGGCCTCAACCACCTCCCTGGACAACCCATTCCAGGCCTTCACCACCCTCACGGTGAAGAACTTCCTCCTCATGTCCAGCCTGAATCTCCCCACCTCCAGCTTCATCCCATTCCCCCTAGTCCTATCACTCCCTGATAGCCTAAGAAGTCCCTCCCCAGCCTTCTTGTAGGCCCCCTTCAGATACTGGAAGGCCACAATGAGGTCACCTCGGAGCCTTCTCTTCTCCAGACTGAACAGCCCCAACTCCTTCAGTTCTTTACAAGCATCAGCTTCCAGGTTTTTACCAAGCCATAAAGAAAACATTGTTCCTTTTAGTGACAAAATGCACAGAAAAAAAATATGTTTTGAATATTGAGCATTTGAGGCTTTTTAAGTTCTATTTTCATTGCAATTTCCAATGGTTTCACCTATCCCTATTCCTTTGCCATGCCAAAAGCTCTCTTGAATAATTCTGGACTAAAAGACAGAAGTTGCATCAAATTAGCCTTAAAGTGCCCAACACTTGTTATCTGTCTCTACATGCACATGAATGTGTAAATACATCAGTATTTCCATATGTATTAACATAGTATTAAAGTTTCCTGATGGGGGCAATGAATTCTACTAAATGTTTTCTCAAAACAAAGCAATATTGGCTTTCAGACAAGCAGAATTTTAAAGCTCCAGTGATTTTTCTGTAACTGTGTATGCTCATTAGCTTAAAAATTAATCATACTGTGCCACTGTTAGAATGAGCTATGACATTTGAAAACCCCATCTATATTTGTATATTTTCTAGCACTAAGATGGAATAAAATGCTCAGAATATGTGCTATACATCCTAGTACCGTTTGCTGTTCTTTTAAGAGTAGCTTCCACAGAATGTCTCCATAATTTCAATACAAGAGGTATGAAGCGTATTAAAAACAACCAACCAACCAACCACACCTTTCTTATCTGCAAAGTACAGAACAATCACACCAGTACATACTTAAACTATGCTGTTACTTCTTGGGTGTTTTTTTTTGGGGTGGGGCTGAGGGGAAGAAGCATTTTTATCTTTTGTTCAGTCACTGTTTGGACCATTGAATTATAGAATTGCTTGGCTTAGAAGGGACCTCAAGGATCACCCAGTTCCAACTCCCCTTGCCTTGGGCAGGGACACCTCACACTAGATCAGATTGCCCAGAGCCACATTCAACCTGGCCTTAAAAACCTCCAGGGATGAGGCCTCCACCATCTCCCTGGACAACCTGTTCCAGTGTCTCACCACCCTCATGATGAACAACATCCAATCTGAATCTACCCATTTCTGTATTTTTTCCATTCCCCCAAGTCCTATCATTAACTGACACCCTAAAAAGTCCCTCACCAGCTTTCTTGTTGGCCTCCTTAAGATACTGAAAGGACCCGATAAGGTCTCCTCAGAGCCTTCTCATCACCAGAATAGCCTCAACTCCCTCAGTCTGTCATCATAGGAGAGGTGCTCCAGCCCTCTGCTCATCCGTGTGGCCCTTCTCTGGACACACTCCAGCACCTCCAGATCCTTCCTGCAATAAGGGCTCAAGAACTGGATGGTTTGTGGGGGAGAGCTTTTCTCTTGGTCTTGGCTGGCAGCAAATTTCCAGCTATGTAACTGGGGCTGTTGAAGCCTGCAGTAAGCTTGAGTCCAGTGGGAAAGGGGGGCAGTTTGGCTGCTCTTGGGCCTGCTGAGTGGGGTGAAGGTTTCTGGAAGGCTCTAGAAGGTTTTCCTTTTACTGGAATGCCTTTTGATATATTTGTAAATAGAAATTCTATTTAAACTTCCAATCCAGCATGGAGAATTTTTTTTATTTTAGTCCTTGGAAGGGGTAAAACTTTTCTGTCCTTTTGCCCTGGGCAGCTCATGCTCAAAACTAGGACATCTGTTAATACCTCATGATTGACAACATTTGTAACTGCCTAGCAGAATTGTTGTCACAGTTAGAATTGATGAAGCACAGTCTCTTCTTTGGTCACACAGAGAAGTTGAATGTTAGGTGGCAACTGCCATCTAAAGTGTGTATAGATAAGCTGTGACATTCAAAATCTTGTTAAGGGCAGACAGGGACAGACAAAAAGTACCAAGAATTTATTCTTGGCCTGATTAAATTGGTCTGACATTGCACTCAAATGTTCTAATGCCAAAACTTTTTGCTGGTATTACATTTACCTGCCCCACCACAGAGCCTCTGGGTTCTGCAGTTGGCACTTTCAGTTTCCTCTAGGAACAGAAAGGTAGAAGAATGTTTAGGTGACCATCAGTTTCCTAAAATTTTTCAGCAGGTGGCTTTTCTTCCTTCTCACCCCTGGGTCAGCTTGAGACTGTTGTTACATGTTTTCCTATCACCACTTGCTCTTTTTACTCTCTGGGAAGGGGTGAAATCTTCCCACATCATCCGTGACTAAAACAGACAATTTGTCCCACAGGGATAGTCTGGGACTGTCAGTCTCTTCCCCCTGACAACACCCTCAGAGATGAAGCTCAAATGAGCTGCCATATATGTCCAGTTTTGTAGGCAGAGGTGTCATGAAGATGTGTTAAACTGAGGCCAACACATGTCTATGAGCATCCACTTCAGACTCTAAGTTTTGCAGTGAGAAACATGAATACACTGATATAGTATGAAGTCCTTGAGTGAACAGGGTGACAGCAGAAGCACCAAAGAGTATAAATGTAGGCTGTAAAGGTTGGTTACTGGTCAGGAAAATAAAATAAATAAATAACAAACCAAACAAACAAGACCCCAAACAACCAACCAAAAATAAAACCTGGAGAAGTGGGTAGAAACTAACTCTGGACACAGTGAAGAGAGCAAAGTATAATATGCAACATAAGTAAAGTATCCCATGTATGACAAAGAAAATAAGAAGTGTGTGTAGGTAAACCAGCTACAAATGTCATTCCTGATCAGCTGTTACTAAAAAATAACCAAACCAGAAGCACCTCTGTGGTCAAGAAAGAGCACTAATTCTTCCTTTTCTACTCATCGTATTGATTACATCAGATGACAAGATATAAAGAATATTTTTCTCCTTAAAACTGATGTAAATAAACAAATTTAAAAAGAGGCTGTTTGTGTCTGTGTTCAGCTCCAAACATCACCCACCAAAAGGTGATTGATAGTGTATCACAAAGTCCAAAAAACTCTCTTGCAGAAATGGGGTATAGGTAATATCTTCTGTATGTGAAGCCAACACATTTTAGAGTGGATTGATTTAAGAATAAGAACTCATAACCTGGAACAAACAGAGGTTAGTGAAACTGACAGATATATAACTAGGGTAAGTTTTAGCCTGGAAAACAAAACACCTGAGGCAGAAAAAAAAAAAATCCTCAGGCAGCCTGAAGACTTGAGTGAAGAAAAGTGTTAATATTCTGAACATTTTCCAAAAGAAGGCAAGAATACATGAAAGTATTATCCCAGCTGCTTATCATCTCTTTGTATATGAAGTGGTTAAAACTAAACTAGTTCTGTGTGGCTCGTTTACTGCAAACTCCTATCCAGTCACTCTGTAGAACCTTTGCTGCTTTAACTTTACTGCAAAGCATGGACTGTTGACAGAGGTAAGCCTGTCTGAGATTTTGTGGTTTGTTTCAAGAGGAAAACTAAGGGATCTGAAGGTCATCCAAAGGCAATGACATTTCTCAGTGGTTTAACATGAAGGCATTAGACATATTATACCATGAAATATAACTGCCTCAGTCATCAGACTCCACCAATAGATGAAACTCTGAAGCGTTCTGCAGAAAAATGTATTTTGAGTTCAGTTATAAATGGGGGATAAAATAGCAAGATCATATCTAACAAAATGGTATCAAGAATGCCTGAATTCAAGGTTTCTCACACAGAGGAAGAACTTACAGGAGATAAGCTATTTTCTACTGCGGTTATATAACACTACATATGACTCATTTCTCTCAACTTTATGAATTGCAAAAAGTAAAGCAAGAGTTTTTTCATGAGGCTACCTGGCAGATAAGTTCCTCAGAGTGTTCTTTTATTATGAAATTATATGACTGTTGTAGAAAAAAAATTGCCTTACTGATTGGCACTTCATTCAGAGGTAAACATTAAATTTTATGTTTTCTGATTCTCTTGTTATCAGAGCATAGGCACTTGTCGGCTGGGGTCGGAGTGGCTGGAGAGCTGCCAAACAGAAAGGGGCCGAGGGGTACTGATTGAAAGCTGGCTGAACATGAGCCAGCATTGTGCCCAGGTGGCCAAGAAGGCTAATGGCATCCTGGCATGCATCAAGAATAATGTGGCCAGCAGCAGCAGGGAAGTCATTGTGCCCCTGTACTCAGCACTGGTTAGGACACACCTTGAGTACTGGGTCCAGTTCTGGGCCCATCAATTTAAAAAGGACATTGAGACTCTTGAACGTGTCCAGAGAAGGGCAACAAGGTTGGTGAGAGGCCTTGATCACAAGTCCTGTGAGGAGAGGCTGAGGGAGCTGGGATTGTTTAGCCTGGAGAAGAGGAGGCTCCGGGGAGACCTTATTGCTCTCTACAACTACCTGAAGGGTGGTTGTAGCCAGGAGGGGGTGGGTCTCTTCTCCCAGGCAGCCAGCACCAGAACAAGAGGACACAGTCTCAAGCTGTGCCAAGGGAGGTTTAAGCTGGATGTTAGGAAGAAGTTCTTCATAGAAAGAGAGATTGGCCATTGGAATGTGCTGCCCAGGGAGGTGGTGGAGTCACCATCCCTGGAGGTGTTCAAGAGGGGATTGGACATGGCACTTGGTGCCATGGTTTAGTCATGAGGTCTGTGGTGACAGGTTGGACTTGATCTTTGAGGTCTCTTCTAACCTTGGTGATGCTGTGATTCTGCGAATCTGTGATTCTGTATTCAGCTCAATGAAAGTTCAGCAAGAATTTTCTCTTTTTGATAATTCCCACAATGATAAAATACCCATAAAGGAGTTTTTAGCCTGTAACTATAATTGTGGAAAAGGGGAAAGAGAACGAATTAGTCTCTCTCAACGTTGGGCTGTTACTTTAATACTCTTACTTGTAATACCTGAAGCTACTGTACAAATTTTCCATCCTACTGTACAGATGCTGAAAAAGTATTGCTAGTAAAAATGAGATTCTGGATTTCTTTTCGGTGAAGAACCTGCTCACCCAGCTAGATATGAAATTGGAAGTGGTGCTAAGGTGGCCATGAGATAGAGGCATTCAGATCAAATTCAAAATCAGCAGCTCAGAAAATTTTGTTTTGGAAAGAAAGCTAGTTACGTCCTCATTTTGTACTAGAATGTGAGCTCCTGCCTTTCAGTACAAAATATGTCTTGAAAATCACTTTTCAAACTGATGTTAGAAATAAGCTTTATCCTTACCAAAGAGAAAAATTGTGCATGAAATTACTTAATCACCATAACTGAGAAAAACAAAAGCCCGCTACACTAAGACAGCTCTGTAAGAAACCAGCAAGCTGCAAGAATTTTTGTCAAATGCTCATACAGATGGAGCTTCAGTTCTTCCAGTGCTTTTTGTAAGCACTTAAATGTTCATTTAGATTAGAAACTAGTTCAAATGAAGACATGTTTTAATTTAAATTTATTTATATTGTAGTACTGTACATAATCCATTTCAGAGTGTTGAAGCAAATATTCATGAGACAAATCCACTCTGACATCATGGCTTAGTGTGAATCTTAAAACATGCAAAAACTATAATATTGTAAAGCCAAGAGACAAATGAAAGGAATCATTAATTTATAAAATTCAGAGATTTCAAACCTAGTGTTAGAGGTTTGAGGAAACTCAACCTGTGCCAGGGGAAGTTTAGGCTCAAGATGAGGAGAAAGTTCTTCACTGAGAGAGTCGTTAGCCATTGGAATGGGCTGCCCAGGGAGGTGGTGGAGTCACCATCCCTGGAGGTGTTCAAGAGGGGATTGGATGTGGCAGTTGGTGCCATGGTTTGGTCATGAGGTCTGTGGTGACGGGTTGGACTTGATTAACTTTGAGGTCTCTTCCAACCTTGGTGATTCTGTGATTTCTAATCCCCCATCATTGGGAGTGTTTAGGAGGAGACTTGATAGGGTGCTTGGTGCCATGATTTAGTTGATTAGGTGGTGTTGGATGATGGGTTGGACACGATGATCTTGAAGTTCTCTTCCAACCTGGTTTATTCTATATTCTATTCTATTCTATTCTATTCTATTCTATTCTATTCTATTCTACTCTATTCTATTCTAAACATACACATGGTAAAAGGTGAAACTGAATTCTGAGTAACGTATAACATTCTGAAGTGCTTAATTGTTCTTGTAATAACACATAAGCAAAGACATATTGAGCTGACTTCTGCGGGGGAAATGTGATTAAATTATCCTATTCCTCTTGTTCTAAATTATATGGTTTTATTATACCCAAGGCATCATTGCTTTTCCTCGTGTATTAAGTGATTCAACATCCTTCTTTATTAATATAAGAGTAATTAGTAAATTGACTGTCAAACCTGCTTATGTTGAGCAGTGCTCTGTAGGTTCTGGAACCACTCGTGCTATGCAAAGGCTATACTCCAGTACGTGCATCAACACATCTGAATCAGGCTTCAAAATTCAAAATTATTTTGAACAGTGCTTAGTTGTGAGATTAAGCAAACTGAAACTGTGTCTTGAATGCATGAGTAGAGCTGCTAAGATTCCCATAAAAATTCCCATAGGAAAAATAAAATCTGTAGATCATTTTGCATTACCAAGCAACAGACAAAAGCTTAACTCTTATTTCCACAATAATTCTGATGTACCTCATGTAATATATTTCAACAGATTTCAGGTACTTCAACTAAAGGAATCTTAAGAATGAAGTAATGCTGAAGAGCACTGCACACCACGTAAATACAAAGCATACAATTGGTATACTTTTAAAGAGTAGGGAGCATGAAAGTAAAAACTATGTAACTGATTGAATTAAGGCTGAAAAATGTCATACAAATTCTGGAGCAATAGCTGGATTTGTTTTAAGAAGCAATTTCATCTTAGTTTATTGGGGAAGCATAAGAAGCAGTTTAGGTGTTGAAAAACTTCCTATTGACAGTCTAGCATGTTTTTCACACAGCAACAACTATAATGAGTTAGGTTATAAAGTGAATTTTGCTCAAATATTCCTTTTTTTTTTTTTAATGTTAACATCTCTAATTGTAAAGATTCCTTTATGTAAAAGGGAAGAAAAAAAATTGAGATGTCTAAAGACAGCTCTAAGAAGAATACAATCTTTTAAAATAGTCCAAGAAGTATGAACAGAATAAGACTGCCATTTATGCATAGCAATTTTTGTTACATGCCACATGCAAGATGGCAATGGATCACATTGGAGTCTACATTTAGGCTGTATCTGGAGCTAAACTATAGCTGTTACTGTACCACCCCTCCAGCAGGAAAATGAGGAAGCAGGAAAAAGAGAGAAGACCCACAGGTTAAAATAAACAGATGCAATGAAATCAACATATTAATACCAAAGATAATGCAAGACATAAAAAGCTATAATCAGACAAACAAAAGCACAGCAGTCACAACATCCAGAAAGGCCATCCTCAAGAGCAGGGTGAGGAAGAGCCCAAGCAGGGTGTTCTAACAGGAGACTTTCTTTAGCCAAGTTACTTCTCTATATTGAGTGTGATGGTATGAGATGCATCTATGAGTCCACTCAAGTCAGCTGTCCTGGCTGACTCAGAACTGCTAATGGCCTGCAGCCCATGGCTGGTCTGTGATTCTGTCCCAGGAAAAACCAGGACACATTGTAAAATAGTTTCTGTACACTTCAGCAGTGCAGTGTGGTATTTGTCTAGCCAAAGTAAGGGTCTTCATGACAGGTACTTTCATCTGAGTAGGTCACTATATATTTAATTTCTGCCTTTTATCTGGATTACACCTGGGATAGAATAGTAGATAATGAGCTAATTTTTGCAAAATTATCCTCAGGAGCAGACTAGCCTTCTTTAGAGACATTGCTTTGTAGCATAACAGTCTTCTGATAGATCCAAGAGATATCCTTGTAAGCATTAAACACAAATGCTATTTATGCTGTTGTTTCCAGTTGAAAGAGACTGAAATATTGGGAAATTTCACAGCCCACCACAAATAATTGTATTACCTCATACTGTAAGGCTGTATGAAGCTGTGGGCATTTGAGAGACAGTGTTCTCCTTAAACAGTCATGAAGAATGAGGTTGGATTGAGACATCTATGCTTTGTATGCATCCAGAGTGGTGGAGTCACCATCCCTGGAGGGGTTCAAGAGGGGTTTGGACATGGCACTTGGTGCCATGGTTTAGTCATGAGGTCTGTGGTGACAGGTTGGACTTGATGAATAGGACTATTTTATTAGGCTAACTGGTTGCTCTCTGTGAAGTCATTTGTTCTGGGAACAAGTCAGGATTTTAACCTAAGTTAAGATCCTAAACTGAAGGCTTTAAGATGGTCAAGAAATGGCTCTCAAATAAACTTTTGGTTCATTAGCACCATGTCTGGTATCAGTCAAGGCCTATTAAGGGAGCACAATCAGGCCAGATTATTAAGAACTGGTTTATCCCAAGCTGGCAATGCACATAACCATATAATACAAAATACAAACTCAGTGTATTAAAAGGTTCTATCCTTAGATGCACACATTGCTTCCTGAGGAAGGGAGAAGAACATTTTTCTTCAGTAGGATATTAGTTTGCAAAGAGTTGACTCAAAGTGGAAGAGATTATTTTATATTCTAGAGGTGCAGAAGTTTTGAAGAGTTAAAAGGAGTCAGTAAAATGGGGGAAGAATATTGAAAATGTTTCCTGCGTAAGTTAATAAATCACTGCAATTCATGAATTACTCAAGGAAGAGGGGCAGGCACGGGAGAGAAAAATTGATACAAACTGGGAACACCAAGAATGGAACCAGAGTATAGAAATTATCCTAACACTCCCTAAAGGATGTATTTCCTGTAATTGCAACCCACACATTTAATACATACAAAAAGAAGACAACCACCATGCAAAGAGTCACTCACACTCTGTGAGACAAATCTATAAAGGAAATTTGGAAAGGAGGTACTTTATAAGGTACCGTTGTTTTCTGTTGTTGTGTCTGTGGTCTGTGACCAAATATTTATAAATGCAGTTCCAGTATGTCTAGAAAGCATAGGATTACTCCTGCCTAAGTGCATGGGCTAGTGAGAAACCTCTCAAGTAAACTGCACAGCCCTTAATAAGTTCTTTTAATGGTTAATGGTAAAATAACTTTCAGTGGTCTGGACTTTGATATGCTTTAGCTTCCAGCATTTTTTTATTGTTCTGTCTGAAGCATTAAAGGGCTTGCAGTATCTGATGTTTTTCCTCCACTGCAGGCAGTTTTAGACCATGATCAAGCACAGTTTAATTTTGAAGGACTTAAAATGACTCAACCCTTGAAGTCTTGTTATGCGAAAAGAGGTTTTAAAATCTTGCATCATTTTGTTATCTGGATATTCCAGATTTCCTTTCTTCTCTGTTTAAAAAAGTGGAACATATGCATACAACAGCTAAATGTAGTTAATATATACTTAATTAAATAATAATTCTCTACATTTGTAGAATCATTCAGAAATGTTACAAAAAGTAATGAGCTTCCCAAGTTGAAGAATATCACAGGCTTCTTTGCTGGTGTTGCTTAAAACCATTTCTGCAGGCTACTCTGACTTCGCATGATTAAGGTACTGACAAATCACAATGATGATAAATGAAGTGGCAAATCCTTCAAGTACCCAGAAATGGAAAGTTAGGCAAGTAGCTTTTAGAAAATTTCTGTCATAGGATTATAGAATCATTTAGGTTGGAAAAGACCTTTAAGATCATCAAGTCCAACATTTAACCCTTGCATATCCAAGTGCTCCCCTACACCATGTCCCTAAACACCAGGTTTGTATATTTTTAAAGTGTTTCTAAGGATGGTGACTCAACCTCTTCCCTGGTCAATCTGTTCCAATGCTTGATAACTCCTCTGGTGAAGAAATTTTGTGACTCCAGCATCACTCTTGTCACTGTGCAGACTTTTTTGTATCCTTATTCTGAGATCCTTAATTTTCTCTGGGAACAGAATGAGAACACTCATCTCTTTCAGTTCAGGATTTTGCTCCAAGGTATCTAAAAAACAGTAATGCAATCCAGGTGATTTTTTTTCTGTATATGATGTGGGATGCATGTAGCCCTGATTTTGATAGCCGTACTGATGTAGCACTGTGTCTCAGCTAATGAGTACTGCTGTGAGACTGTAAGTAGAGATGTGTTAAAATTATGTCCATAACAAAACCCATTTCAAGGGAAAGCAGCTTTGTCAAAAGCCTTAGAAAACGTTGCCATCATTCTTCATGAATATGAGAAATCATTTTAATCACATTTTTTTCCTACAATGCTTTTAACACATGAATGAATGAAAAAAATAGATGTAGTTTTGTCCTGTAGATATAATTTCAAAGCTAATGCCTGAAATGTTACACTAATGCGCAACATGAAAAGCAGCAGCAATTCATTGCTTTGGTCTTAAAACTTGTTTTCTCAGACATTTCTTTAAAAATATGTTAAGCTGCATTTAAAGAAAAAAATGAGGAGGGAAACCTCAACGCTTTTTCTTGTTAGCTCTCACCCAAAAAATGTCCAGACCTTATTTAAGAAGAATTGTTAGACCTCAGAATTAATTGCAATCTTCAAAGCCAATGACTCTCCAATGGCCAATAACTCTTTCTGTGAAGAACTTTCTCCTCACCTCGAGCCCAAACTTCCTCTGTCACAGCTTGAGACTGTGTCCCCTTGTTCTGGTGCTGGTTGCCTGGGAGAAGAGACCAATCCCCACCTGGATACAATCTCTTTCAGGTAGTTGTAGAGAGCAATAAGGTCTCCCCTGAGCCTCCTCTTCTCCTCTTCTGCTGCTGCATTTTGCTGTGCTTTTATGAAAACAGGTTAAGGTAATTGTGCATTGTATGATCTCAGAGGGCTTTTTTTGTGTGTTATTTTCCCTCCTGTCTGTGTGGGGAGGGAGGAGAGAGAAAATAGAAATAATAAGCCTGTCCTTTCAGCGGTGTCTACAGAATGATACAATTCAGATGAACAGGACTATGCTTGGTCCTAAAACTTATTTTCTCTGATATTTCTTTAAAAATATGTTAAGCAGCATTTAAAGGAAAAAATGTGGAGAGAAACCTCAATGTTGATTCTTGTTAGCACTCACCCACAAAACGCCCAGATCTTATTTAAGAAGAATTCTTAGACCTCAGAATTAATTGCAATCTTTGAAGCCAATGACTCAAAGTTGAACTTTAGATTGTAGGCATGAACTAATGTAGATGAAAGAAAATTAAGGAGAGTAGAAGGAACTGGGGAAACATTAGAAACTGAATTTTGACCATCTTACATACCAGTTTGCATCTGAGTAAACACAAATATTTCAAAAAGTGGAATATCTGTGATATTCTTGCTAGTAGCCAATATAGTTTTGTGTTTGGGATGTAGTGTGAGAATAATGTAACATGAAGATGTTTTATGGTTCTTGTTAAGTGTTTACTCTAAATCAAGAACTTTTCAGATTCCCATACTGCACTGCCAGTGGAGACAAAGAGAGCATAAAAAGCTGGTAGCAAGAAAGATGTTTAGAAGAATACAGTTTTTTAAGAGCTGGAGATGTCACTGTGTTTCAGAGCATCTACAAAAGAATCCAGAAAAGCATATAAAGAAAATACCTACCCTCATGCAAAATGATTAAATGGATTCTGTTTCTATTTGTTTGATATTATCTATTTCAATTACCTATTTCAAGTTTTATTATCATCAAGAACATATTCAGACTAAAATTTCTGTTACCTACACGCCCACAGAATGGCAAACTAAAATCATAGTTCTTCAGTCAAACCTGCATATTGTTCTTCATTACAGCAACACTGCACAAGTGAAAATGATCACATGTGAATGGTAGTGGCCAGTGATTTGATGTCCAGATGTGACAAGTGGTGTCCTCAGGGGTCTCTACTGGGGCCAGTCTATATTGACATATAGAGAGCTGTCTATACCTCAGTGATACAGACAGCAGGATTAAGCGCACTCTCGTCAAGTTTGCAGCTGAATGGTGTGGTTGATAAGACAAAAGGACTGGATGCCATCCAGAGGGACATGGACAGGCTGGAGAGGTGAGCTGAGGAGAATCTCAGGAGGTTCAATGAGACAAAGTTCATTGTCCCTCACCTAGGTCAGGCCAGCCCTCAATATGAATACAGGCTGGGGGGATGATGAAACAGAGAACTCTGCAAAAAAAAAGACTTGGGGCCACTGGTGGGTGAGAACCTGGACATGAGCCAACAATGCACACTTGCTGCCCAAAGAGCAAATTGCATGCTGGGCTGCATTAAAAGAAGTGTGGCCGTCAGGTTGAGAGAGGTGATTCTGCCACCTTACTCTGCTCTGGTGAGACCTCAGTCGGAGTATTGTGTCCTACTCTGGGGCTCCCAACAAAAGAGAGTCATGGATCTTCAGGAGAGGCCCCAGAGGAGGGTGAAGATGGTCATAGGCCTGAAACACCTCTGCTATGAAGACAAGATGAAAGAATTGGAGATGTTCAACCTGAAGGGAGAGAAATCTCTGGGAATACCTGTCTTAGAAGAGGCACTAAAGTTTTGCCACTACCCCTGCTTCCCCTCCCCCATTGCAGGGTCCAGGGTGAGGTGGAGGAGTAGACAATAGGCAGATACCATCAATCATAGAATCAATAAGATTGGAAAAGACCTCAAAGATCATCATGTCCAAACTGTCACCCAACACCTCATGACTACTAAACCACAGCACCAAGTGCCATGTTCAATCCCCTCTTGAACCCCTCCCTGGGTAACACATTCCAACAGCTATCAACTCTCTCTGTGAAGAACTTTCTCCTTACCTCGAGCCTGGCTGGGGGGGGGATGAGAGCTAAGCCCTATGCTTCATGTGCTTCACGTGGCCTGTAACACGTGCAGCTGCCTGCTTGAGAATGTGTTTGCAGTTTGCGCTCTGTGCAGCATTTTAATGGATTGGCTAAATTTAAATAGCCATTGGGCAGTTCTGTTTTCAAAAGGGGAATTTATAGGGGATGATTTGAAAGGTCCATGCCTGTCATTAACAGATTCTGGATTGTGGTGAGGACATGCATTCCTGTCTTGGCTTCAGGGCAAATAGATCTTTGTTCCAGCTACAAAGCTCTTCACCACAGCATCTCTCTCTCTCACATTTTCACCATTTTGGGGTTTACCATTTTGGATCTTATTGCCTTTTGGATTACAAATCACGATTCCGGGTAGTGCATTATCCAGCATAAGTTCTGCTGAATAAGATCCCAGTGGTTTTGTGAGTAATTTTGGCTAATTTTCCTGATTGTTTCTAAAGGTTTCAAAGCTTAGTTTTACCTATTAGTTGGCTCTGTTTCTAAGCCAAGGGGTCCAGCTCATGACCTAAGTTGGCACTGCGGCTTGTTGTCACATATGAAAGATTTTTCCTATTTGTTCCTCTTAATTTCTAAGTTTCTGACCTTCCTAGACTGTTTCCTACTGTGTTATTCATACCTTTTTGTGCATTCATATCTGCCATCAACCAGTTAGGCCACACCTTGAGTACTGTGTCCAGCTCTGAACCCCTCAGTTTAGGAAGGATGTTGACTTGCTGGAACGTGTCCAGAGAAGGGCAACAAAGTTGGTGAGGGGTTTGGAACACAAGCCCTATGAAGAGAGACTGAGGGAGCTGGGGTTGCTTAGCCTGGAGAAGAGGAGACTCAGGGGTGACCTTCTTGCTCTCTACAGCTACCTGAAGGGAGGTTGTGGACAGGTGGAGGTTGGTCTCTTCTCCCAGGCAGCCAGCACCAGAACAAGAGGACACAGTCTCAAGCTGCACCAGGGGAGGTTTAGACTGGATGTTAGGAAGAAGTTCTATACAGAGAGAGTGATTGCCCATTGGAATGAACTGCCCGGGGAGGTGGTGGAGTCACCATCATTGGAGGTGTTCAGGAGGAGACTTGATGGGGTGCTTGGT
This sequence comes from Colaptes auratus, assembly GCA_015227895.2. Lineage (NCBI taxonomy): Eukaryota > Metazoa > Chordata > Aves > Piciformes > Picidae > Colaptes > Colaptes auratus. The sequence goes on along the minus strand of JAAWVA010000104.1, from coordinate 9,941 downwards.
GCCATGGTTTAGTTATTTAGGTGGGTTGGATTGGTTGATAGGTTGGACACGATGATCTTGAAGGTCTCTTCCAACCTGGTGTATTGCATTATTGTATTATTAAATAGTTTGGGATATTTTTTTAATAAATAATAATTCCTATGTTGTAGTATTTCTGGCCTGTCAAATTTCATCAATTATAACAATACCTTTTAGCTACATTTCACTCTCTGAAGGGGACCTACAGGAAGAAGTATTTAGAAGGACTTGGAGCAATAGGATGAGGGCCAATGATTTTAAACTGGAGTAGAGTAGAGCTAGGTTAAACATAAGGAGGAATTTCTTTACAATGAGAGTGGTAAGATACTGCAACAGGCTGCCCAGGGTTGTGATTGAGGCTTTTTCCCCTGGACACATTCAAAATCAGACTCAATGTGGCCCTGGGCAGCCTGATCCAGTTGGAGGTATACCTTCTAACTGCAGAGGGGTTGGACAAAATGACTTTAGAGTGTTCCTTCCAACCCAATGCAGTCTGTGAAAAGAAATAAAGAATTACGTCAGAAGTTTTTCTTTTCTGTGTCCTACAGTCTTGCCTACTGTAATCCACTAAACTGACAGCACTACAGTACCTGTGCTTCCTCACTACTTGTCTGTAATTATGTTCTGTTCAAGAGGAAGATGAAAGTTCTTTTTTTTACCGTTGGCATCACATGATTTACTCAGGCTTTATGCTTCCCTCTTCAGTTAGATAGTTTTGGAAAATATCTTCTGATTCCTCAGGGCAAGATTTTTATTTGTCACTGTTAGCACTATTCCTGTGTTCCTAAGGCTTGACATTAACAGGAGCTGTGTATAAATGCTTCTTGATTTATTTCATAGCACTTCAGTCTTAAGTGCTTTAGAGACAGATGAAACTGTGTTATTTTCTGCTTTAAACCCTTGAATACTTTCCTCTTTAAATCTGAGTCTAACTGATTTTGAAAAAGGAAAGAAAGTCTGGAACTTTACAGAGTTTCCAAGATCTCAAGGATACATTTCAGATTATTTTTCAAAAGCAGTTATTGATCAGATGGACTGTATAAGCCATACCAGAGGTAGCCCTTCCTCCTGCCTCGAAAGCACCCAGAAAAAAGATGTCTAATGAAAAAATATCTTTGGACCTACTCTTCACACACCTACATAATTCATACAAAAAAGTTTTGGACAGGCTACCAGAAGCCATAGAACTGTGATGGTTATTTGCTTCTACTCTTCCCTGAGGTCCTGGAATGATTTAAGCCAAAAGAGAAACCCAGCAAGGGAAAAGTCTATAGAATTTTATAAGCACTGTCAACACAGAAGCTTGTAAGTCCACAGACATTACTGTCACTGGCAGTTACCTTAAGCATTTCTTGCTTTCCTGGTTTATTCTTTATGTCCCTGTGTCTTCCTATCACTGTTAATGACAAATCACATTTCAGCCTACCATAGTGATGCATCTTATGCACTTTTTTTGGGTTTTTGGTTTTTTTTCCCTTGTCCTGATGAAGGAATTGAGGAAATTTAATTCCAATTATGTCAGTAAGCAAGTTTTTGTCTGTCCAATATTCTGCACCATCAAATGAAGGTACTGCTTCCTTTTTTTCTTTCTTAATTAGATCAATAATGGGATGATAGTGACCTCCAGCAATCATCCTGTTTGGCTGAGAAATGCTCAAGAAGGTGGAAAATAATGAGTTTTTAGAACTCTGTCTTGAGACACTGTGATAGAATGTGTGAATGTATGATCTGAAGGTATTAATGTGCCTGTATCAGCTATACTTATTTCTTTTCTCCTTGGATATCTTTTACATTATACTCATCATGTGTCTCACTTTGCAGTGTGCTGACACTCTACATCAATAAAGAATACAGGGACTTTACCCAGATCTTGCTTCTAGAAAGACCTATGTCCAGAAAGACCTATGATACAGGTGCTGGCACCTATGATATCTTGCCTACATATCTGTGCTCATGGATTTCCTTGTGGCCAGTTTCTCTTGTAGCCACCCTTACATATTTCAGGTGTAAGTAATTTTGAAATGCTTATCCTCTTTACAGTATACTTTTCCTCTTTACAAAATCAATCCTGCACTGTGTTTTGCCCCATGATTCATTTGACATAGGATGATTCATTTGACATTATCTTTCTGCACTTGGCACCTTGGGCACATATACACATGTGGCAGTAATTCTGAGCCTGGGGGATTTGTAATGAAGAAATACATTACAAAATTGCAGTCTGTTGACACAATGAAGAACTTCACACAAACACCTATGGAAATATTCAACACAAATGCACAAGTGGTAAAGGTTGGTTGTGAAGCCCTAGGAAACAGTTTATAACTCATCAAGCCATAATAAATTATCACCACATATGCACCTTGTGCTGATGCAGTGGGGGAGGCAGGGATCATACCAACTTTATGGATCCATTTAAATGCACACAGGATTGTACTCCACAAATTTAAAACCATGTTTAGGAGTTACCTTAATCATAAAAGCATGCAAAACTGATGTCAAAACAGTAGACGGAAACCCAATATTATACCTTAAATCTGCTCTTTTTACCGTTTTGTGCAGCAGAACATATTTGGAACTCAGAACAGTTTCTGTTTTCTTGGCATGATGCAAGATTCTGCATTTTATTCCTTGAAATGTTTATATAGGATACAAATGGTTCTAATTATACAATACAATAAAATACAATACAATACAATACAATACACCAGGTTGGAAGAGACCTTCAAGATCATCGCGTCCAACCTATCAACCAATCCAACCCACCTAAAAACAATACAATACAATACAATACAACCCAACTAAACAACTAAACCGTGGCACCAAGCACCCCATCAAGCCTCTTCTTGAACACCTCCAATGAAGGTGACTCCACCACCTCCACGGGCAGTCGATTCCAATGGGCAATCACTCTCTCTGTATAGAACTTCTTCCTAACATCCAGTCTAAACCTGCCCTGGCGCAGCCTGAGACTGTGTCCTCTTGTTCTGGTACTGGCTGCCTGGGAGAAGAGGCCAACCTCTGTCTGGCTACAACCTCCCTTCAGGTAGTTGTAGAGAGCAAGAAGGTCACCCCTGAGTCTCCTCCTCTCCAGGCTAAGCAACCCCAGCTCGCTCAGCCTCTCCTCATAGGGGCTTGTCTTCCAAACCCCTCATGTATCACAGAAGTCCTGTGCTGCTGGATATTTGGTGTCTTTCCTGTTGTAACCATTCACAGAAAAATACTGTGACATCGATATCCTTCATATTTGGATATCACAGGGAAGACCTGCTTAAGTCAGTGAGTTAAAAACTCTTTTTATTATTTATTTTTTTTTACTTCTCCTTCCATGGATATAGTTAAGAGAACAACCCAATAAAAACAGATTTTAAAGCCAAAAAAAAAATCCAGTCCAAGCCATGATCATTCCCTAATTAGAACAACAGGCTTGTGTGCTTTCTGTGGGAAGGAAGAATCACTATATAAAACTCCAAAGGCACATCTAAGAAAATCTAAAGTGCTGCATGTCCTTAAGACTTAAAATTCTTTACATAGAAAGTGTTCCTCTATGGAAAGGATGGCAGTGACATAAGGTGTCAGCTTGATAAATTCAGTCCATAGTATTTTTAACTTAAACCAACTACGGTGAAGAAATTTCCCTTAGGTACAACTATGCAGTGATTTCATTTCTGCAATCTGTTACATTCTGATACTCTTTCAGTTGCCAAGCAGCCATGAATAAGTGTAAAAATAAAACCTTGAGACAAAAAAAAAAAAACAAACCCAACAAAAAAGAAACCTAACTTAAAAATAAAAAATGAAAGAAGCTAGAAGAGATAAAATAAGTATCAGAAGAGGCACAGACTGTACTTCTCCAGTCAGCATCATCTCCTGCTTCACTTATTAGAAAACACAGTGACCGTATAGATCTAATTAGCTCGGTGAAATAATATTTAGGTGTTAAAAAAAAGGCTTCCCTCCCCACCCCCCCTTTCAATGTCATAAACACACATGTTATACAAGAAAATAAAAATAATCTTTTAATTTGCCTTGACTATGTTGGCAATCCAATCTTAGTCTTCGCATTCTTGAGAGATAGGTTTGGATTTTTTTCCCTCCAAAACCCAGTAATTTGCAATATAGTTGTCTGTTCTTACTTTCTTTTCCCTCAAGGTTTTTTTAATTTGTTTGTTTGTTCTTCTTGTTGTTATTTGTTTTTTTTTTCTCCTATGGAAAGTTATATTCTAGGACAAAAGAATATATGAGGCTAAAAAAAAAGGAAGATAAAATTGCTTAGGTCTCGTCTTCAGTGTACGCTCAAGGAATTACTTAATTTAGTCCTCCTTTTTAAAAAGTCCAATTCCTATGAAAAATAGCAGAGCTCAAGTGTATCTGCCCAGCTTACAATTACAACACTAGATTATTTGATAGTACTATTTCAAGTGCTCTTGTTGAATCTACTTTATTTGGAAGAGAAAGAAATTGCATAAATGACATACAGATGAGATTTGGATAACCACTGTTATGGCTGTGGAACAAAGGAAAAGGACTCAAGCTTACAGCAGGAAAAGTGTGATTTAATGCTGCAACAGAACAAAGGCAAGTAAAAAAATAATTTTATGTGGCAAGATATCACATAGGGGAGTTTTGTTGATTTTGTGTTCATTCACTGTGAGTTTTATGGTATGGAATAAGGGGTGGAGATTGTATTGGGTTGGACTGAGCTGGAGTTAATTCTCCTCACAGCATCTTTCTAGTGCTGTGGTTTTTTGCAGCAGTAGCTGAAAACACAGCAGTGTTTAGGCTACTGTTGAATCCAGTATCCAGGCTGTGTTCTTTCAACATTTCCCTGCCCCAGGAGTACATTGAGGGGTGGGCAAAATCTTGGGAAGGGACATGGCTGAGCCAGCTGACTCAGACTGGCCAAAGAGGTATTCCATAAGGTATAAGAATGCAGTGAAAGAAGGAAGTGTGGGGATTTGTCCATGGCATCTATCCTCCCAAGTAACCACCCAGCTTAGAGAGCCCTGCTTCCTGAGACCGACCATCATCCTGCTGATGGGAAGTAGAGACTAACAGCTCTCTCTGCTTTTTGCTTCCGCACGGTCTGCTGCTGTTTGCTTATTAGTGTTATTAAAATTGCTCCTATCCTATTCCTGACTACTGTTGTGGGTTTTTTCTCCTCTTCTTCCCCAGTTCACTTAGAGGGGGGAGTGATAGAGTGGCTTTGGTTGGCCCTCCAGGCCAGGGCCAAACCCCCACAGTGTATTATACATGTCACAGAAATTCAGAAGATCTCCAAACAATAGCAAGGTCCTGCTAGGTGCTTCACATTCACAGAATAGAATAAATTCTCCCATCAGCAGCTTGTACTGTAAACTGAGAAACCAATGTGAGTAATTACAATACCTCATACAAACACAGCTTAGAGGGGAAAAAGCTGACTTACAACCAACCATACGACGCCAGAATTTGCTACCTTCTCAGCTGTCAAAGTCTACCTATGAATAAGGGCAATGATAACCCAGTTCTCTCAGAGAGTTAAGTTTGAACATGCTATCACTAAAACTTGAACTGAAAAAAATTTAACAGAAGTGATACAGGAATGTCTATGTTTGCATGCTGAGAGGGGGGATGGTAACTTTCAGCCAGAGGGTGCTGAATAGTAGCAGAGAACAATCTCCTGGAAAAGCCATGACTGGATTTGCAATGAAGAAAAGTGATGAAGTGACTACAGGATCCTTTGCTTTCCTGGCAAAGTAGTTCTCATGCCAAATCTGGTAAAACATTTATTACATACATTTTTAAAGATCCTTATTAGAAAATTTGTGCATATATTGCATGTATAGGAACTTCTTGATAGTTTATAGGCCAATGTGGCAAACAGGTATTTGATTCCCCCAAATTAGGCTCAATGATATTCTGATTTTTCTTATTTCAAGTAGTCCATTCTCAAACTTAATTTATAATTTGATTTTGATTTTGTTGATCATATTAGCCATTTTTTAAAATTGATTTGTGAGTGCATTGTGTTATATAAGGCAGATACTTAACCCTGCTCAGAGTTTGGGTGTGAAATAGCTAGGTCACTGCATCAGTCATGAGAACATATTGTTGGGTTTGAGTTTTGTTTGTTTATTTGCTTGTTTGCTTGGTTGCTATGGTTTGTGGGTTTTTGTGGGTGGTGGTTTTGGTTTGGTTTGGTTTCTTGAAATAAACCTTAAAAACCAGAGAATCATAGAATCAATAAGGTTGGAAGAGACCTCAAAGATCATCAAGTCCAACCTGTCACCACAGACCTCATGACTACTAGACCATGGCACCAAGTGCCACGTCCAATCCCTTTTTGAACACATCCAAGGACAGCGACTCCACCACCTCCCTGGGCAGCACATTCCAATGGCCAACAACTCTCTGTGTGAAGAACTTTCTCCTCACCTCCAGCCTAAACTTCCCCTGGTGCAGCTTGAGACTGTATCCTCTTGTTCCGATGCTGATTGCCTGGGAGAAGAGATCAACCCTCGCCTGGCTACAACCTCCTTTCAGGTAGTTGTAGAGAGCAATAATTTTCTTATTCATCCAATCTTTTCCTGTTTGTGTCAAAGGTGCCAAGATAAGATAAAAAATATATTGTCCCAGTAAGTACAGTAAATGCAGGAAATTGTGTTCTGTTCTGAAATAATTTAATTACCAGCTGAACTTGCAGAATATGATATTAAGCAATATCAGTATGTGTGAATAGTAAAATTCAGTTTTAAAAGAGGGTAAAGAAATAAAGGCTATGCACAGAGAATGTATGATCAAAGTTTATTTTATGCTGAATGGTATAAAATGATGACATTAAACACCATTTTGGAACTACTGTTGTTCCAAACTATGTTTCAAAAGCACACATACACATCAGAAAAAAAAAGCAGAAGTCCTTAAGTTGAAGTCTCACTTACCAGTTTCTACCTCACAGGGTTGCATGAGGTCTTTTAAAGTGTTAACTTCCAGAAATTTTATTCTACATAAGAGTGCTGATTTAAGAAATATCTGTGAAACAGAGAGACAGCATAAAGGGCATAAGAGACTTTTACCCACAGTTAAAGCTGGAAAAGAAAAGATTTGAATTTTGAATGGTACAAATCTGCTTTTGTGCAAACTTGAATATGAGTTTTGTTCCCTTGAAAATTAACAAAATGGGTAAAAAAGACATTGAATATGTGTTGCATTGCTGTTCTCACCAGCTGCACAGTTTATTGTTTGTGATGGAAGTTAGGACTTTAACAGTGAAGTGGCAATGATTGTATCTAGCCATACTGGACTATCAAGACTTTTTTTATAGCAAGGGATCAGACCTCAGCCCAGCTTCTGTGAACATCAGGAGAATATAAATAGCATATTCGAGGACAGCTTTTCCTGAAATTGTGATTTAAAAGCTGACAGAGGATATCTTGACTTGATTCAAGGAAGTGAGATTCACAGTTATGTACTTATGTATACACAGGTGTCTGATTTCACTACATATTCTTCTGCAAAGATTAGTTTTCTGAACTCTGTTTAAACACTTTGCTATACAGTCTCAGGGGGGTACCTTAGTCTGTAGGCTACAGAAATCTTTGGCCTATTGTATTTGAATAGTATGAGGTAAGGATGCTGTGGAGAGCATCTTTATTTGCTAGTTTTACTTGTGGATAAAAACTCTTCTATCTGTATGTGTGACTCCCTGCTTCAAATTTAAATTGTTGGAAATGAACTGAATAACTCATTGTGACCTCATTGCCCTCTGCAACTACCTGAAGGGTGGTTGTAGACAGGAGGGGGTTGGTCTCTTCTCCCAGGCAACCAGCACCAGAACAAGGGGACACAGTCTCAAGCTGTGCCAGGGGAGGTTTAGACTCGAGGTGAGGAGGGAAGTTCTTCACTGAGCGAGTCATTCGTCATTGGAATGGTTTTATCCCATTACCTTGCAAACATACTCAAGCTGGATCAAAGAATTATGCAGATGAGCAATCAATACTTGTTGCCTCTTCTAGATTGTGTCTGTCTGTGTCTCCACTCAGAGATTTCCACTTTACCTTAGGTAACAAAAGATTCATAGATAATATTAACTATGGAGTTGAATTCCCAAGCAGTTATGAAGTGTGTTTTAATCTTGTTATTAAAACATATTATTAGACAAAAAACTTAAGATGATGTTCTTCCCTGCTCACATATTTGTTCACAGTCATAGAAGGATTTAGGTTGATTTGATATTTGCTTCTGACAAATTCAAAGCATCTGTTATTAATCCTCTCATCTCATAGATGCTCACAGAAATTTTGGTTGTTTCTGTGTTTTTGAAAGAGCTACTCTAATGAACAATATTTACCTGCTCTCCTAATATTGGGGTTTTTTAGGGTATTACCTAAGTGTGTTGTTCTGTTATATCATGGAACCCTACTATCTTTCATATGGCTTTAAAGGCTGCATCAATAAAAATAACAATCAAATAAACAATGTTCTACATTGTCAATTACAGGCAATACGGTATAATAGGATTGAATCTTCTAAAACAATTGAATCTAATGAACTAATTCTCACAACGTAAATGTTGCATACCTTAGCAATATTTGGACTGTCTTCTTATCTTTAATCTGCCTAGGAGGACATCAAGAACAATTGTGGAATACACCATTCAGCCTACTTCTGTTTAAAATGAATCCATTTCAACTGCTCTAAGATTGTTACACTGCCTCAGCCAAAGCGCAGCTAAAAATGATTGAGGCATTTAGTTCAAAAGCTCGTTTCTCATGTGAAGTTATGTAGATGCAATCACACCTCTTTAAACTGGCCCATTTATTAATTGAGCTTTTCTGCCTTCCTTGGTGTAAAAAATAAAATATGTTGAGAATCTCTGTAAATAAAACTTTTATACATTCAGTAAGCTCTAAAAACTTAAGGTAGCATGTAGTAGTTACATGCAGCAGAAGGTAGCAGTGCAATCTAAGGAGCAGTAAGAACTGTACATTTGAGATGTGCATTTGGTTCCTAAAAAAAAAAGAAAAGAAAAAAAAACCCTTGTTAAGTGACATTTATGTCCTGCCTAAACAGGTTAAATACATGCCCCAGCATTTGATTGCAGATTGTACTTGTGTGATTCTTTTTTCCTGAGAACATGCCAGAATTTACCCTAACGCACATACAGCTGCTGAGCTTCTTTAGTATCGCTCTTGTGCTGTGTATCTCTCCCAAAATAAGTAATGCATGAAGCACATATTGTTCCTGCTCTGCATTTTCATTTTCTGCCCTGTTAGTCACGAATCCAAAAAGCTCCAGAAATCACTAGATTTACAGACAAGTGATGCAATCCAAAACTACTATCTTCAGTGAAAAGTTTGATCGTCATAATGACACTTATGATATCTATTTCTCTGTTTTGTTTACAGAACTAGAACAAATGGTGCCATCAAACTCTCTTTCTTATAAAATACCTCCACTAAACAGAGCAGCACTGAACAGAATATTTCTACTTTTACAATCAAGTATCTATTATGAGTGAATCCAAAAGCAATAAGCATCCAAAAGCAGTAAGTTAATCACTCCTTATCAACCAGTTACATTTAATATTCAAGATCAGCACAGTAAATAGATTTATTTTGCAGCTTTTCCTTACTGAACAAAATAATTGACCAGTATAAGCAACAGTTTCTTAGCAAAATATCATAGAATCATAGAATCAATAAGGTTGGAAGAGACCTCAAAGATCATCAAGTCAACCTGTCCCCAACACCTCAGACTACTAAATGATGGCACCAAGTGCCATGTCCAATCCCCTCTTGACCACATCCAGGGATGGTGATGCCACCACCTCCTGTGCAGCACATTCCGGCAGCTAACTACTCTCTCTGTGAAGAACTTTCTCCTCACCTAAGCCTAAACTTCCCCTGGTCACAGCTTGTGACTGTCCTCTTGTTCTGTAC